>LPNX010885465.1:55947-343388 GCA_001517045.1 Pseudotsuga menziesii | reverse complement strand
AAATTAAAATTTAATATAATAAATATATATGTATTTTTAATTTAATTTATTTATTTTTATATGTTTTTTATAATAGAATTAATTTCGTCAAAATATCATAAAGTAGAATATTTATAATTTATATAAAAAATAAGAATATGTCAATTCTCTTGGAATTTGGTAAGCTTTGAGCTCGATGAGCTCCAAGAACCGAGGAGGAAGGTTTTTACGGTTTTTTTTGTATGTGGGTGAGGTTTTTATGGACGATGATGGCGGAAGAAGGAGGGGGCTGTCTCTTCTGACCAACCCCCAAAAGTAGAGGAAATGAAAATTGGTGAGATCCTAACTAACCTGTCTAAAATTCTGATCCAGGGTACAATGGGTATGGGTCGAAATCCTGGGCAATGTATGCTGAAAGCATCTTTGATCCCATCCATGGTGGTTATATATTTGAACCTGAGAGATCGGATCGAATTTATGTCAGATCATTATATAATTGGTAAATTCATAGGTATACATCCATCGGAGAAATCACTTAGTTGGTGGATCAACTCTTCATGGAAACCAAAGGGGCATTTTGATGTCTGTTTGGGTTAAAAGGGTTTTTTCACAATCTCATTTATCAGTTTGGAGGATAGGAACCATATCTTAGATGGAGGCCCTTATTTCTATTATTCTGATGGTATGTCCTTGCTTCCTTGGAAAGAGAAATTATGTCTTGAACAAGAGGGTATGAAAATTGCTCCTGTCTAGATTAGGCTGTACTCCCTTCCTAGTGAGTATTGGGACCCAGAAATATTGGAAGAGCTAAGAAATTGTTTAGGGAAATTTATAAAGATCTCTAAACAAGCAAATATTCAATGTTACGCTTCCTATGCTTGAATTTGTGTTTACATGGACCTATCTAAGGCACTATCAAAGGCAATTAGGACGATATGGGATGATGAGGACTAGACGTAAACCCTGCACTATGAACAAATTCCCTTCAGATGTCGTAGATGTCATGAATATGGTCACTTATTCAGAGAATGCTCTCTGAATGAATCTAAATTGAACCCATAGAAGGAAGGATATTGAGCTGAGTAGGGTTTTACAAAAGTCACATCCCAGAAGAGAGGAAGTTGGAAACAGGAAAATAAAGAAATTCATAAGAAAATTGCAACCTCAAACCTTTTTGAATTTTTGGAAAATAAGGAGGAGGAGGTCATGAAAATAGTAAGTTCTATGAATAAGGTCCCCAACCAAGAGTATGTTAATTCTGACCATAATCTTGTAAAAGAATCAAAACTGGAAAATAATAATGGTGACGAAAGTATGGGACAAGAATCTGAGGAGGAAGCTGAGGATATATACCTAGGCGAATTGGATCTGGAAGGAATTGAAAAAACATGCATAGAGAAAGACAAAGGGTACATTCCCCAGGGTCAAGCTAGTCTCCTTGAGGAAGCTATTTTGAAAGCTAGAGCATCTAACATATTGGGTATCAACTCAGGATCCCAAAAAGCAACAAAAAAATAAAGGTGAGGAGCACAGGAGGAAGACTGGCTGAAAAACAAACAAACAAAGGGTTATAGAAGTAGGAAGGAGTTTGGTCGAGTCGGGAAAATATCCGACAATAAAATGTTCCCTAAGGTTGTAAGTGTCCCAATGAATATCCTCTCCTAGAATATTCAAGGCTTAAATATCTCGAGAAAGATTAAAATTATGAGGAAAAATATTAAGAAGACAAACCCAGCTATTGTCTTCTTGCAACAAACAAAGTGTTTAGCAGATCAGATCTAGGAGCTTAAGGGGAAAATCTAGGCAAGATGTGATAGTAGGTGGATAGATGCAAGAGGTTTTCTTGGAGGTCTAGGTATGCTTTGGGATCTATCCCAAGTTTTTCTGAGTGGATTTCAAGAGACTCAACACTCACTCACAACATATTTTAGGGTTGTGGGTTTTCCTATCAAGGGGATGTTAACGAGTGTCTATGGTTCGCAAAGAGTAGGGGATAAACAGTATTTCCTCAGCTCTCTCAGGGGTCTAAGGGAGAGATTTCCCAATGCCCAATGTGTGGTGGGAGGTGATTTTAACCTAATCACTTCTTTAGAGGAAAAAAAGGGATAAGACGTTGCTTGGAGGAAGAATGTGATTTTTTCAAGGAAACCATAGAGGACGTGGGTTTGGTAGAAATCACTCCAGGGGAAGGATAGATTACCTGGAATAATAAGCAATTTTAGGATTTCCACATAGCCTCAATATTGGACTGGTTTTTAGTCATGGAATCAATAATAGACTTGGGAAGTGAAATCCATAGTGCAACGCTCTCAGGGATGGGCTCTGATCACTGGTCAATTGGACTTATGTGGAGTGGGATAGGAATAAAATTTAATAATTCATTCCATTTTGAATAATTTTTGTTTGAGAAATCAGACTTTGAAGAGATGATTAAGTCCAGGTGGGGAGAACTGCGGGAAGGTCAGGAGCATAGTATGTATAATTTTCAACAAAATTTGAAGCGTTTGAAAGCTAAGATCAAAAAGTGGAATAAGGAGGAGTTTGGGATTATCTTCCTTGAAAAGAGACGGATAGAATTCTGTCTCCAGGAGATCCAGGCTATTGGGACCAATGAAGGATATTCTCTGGATTTGAAAGAGGAAGAGCAAATACAAGAAGCTAAGATAGAAGAAAGGGAGAAACAGGAGGAAATTTTGTGGTGGAAAAGTAAAGAATTCAATGCCTTCAAGAAGGAGAAAAGAATACCAAGTTTTTTCACCATTTTGTTATCCAGAACAGATTTCAAAATAAGATCTATTTGCTAAAAAATAAAAGGGGATAAAGGGAGGAGATGAGGGAAGACAATGAAGCTATCTTAAACTCTCACTTATCAGATATTTAAGAGATCCTAGGAGAGATCGCTTAGAGGATTTAGAATCTATTACCAGAGGAATCCTGACTCTAGTTTCCAATGAACATAATTAGTTATTGGTGAAAACCATGCTCTAAAAGAGGTCCAGGAAGCGGTGTTTCAAATCAAGGAAGGCACTTCCCCGAGGCCAAATGGTTTTATGGTCAATTTTTTTCACCATTTCTGGGAGGTGGTCAATATGGATGTATGGAGAATAGTGGAAGATTCTAAGACTTAGGGCCACATTCTACTTGCATTGAACGCCACCTTCCTAACCTTAATCCCCAAATGTCAAGGACCGGATACCGCAGACAAATTTAGAGCGATAAATTTGTGCAATGTCATCTACAAAATTATTACTAAAGCCATAGCTAATCGACTAAAACCCATTATTCCAATTCTTATATCTCCGGAGCAATTCGGTTTAATGGAAGGAAGATAGATATTGGATGGGATTATTTCGGTTCATGAAATTTTACATTCTCTAAAAATTAAAAAAATCCGAGGTATGTTGGTCAAATTAGATATTGCAAAAGCTTATGACAAATTGAATTGGCAATTTATTAGGAAAATTCTTGAAGCTTTTGGTTTTAATTGGAACTGGGTTAACTGGGTTATGAATCTAGTTTCTTTAGTTTTTTTTCTCCATTCTTGTGAATGGGGTTCCCTCTAGAATCATTAAACCCTCAAGATCCATTAGATAAGGGGATCGCTTGTCTTCATTTTTGTTTATTCTCATGGTTGAAGGCTTGGGGAGATCGATTTCGTCCCTAAGAGAGAGAAATTCCATAAGAGGATTAAGGGTGACCACTGAAGGGGAAAAGAAAACCCACCAGCAATTTGTCGATGACACTATGTTAATGGGACATCCCTTTATTAAGGAGGCTAATAGTTTCAAACATTTTCTAGAACGTTTTGTCCGAGTGTAGTTTTCACAGGTGAATGAACAAAAATCTCAATTTTTATTTTTTAACACTCCTAGGGTTACTCGCCACAATATCTGTTGAATCCCAAGGTTTGGGAAAGCTCCCTTCCATCCAAATACCTGGGAACTTCCCTAATCAACTCCAATGCTAAAAAGGGTTACTGGACTGATATGCTTGATAATATAAAGAAACATTTGGGAAATTCGATGTTACAATCGTTAAACCTATCTGGCTGCTTGGTTTTCGTTAACTCTGTTCTTCAAGCTATGTCATCTCATATGTTTTCTTCTATGATGGCTCCAAAATCCATTCTCAGGGATTTGTGAAATACGAGAGAAATGTTTTTTTGCAGAGGAACCTAGGATCCTCAGAAATGGTCTTTGGTCAAATGGGAAATTGTCTACACACCCAAGTCACAAGGCGGGTTGGGGCTTCGTGACCCGAAAAAGGAAAGCATTGCGGCCGGGGATAAACTTTGGTGGCATTGGGTAACTCATACCAAGGAACCCTGGACCGAATTATAGCATGCAAAATATGCGTAAGGCTAGAAATATCAAGATATTATCCGATTCTTAGGGGATTAACCAGGGTCACATATTTGGTGAACAACATGGAAAGGAAGCAGCTTGGTTCAATACCATAGTTTTTGGGAGGTTCAAAATGGAAATACGTTTTGAATATGGGGATACTCATTTAAAACAAATTTGTCCTCTAGGAAGGGAGGGAGAGTCCCAACTTATTCAAAAGGAGTGCTGGCCCAGAGGCATTTCCATGATTAAGGATCTTGGGGGGACTAGGAACCCATGAACTCTTTCCACTCCTGGGCTTCTCGAACTTGGCTAGAATGGTTAGGTCCAAGGGTAGAAGTTGATCATTTGGAGGAGGAACTAACAAACTATAGAATCAGAAGGCATGAGGGTAATGGTAAAATTTGGTGGGGTTACTCCCAGAAAGGTTTTTTTCCTTTAAAAGAAGCATATACCATTTTGATAAGCAACAATCTGGACCAAGATGACAAAACATGGTGCACCTTATGGGAGAAGAATTTATGGCCCAAGATATCAATTTTTTGCTGGATGGTTCTAAGGAAAAACATTTTAACAGGATAAAATTTACAAAAACTCTAGGATGGTCGAACCATACCAGTGCTCCCTGTGCGGACAACTGGAGGAAACTTCTGCTCATTTGCTAGAATCCTACAACTTCTCGTCTGTGCTCTGGAACCATGGAGCGATGATAATTTGTCGTTCAGCTAGGTTACGACATAATCCGGTCAAAAAATATGATGAAACAAAAAACCTTTCCAAAATCGCATTATTAACTTCTGTTGGGAAATCTTCCCTCTATTTCTTATATGGAAAATATGGCATGAACGAAACTCTATAATTTTCATGGAGAAGGCCAGTCAGATTAGCAAATTCTTCGATGGTATTACCAGTAAAATGATTGAGACTATTCTTACGGAAAATTTGGAGAATGTGGATTGGGATCCAACTGGTAATGAGAGGCATATCATACATGATTGGGGTTTCAGGGGTATTTCGTCAAAAATAAGGGAAAGTACAGAGAAACCCTGAAACTTGCAAATTCTGGATAGATGGGTCCCTCCTCCGGAGTGCCTATCCAAACTAAAATTTGATGGGGTGTCTAAGGGTAATCTAGGCCCGATGGGTTACGCGTTGATCATACTTGACTAGTGGGGGGGCATTAGAGGTTTCAAATATGGATTCCTGGGCCGAGACACCTAAAACAAAGGCGAAATCGAAGGGCTTCTATAGGTTTTTGAATAGGTTATGGAAAAATTCAAGAAGGCAATGGTAGTGGAAGGTGACTCACAACTTCCCATCCGCATGGAAAAAAAACTACAAGGTGGCACCTCGAGTTCCATTGTAGCAGCCTCATGGCATTTGGAAGGAAAGTGGAAATCCTTCGTAAATGGGTTTGTTGTATGGTTTTCCCATGTAAGGCGGGGAGGCAACAAATTTGTGGACAACTTAGCCAACCTTGGTGTTAACATATGTAGGACCGTTAGGGATAAGGATTGGGACATGATCCTGGATGGGATAGATCGCGACATATGGAAGTGTCTTGAACTGTAGGACAAGGCTAACCTCCAGGTGGTTGTTTGCATGGGACACCCTACATGTGGAGGATCATGCTAGCACATGGAGAAGTGTGGTGGAGATCGCCTATCTTAATAAATGACGAGGATCCTCATAAATTATATCTAGTGTGCTCATATGAATAGGATTAGTCGACGATGGGAGGTACAAAGTAATATGAAGACTCTGAGTGGATATGTTAAATGCAGAAGTGGAAAGATTTGATTACTAACTATGGATGGGAATGGTATCATTAGAACTAGGTGTGTGAACATAATGATTTAGGGAAGGAATATTCTATTTAGCAGGTAGCAGGGTGGCGGAGCAAGAGACGTGATTTTCCTGTTGGTTTTCTCTTGTGCTTCTTGTGCTAAATCTGGATTTGGCATAATTGTGTTGGTCTTCTTAATATGGAGGGTGGTAAGAGAAGAGTTCAATGGTTTTTTGATGAACTGGAGGCTCCTGAGAGAGTGTCGAGGGCACAAAGACAAGCTCTTTTGGAATCTCACATCTATGAACTTGAACAGCCCTTAGAGATCTAGAACCACATTGCGAAAATGGAAAAGAATCTCTAGTGAGAGCTGGATCGCCAAAAGATGAGGGATGAGTGGAAGAAGGTTGAGGAATGGATCCTTCATCCGGGTCACACAATCGGACGTGTAAGTCTATATGAGAAGATGGTGGTTGTGTATTGGTTGATGAAAAATTTAGTTGGCCACACAGAGTGGGATAGGAAAAATGCTACAACGGGGGATAATGCTTAGGATCCTTGGAATATCTCTATCTCTGTGGTTGTCCAGTGCATGGAGGCGAAAGTAGATTTCCTAATCTCCCGTATGGGCTATCAGTATCTGCCTTCCCCTCCTCCTGGAGGGTTGAAACTAGAATTTATGAGTACCACTCAGGGTGGTGGGAAGGACATTGCTTATATATTACTTTAAGTTAGCTTAATTGTTGGTTTCTAGTAGGGTCATATTATCATTCTCTTTATGTTTATTTTATATCTGATCTCTGTATGGTCTATGTGTAAAGGATTATGGTCTTGTTTTTTACTTCAATATTTGTCACAAGATGTCCTTTATAGCTGTTTTCTCTCTTGATAGCTTGGAGAATGACTTCATGTTCTTGCAGACATGGGGTTTTGATGGGAACCAAGTCTGTACCTTCTGGGTTTGTTGGGAATTGACTCTGTATCTTCCTTAGGGTGTATCTCGACATGGGTTAAGAAATTTTGAGTACGTGAATTTTGGGGGAAAGGATTATGCTATTATCAGCTATATGATGATGATAAACTCTATAATGATGTTTTGTAAAGTCTTTATATGTTCTTTATATAATGTGAATACTTTTACTTACAAAAAAATTATATAAAAAATAAATTCAAATAAAATTGACTAATTACAATTCTTTAAAAATTTGATAATTTTTTCTATATAAAAGTATGTGATATAATATAGTTATTTATGATTTATAGAAAAAAATTAAAATTAATTAATTAATTACAATTTTTTATAAATTTTAGTAATTCTTTCTATAAAAGTATGTGATATAAAATATTATTATTATTTCATGTCTAAGTATATGCGAAATGTTTTTTACAATGATAAAAGTATAATATTTTATGTTATTAATATTTTTGTATAAAATTTTGCATCATAATTATATATAGAATTTATATTCCACAATTATATATAGAATTTTATATTTTGTGGTAAGTTGTATTTTTTTTAAATATGTAACGTTTTTTCTTTGGTAATAATAGTTTTTAATAATAAATAATTTTGTTTTAAAATGAAATTTATTTTTTATATAAAATTTAAAGTTTTATAAAAATATTAATTTTAATATAATAAATTTTTATGATTTTATTTTATTAAAAATTTAATTTAATTATAAAAATTGTCAATTTTTATTGTTTGATAACTTGAAAGAAAATACCTATAAATATATTTTAGAATTTTATTTTTGATAATTAAAAAAATTATCTAAAACATAAATTAATAAATAGTATGATAACGTAAGCTTTTCATACAACATCCTCTAATATAATAAAAGGCAAGATAAGTCTATGTAATGAACAAGCTAGCTCTCATAGATATATATGAGAAGTTAAGGATTGGTTAGTAGATTAAAAGAATCGATTAATAACCTATAAATAATATTGCTATTACAAGCATTTTAAAACTTATTTAAATATTAATCAAGATGCATTTAACTATAACAAGATATAATTATGAAATGAATTCCGAATGTATATTGTTAGAATAGGGTTAATATTGTTGATCCACTAAAAACAAAGTCCAAAATATTAGATAATATCTTGTAATGTTCATTTTTGGAAATTTTGGAGAAATGCACAACTTGGTCAAAAATTCGAGCTTAACTAGTCATGACTCTAGAGGGTTCCAACTTTCACCAAATGGTCCTGAATTTGAAAGGAAATGGTATGGAGAGCCTTAAAATGTACCAAGGTGGTTTATGGACACTTTGTATCTTACTTTATACCTCTGCAACCTTGTTTGGGGCTGATGAAAAAAACACCAAAATTACTAGGAAATTGTGATGAAATCCCCCCTAGGGTGTAGGCCAACTGGGCCTCCCAACTCATGTACAAACCTCCCAAATTTGTAATAAGAGTATGGGGATTGATATAATACCTCATTGAATTTCATTACACGTGTTTATTATTTCTACAAACTGGTTATAGAGTTCCACATTTGTTTGATAACTTTCAATGAAATTGCTTATGGGGAAATTGTATAACTAGCTCGATTTTGACATATGAAAGGTAGAGTTAAATTCTCATATCAGGATGTTACATATATATACCATATAAATCATAAAAAAATATTCCCTGACAATATTAAACACCATATAAATCCCCTCATGCAAGTCTTGTATACAACTTATTCAGTATGGGAGAGGAATACATGAAAACTAGTGAATTAGCTGCATGGAATCACAAGAGTTTCACATATGGTTTTCTTGGATTTCGACCCACAGAGCATAGGTAAATTAAATTACATATTAACACATCATATATGGGTTTCAAAACATCATAAAATACATACAACATCCCTCATACAAATCTATTACAAGACTCCTTCAAGATTGAAGCCAAAGTCATGGAAACTAGTGATTCAATGGCATGGGAATGAAAGAGTTTCACATATTGATTTATTGGTTTTAGACCCATAGAGAATAGGGAAATGAAATTATAGATTAACACATCATATATTTCTTCCTCAAAATCATCCAACTCATTGAATATCCCTCATATAAATCTGGTATAAAACTACTTCAAGATTGAAGCGAAAATCCATGAAAACTAGTGATACAATGGCATGAGAATGCAAGATTTTCACACGGGAGTTTATTACATTTATAGATTAATATAATATGAGAATAAAAGTACTATATTACATAATATATGGCTTCCCTGAGATCATAAAACACCTATAAAATTCCTCATACAAATCTGGTATAAAACCACTTCAAGATTGAAGCGAAATCCATGAAAACTAGTTATTCAAGACCATGGGGAATGCAAGCCTTTCATACATGTATTCCTGATATTTATAATTATAGAGAATATGGATATAAAACTACAGATACATACATAATATACCCAAGTGGGAATCAAATATCCTTAGGAAAGTGCAAGCACCACTCCAACAAGTGCGCCATTAAGATGAGAGTGTGGGGGAATGGAGAAGGAGTGAGAGAATAGGGAGATAGATGAAAATTCGAATGTATGGAAATTAAAAATGAAACTAAAAATCCTTCATTAATATAAAATTACAGGTCTATGTTTCCTCTCCATCAACCAAATTGGAAAAGAATCGAACTCTCTCGAAATTGGTTCACAAGGAGGGAGAGTGAACACTCACCATGCAATGGACAAGAAAAATATCTAAAAAATTCCAAAGGAAAATTAACAAATGATAAAAATATATTCTCATTCATAATGAAATATTTTTATAACCTTCACGAGGCCTCCTACGGCCCAAGTCCCCTCCGTTAGCACTCCAGGAAACTCTTCTAGGTTGTAACTCGAAGATGCCTGGTAACTTAATTATTGTTTCAATGGTTCACTCAATGATGGGTAATATTGGATAAAAAGGAATATATAACTCACTGAATGGTATACTCAAGACAGTCTTAAGTACATTCAGACAAAACAAGGCCTTCAAGAGCTATTGTTAGATAGGTAATAGATAAATATGGATGAAGAAACTGACTTTATTAACCAGAACACATACACAACCATATATGTATGATGGGCCAATAAAACTAGTATGATTACTTATGATCCTTTGCTCACTAATCAGATGGTAAGCTGACAATCACCAATAGATTATGTAAACATAGATAAAGAACATAATTCACTCATAAGAATAGAACAGAAATGTAAAAGAAGATCTGACAAATAACAATGAAAGAAGCTTGCATACTGAATATATTATAGAAAGTGTCTTTATCAAAACAGTGTAGTTTAGAACTCCAAATTGACCTTTTGTTATATAGAATTCATAGGATTTATAGCCTTTACAAGATTATTCTAGATCCTGAAAAATTGGATCGAATTTGCTAAAAATAGACAATAAAAAATAGTTGCTATAAAATAGGAAAAGATCCTATTTTGATGGTCAATCTCCATATCTCAAAAGATCTTCCTAATCTTCAAAATCTTTGACAGCTGTAGTAGAAGCTGAAGGAGAATTCAAAATCGCCATTTTGCAGACAATTCACCTTTTACCGAAGTAGGAAGGAAGCCTTGTCACCTATATCTTTGTTGGTGAAAACTGAAACATAACTCTAATATTGATGCCTTTGGTCTTTGTCTATCATTATAAATCATCCTCAAAACATTTGGATCAGAAAGTCTTGGATCTGGGAAAAATAAGATCTCTATACCATGTCTGCACTTTCGGTGGCTAGTAGAGGCAAAATTCGATCCTGGTAGCTACCAAAAGCTCTATTTTTGGTGGCTAATGAACAATTGAAGTGTTCACCTAAGCCACCAAAAATGCTATTTTAACAGTTAATCAGAATTGCAACAATCATGTTTTACCTTAATGTTTTAAAGCTTCAATGATCTTCTTCTGGTGTCTCTGCAACTTGAATAGGGCCTGGGATGGCAGTAGAATCACAGGCTACCTCTAGACCATAAATATTCATGGCTACCTCTTCTAGGGTTTCCAGATTATGATGTTCTTTAGGCTTAGGGTTTGAATACTTTTCTGTAATTTTGACAGCCTGGTATTTCTATATAGCTTAGTGTTTTCCTTCATCAACTTGAGATTTCTTTCTTCAAGCTTAGTATACTTCTTTTTTAGTTCTTGAAGAGAGTCATATAATTCAGTATTTATTTCAGTTAATCTTTCATTTCTTCATTTAATTTCCCTTTCAAGAACTTCTAATTCATACACCTGCCTTAGTAGTTGGCTGATATTCTGACATCTGGATTCATTTGGATTGCTAGATGAATCCTCTACAACTTGTTGAGCTTGATCATCCTTTGGTGTAGGTGAGGGAAGGTCCTCATGCCTTGCTGCAACTTGATTTGCTAGGTCATCTCCTTTCTCTTCTTCATCCTCAGAATCAGTGCATGGCAGGTTGAGGACATTCTTGTCTTGTGAAGAAGATTCTTCTTTCTCTGTCTTCTCACTGAAATCTAGATTCCTTTTGGCCTTCTTAGTCTTTGAATATGGAGAGGTTTTATCAACTGCAATTGGAGAGATGGCTCTCCTCTTCCTCTTTCCACTTCTGGGAGTGGAAGACTTCTTTGAAAAAGACCTCTTTTTATCCTCTGGCTGTAACTCTATTTCAAATTCATTCAAGAACAGGAAGTACAACCAAACAATGTTCCTCCTTTGTAGCAGCTTAGAAACAATTAACTTGATCAAGCCATGATGAGATAATCTACCTAAAATTTTGGTCGGCTTGGCTCTGACTTGATGAGCCATCTTAGTCAAGATTTTGTAGAGGTAAAAAGTCAGATTCAAGGGGATCCTATAAGTGAAGTGATTCATTAATTTAAAATGATAGATCATCACCCTATTGTATCTACCCTCACAGGTTATGTAGACAAGAATTGACTTCGATAGGTGTTTCCATTTCTCCTCGAGATAGGACGTAGGAATGTTCTTCTTCCATACAATAATTTTATTGTAACTTCCTCAACCCTCTGACCGGCAAAGAGGATGCTACTATACATCAAATAATCTGGGCATCTAGCCCCATGAACATGAATATACATACATATAGTGCTGAAGCATGATACTTAAAACATAGAACATTTTACGAAGCATAATCATTCATATACACAACGGAAGAAAAACATATCAATCAGCATTCATGCTTATATAGATCAGCATTTAACATGTATATCATCACTCATCAATGGTAAATATGTAATTGTAGACGCAAGTTAGTCAAGAGTACTTATCTTATAGAGAACTTGTTCCGCAACCAGCTACGTTGCTGCAACGTTCCACCCAACCATAGGCCCGCGTGCTTGTTAGATTCTTATCATTCAAGATAGCATTATGATATTAGGATATTTTAACTGAGAGAATAACAAGCACAACAATAAAACACAAGCACAACACAAGAGACAAGAGACACAAAGAATTTTCCTAGGGAAACCATAAAGGATAAAACCCCGCAACTTCCTCAGAGATAGAATCAACACCAAAGGTAAAATCGGAAAACAGTAAGATGATCTCCGACAGTAGCAGTCTCTCTCTCTCACACTGAGAGAGCTTCTCCTCTCTCACTCATGCACCCCAATGAGTGAGTTTATGTGTATGAGTATGATAAATAGAGAGGCTCTCACTCTCTATTTATATTATTTCATTCACTTGGAACCCACTCCAACATGTCGGCCTCACTTAACAATTACTTACTAGAGCTAACATCTTTAGAAGTGTCTAATAACCCTAGTGCCCCACCACTTGTGGGGACTTTGCCTCCTCTGACCAATAGGAGGGTAACACAATGGTGGGGACTATTTCCTCGACTAACAATGACTCACCTACAGTCAACNCCACAACTGTGGGGACTTTAACCCTTGACCAATAGGAGGGTTACCCACAATGACTTGACATGACTTTCTCATTATAGAAACTTCCTAGAATAAACATTGGGGTGTGGCATGACTCAAATACATTACAATAGATAAGAAATACAAGTGAATACATTCCAAAGTTACAATTACATCAACACTCCCTTTTAACTAGGAAGCTATTCTCTTGACACAATTTTCATCACTGGTCTTCTTTTCAGGTTCTTCTCATCATCTACATATTCAAGTCATCTTCATATTCAAGTCATCTTTCATCTAGATCTCGATCATCTCTTGGTATGGATCATTAGCACTGGATCATACTCGATCTGGAACATCGTCACTGGATCATACTCGATCTGGAACATCATCACTGGATCATCATCACTAGATCTGGATCATCACTGGATCTGGATCATCATTACTGGATCTGGATCATCACTAGATCTAGATCATCATCATTGGATATGGATCATCACTTGATCTAGATCATCACTGCTAGATCTGGATCATCACTGGATTTGGATCATCATCACTGGATCTAGATCATCACTCGATCTGGATCATCACTGCTGGATCTGGATCATCACTGCTGGATCTAGATCATCACTCGATCTGGATCTCTCAGAGTCATCATAACTGGATCTAGATCAGAGCTCGATCTGGATCTTATCTGGTCATCATCATGTGTGCTATCTCATCATAGGAAGTTCTACAAAGCTAGCCTTCTTTCATGCTAGTTGTAGGCCTAACCATCATGTAGGTCTTTGCCCAGCACTTACATCTGACCTACTCATCAGAAAGGCATGCCCAACACTCACATCTAATCATGTAGAAACCTACAATCACATTAGAAAGGCCCAACACTCACATTAACCAGCATGACAGAACATCACTATCATCTGTGAAAAGGCTTCAGCACTTATGTTTGACCTGGAAGGAAACAATTCCTCCACCCTCGCCAGAAAGGCTTGCACTCACATTTGACCTGGAAGGAACTAAATCATCCACCCTTTCCAGAAAGGCCCCCAGTCCCAGACTGAGCTACCTGGTAATGGACCAGGTGCCTCCATTCTCCTGGAGAATGGCAGTTTCCCTTATATCTGACCTAGTAGGAACCAAATCCTACACCCTCGCTAGAATGGCTTGCACTTACATCTGACCTGGAAGGAACCAAATCCTCCACCCTCGTTAAAAAGGCCCCCAGTCCAAGACTGAGCTACCTGGTAATGGACCAGGTTCCTCCACTCTCACGGAGAGTGGCAGTTGACCTTACATCTAACCTACTCGTCAAAATGGCTAGCACTTATATCTGACATGGGAGGAACTTAATCCTTTAGCCATGATAGAATGGATCAGCCCTTACATCTAACCTGCTCGTCAAAATGGATCTCTTAGTCCCAAACTGAGTGTTCCTGGTAACTGACCAGGTACCTCCATTCCCAGAATGGCATTCAGCACTCATATCTGACATGGAAGGAACTTAATCTTCTCACCATGACAGAATGGCTTAGTCCTTATATCTGACCTACTTGTCAAAATAGCTATGGATCTCAACACTCATATCTGACATGGAATGAACCGAATCCTCTCACCATGATAGAATGGCTTAGCCCTTATATCTGACCTACTCATCAAAATGGATTTGGGACTCATCAGTTTCCCTTGGAGGAAGCCTCTATCTGTAGAACACCAAGCTTCTCCCTGAAGTACTCGAACTTCACTCAGGCCAATGGCTTTGTCAACACATCAGCTATCTGTTCCTCCATCGCAACATATTGGAGCTTCACTACTCCCTTCTCCACCATATCCCTGATATAGTGATACTTGATCTCGATATGATTCGACTTGTCATGGAACACTGGATTCTATGACAACTTCACGCAACCCTGGTTGTCACAATGTATACAAGTAGCATCCATCTGGAGATCAAATAAATTAGATAGTAGCTTTCGCAGCCGTACTTCCTCACAACTAGCTGAACAAGCTGCGACATACTCTGTTTCAGCTATACTCAGTGCCACACAGGATTGCTTCCTGCTAAACCAAGAGATCACACATGATCCCATACTAAAGCAACACTCTGAAGTGTTCTTCCTATTGATGGCACTGCTTGCCCAATTTGAATCAACATAACCCTCCAAGTTAATCTTCTGATTCGCATCGTACTTGAGCCCATAATCAACTATACCCCTACATGCTTTGCAACCATCAGGTGAACATGTCTAAATGTGTTCACAACAAAAAAAATATCTGGTCTCAGGTACATCAAGGACCCAATCATCTGATGATACATCATAGCATCAACCATCTCTGATGAAGCATCACTCAATAGCTTCATGTTCGATGCCCTAGGTGTGGTCATGTAGTCTGTCATCCTGAACCTATTCATGATCTCTACTGCATACTTCCTTTTTCCATGCCTAGAACAATAGTGCATCAACACATAACAGGAGCATCACTGGTATTTTGTATTCAACCTTGAAGCAAAGGTTGGAATTTGCTTTACTCTCAGTAAAGCCTAGATTCATCAGTAATCTATCCATCCTATCGTACTATGTCGAACGTCAGGATCTTCTGTAGTCACTCCCTCTGAAGTGGAGAATCATACTCCCTCTGTCTTCCGTACTCTATGCACTGAAACATTCTGTACTGGAGTGACAAGTAGTATCCATCTAGGATCATTGGATACCAAGATCCTCTATTTTGAACTTTTTCAAAAGTTCTTCTCACATCCATCTGTGAGCTTGACATCCTTTATCAACCTTGTAGCAAAGGTTAATATATTCATCAAGCTCATCATGTATGTGCTATCCCATGGGTGTCTTCTGAACTCGTACAAGGCCTTCTTTCATTTGCACACATGATTATGCATGTCATGTGACTTCACTTCCAGTGGATGCAAATGTCTCTTCGTAGTCTATGCCTTGTATCCCACGATGTTTCCATCTACTACATGATGGAACTACGAACTTCCCTTCATGTATCGATACTACATCCTAGACATCATTCTTCTTGAACTTCTTCATATCTAGAAGGTTCTATATCAATGATGTCGCTACATTCATCATATTATTCTTCATCTTGAACTGTCGTCACTTGTTCTTCAGAACAAGTCTCATCCTTCTTTGCTTGTAGGCAATTATGTATGCGATCTTTCCTAGAAGTCAAATGAATTTGTATGGTTTGAAACATTTCATAAGGAATATTCATACTAGCAAATTCTTATGCATAAATATATGATCATGCAACTACTTTAGCCAATACAACATTCATCCATATCTCACAGAAACTTTTCTAGATGCCTTCCATCTCTACCAGGACAACATTGAGATTGTGCACTAATCCAATATGTCAGCAAAGAGGTTTCATTATAGATAAGTAGCAATGGAGAGTTTGTATAGCACCAAGAGCTACTTACCCATCATATGCATATTAGTAGTATACTGTCGTTAATGCAAACATCCTATCATGCATAATAGATTAACTGAATCTAAACAAATGCATAACAAAACAATTATCATGAAATGACAATTGAATACTTATCTTTATTTTTTCCGTGGGTAGACTCCTTCATTCATAATAGCATCATTTCTTATCCAAATGCTAAGATGGATAAGAGGTTCTTCAAGATTTGAGATCTTCATGTTCCTCATTGGTTGAGGGATCTTCTTTTGATGGTGAGAGATTGATCTTCAATTGCTCCCATCTTCTCTTCTCTTCTTATGAGTCGAGCTTCTTCTTCTTCCCAGAGTCTACTGAAAGTAATCAATTCCTTATGGAAGACATTACTCGAATGAATGAATCCCATGATCCTAGGATGCCATTCAAGGTGGCTATCACCACTTCTGCATTCTTCATTTCTTCTTTTACCACTTCAAGTTGTTCTTTGATTTGAGAGACCCTTGTAAAGTATGACTACATGGTCTCTGCATTCTGGATCTTCACTTCCTTCAACTGGTTTCTTAAGGTCATATTCTGATTTATTTTCTTCCCTTCAACTAGCTTGGTCAAGGACTCAAACATCATCAGTGTATTTAGGGAAGACACTTGTTGTACAAGTTGATCCGTGACTAAATCAACCATGATCTTCTTGGCCTTGACCAAGTTCTTCTTGTGTAAGGATTCTAGCCTCATCTCCCTCTGAAACTAGAACCTCTCTACTCATGTAGGTGTCCAATTCATTTTTTTCAAAGAGATCATATACTTCCATGCTTGGAAGTTGTCAACTTCACCAAGCTTATCATCAAGCTGATGTGATAGATCACTTTGGAATGAGAACCTCAAATGCAAATAGCGAAAGATTAGATCTTACCGTTTTGAGGTGTCCGTCCTGGTTCCGAACCTGGTTGATCTAGGGTTTCTCATAGAAACCTTAGTTTTCAAAATCTTGGAATATTCTAGATTTCATTGGATATAAATATATATATCTTCAAATGGAGCTATCCAATGTACTCCTTTTTTTAAAACAGTGGAGGGAATCTCCCGGAACAGGAAGCCCTAGTTTTCCAATTTCTTTTGCAGAAATGTTTGTCACTTTTTTTGTGATCTCTCCGAAATTACTGCTCCTATGTCTCTGAAAGTTTGCACAGAGGAAACCTCCAATGTCCCTGATCCAAAACCACAGTTTTCATCAAAATAGGTTTCACCAATTGGGATTTATTATCCTTTTCCCAAGGTGACCTGTTACAGGACTGTTCATCACAGTGAATTTGTACGGCATGAGACATGTTATTGGTTCATCTTCTAAGTATGATCTTTAGACCAAAGAAAGTAAAGTCTGTGCCCTTTTTGGAACAGCTTCAAGAATTCCAGTTGGACCTCTGTACCCTAAGCTGTAGCAATTCTCCCAAGGTGTCCCGTTTAGCGATGAATTCTGGAAGAGGATGGAACCCTAACTTGGAGGGATCATATCTCGCAGATATAATGAATATGAGGATAAATTTTGGACACAGTGTTCATAAGGATTTTATCTTTGGCCCTTGCAATTTTCGGCTCCTGAACCTTTGCAAATCTCTATATATAGAAAATGTACCCACACTTAATAGTTTTAGTATTTAGGGTTTTTCTAGCACGGGGTCAAACTAGGGTTTGACTTTCCCGGAGTTTCACCCAACCAAATTTCTTGATCTAGATCTATAAAATTCTATTTTGATGAGCATAACAATCCTATTCTAGGCTCACTCAAAAATTCCTTTTCTGTAGAAAGCCCTAATTTCCGCATCGAAAACTCAAAATGCTCGGAATCGAATTCTGCTTTGACAGAAAGATGCGCCCTTCAATGGAGAGTCATCCTAGCATACTTTTGCTGATGGATTGTGGAGAGAGACCCAAAAAGTAAGAATCCCTAGCTTCTGTAGCTGCACAATGTCGTCTTCTCAGGTTAGCTCTGATACCATGTTAGATTTTTATCACTCAAGCTAGCATTATGATCTTAGGATATTTTAACTGAGAGAATAACAAGCACATCAATAAAACACAAGCACAACACAAGAGACAAGAGACACAAAGAATTTTCCTCAGGGAAACCATAAAGGAAAAAACCCCTCAACTTCCTCAGAGATAGAATCAGCACCAAAGGTAAAACTGGAAAATAGTAAGATGATCTCCAACAGTAGCAGTCTCTCTCTCTCACATCGAGAGAGCTTCTCCTCTCTCACTCATGCGCCCCAATGAGTGAGTGTGTGCGTATGAGTATGATAAATAGAGAGGCTCTCAATCTCTATTTATATTATTCCATTCACTTGGAACCCACTCCAACATGTCAGCCTCACTTAACAATTACTTACTAGAGCTGACATCTCTAGGAGTGTTTAATAACCCTAGTGCCCCACCACTTGTGGGGACTTTGCCTCCTCCAAAAAATAGGAGGGTAACATAATGGTGGGGACTATTGACATGACTTACAATGAATCACCTACGGTCAACTTCACTAGGATATTCTAATAACCCAAGGGCCCCACAACTATGGGGACTTTAACCCTTGACCAATAGGAGGGTTACCCACAATGACTTGACATGAATTTCTCATTATAGAAACTTTCGAGAATAAACAGCGGGAATGACATGACTCAAATACATTACAATAGATAATAAATACAAGTGAATACATTCCAAAGTTACAATTACATCAACAATGCTCCTTAATCTCTCAGCAACGCTGTCACCCCTGAGCCGGGCATGATTCCCCAAGGAATAAGGAACTAACAAACTTACACATAGCCAAGGATCACAACACCACAAGGGTACACAATTCGGCCAAGCCAACACTGTTGGGTTTATCAAGTGAATAACAGATTAGCCAAGCCAACAAAGTTGGGTTTATCAGGCCATCCAGAAGCTAGGAAAGGATAATGCTAAGCTGGCACATCAACACCAGAACCAGACTGGCTTCTAGAACATCCACACACAACCAACACAAGGAAATTGGTCCTTTCTCTACAACACAGTCCCTCAGACCCTGATCTCCCTTCCAGTGCTATTCAAGGGTTGTGGAGAAGAAGACCAGCTCAACGTCTCTGTTTGTGTGATTCTCAACCCACCAGGTTTACCAAGCACCTCAGGCCCTCATTCACCACTCCAATGCAGTCCAAGGACAAAATTGCTGCATGTAAGTAGCCAAACCACTCTTCAGGATTTTACAGGGGAAAACACGATTTAGTAATCATGGCCATTAACAACCCATGAGCAACCTAAGCCCACAGCACAAAATCTTCACTGCAATCACTGAAGAAAAATACACATTCCAGCAAATGGGAAGAGACCGACTCTCTATCTTTGCATGAAGGAAAGGGACAAGACACAGCTAAAACACATAGCTGGAAAGGTAATCATGACCACAATTCCATGATGGAATAACAGCCAACGAACCACAGTGGAAAACACAACAATCTACAACAATTTCCTCATTGTATAGGAAAAAAATAGTCGTCAATGCATGGGGGAAGCTCAAACTGACGATTACTGAGGAAAATCACAACAATCTAACAATAGTGGGGAAATACCAATGCTCTGCATGAACAGGGGAAGAATGCCTCTCCGATTAGCAAGGTGGTGTGAGAGGAATGACGAACCCCACATCATGGAATGTGTATCCCTTTTAACTCAGTCTGCATGAAGGTGAATGAACAGCCACCCATTCGGATAGTGGATAGACCATCCGAAATTCAGAAGGTGTGTCATGTAGAGAGTGCAAGTGTGTGGGGAGAATGGAAATCGTGGCGTAGTGGTATTGTTGTCAGTGAATAGGTGCCCCACAAACAAAATAACGATGAAGGGTGGTGGTTGGATGAGATAGGGGAGGGTGAGTGAAGAGAGAGGTGACACATGGATTCCCCCCCCCCCATGGATCAGGATTTAACTATCCCCCTCCTTACCTTTAGTAAATCACGCCCCTTCTCAATTTAGTTGCAGTGATCATAGATGGCTGGGTTCAATTAATTAAGATGCATATTTACATGATTCCACAATTTAATAAGTATGAAACATATCTCGATATTCCATCGGTAACAGTCTCGATCACTGAAACATAACACAACTGAATCGATGGTGGGTATTTTTCCTTCAGATCCACACCATGATTCATTACAATATATACATCACATACATTAATGCAAACAGGGTCAAAACTAGGGTGTTACATCCCCCCCCCGTCAATAGAACTGTCCTTAGTGCTTTACAAAATTGAACAAAATCCTACACTGGTACCGCCTTAGTGTCTCGCAAATTTGAACAAAAATGGATGTGCCAATTGCATGGCATCCTCCATCTCCCATGTAGCCTCTTCAAGTCCATAATGCTCCCATTACACCTTTACTTGCCCTATGGCCCGGTTCCAGAGCATTGTGACCTTCCTGTCGAGGATGTGCATTTGCTCGATTTGGAACTCTCCCTTGGGTTCCATCTGAATCACATCCCAATTTATCACATGGTTAGGATCATGTACATGTTTCTTAAGTAAAGAAACATGAAAAAAATTATGAGCTCTAGTACTAGCAAGAAATGCAAGTCTATATGCAACAGGCCCTATTCTTTCAAGCACTTCAAATGGCCCACAATATCTAGGTGAAAGCTTGGCACAACTTCCAAGCTTCAAGGAACTTTTCTTTGCCTTCACTCTGAGGTAAACATGATCCCCAACACTAATCTCTGTTCATCTTATTTTTTTCTGCATAGCTTTTCTATCTGTCTTATGTTGCTTTCAAATTATGCCTGATCTTTACAACCTCTTGCTCCATTTCCTTGAGAAATTCAGGTCCAAGCACAACTCTGTTCACCGGGTTGTCCCAATTCACTGGTGTCCTAAACCTTCTGCCATATAATTCTTCATACGGACTCATCCCCAAGGATGCCTGCTGTCCATTGTTATAAGAAAACTCTACCAAGTGTAAGTAATCTTCCCACCTTGTTGGTTTGTCCATCACATACATGTGAAGCATATCTTCAAGCACCTGATTAACTCTTTATGTCTACCCATCTGTATGAGGATGATATGCAGTGCTGAAGTTTAGCTTTGCACCCAAATATGCAAACAACCCTTTCCAAAAATTGGAAGTGAACTTGGCATCCCTGTCAGAAATTATTGCCTTCGGAAACCCATGCAATTTGAAAATTGCCTTCATGAAAATCTTTGCAATTTCATCAGTCTTGTGTGTAGACTTCACTGGTATAAAATGTGTTTCCTTTGTCAACTTGTCTACTACAACCATGATGGAATCATGTTGTCTCCAAGTCATCGGCAATCCTATAATAAAATCCATGGAAATAACTTCCCATTTCCATTCCAGAACTGGCAAAGGCTACAACAAACCTGCTGGATGTTGATGCTCAACCTTTACATGTTGACATTTCATGCACCTTGAAATGTATTCAGCCATGTCCTTCTTCATACTTGGCCAAAAGTACTACCTTCTAGCTATAGCAATTGTCTTCTGATATCCTTGGTGACCAGAATACAGAGCTTGATGGATTTCATCCATAACAACTCTCCTCAAATCTGCTACATTTGGAATATAAATTATGCCTTTATAAGTAAGAAGCCCATCTTCTTCCAATTTATATCCCCCATACCTCTTCTCAAGAATTTTCTACTGCAATTTGTCTTTTACCTGCTCATACAATTCATCTCCGGCAACATGATTAACAATCTGTTGCCTCAACTCTGACTGGCAAATACTAAGAGATGCCACATGCATTTTGTGTACCTTCCTGCTGAGTGCATCAACTACCTTGTTATCTTTTCCTTTTATGTGCTTGATTTCAAAATCAAACTCACATATAAATTCCAGACATCTTGCTTGCCTAGCATTCAGAGTAGGCTGATCAAACAAATACTTTAGGCCACAATGATCTGTTCTGAGTTCAAATCTTCTACCCATCAAGTAATGTCTCCACATCTTGAGAGCATGTACTATGGCTGCAATATCTAGATCATGAGTAGCATAGTTCTTCTCATGCTCCTTCATCTTTCTCGACTCATAACATATCACATGGTTGTCCTGCATAAGGACTCCTCCAAGCCCTTTTCCACATGCATCGGTACATACCACAAAATCTTTCTCTCAGTCTACCACTTTCAACACTGGCGCACTGGTGAGAAGATTCTTCAACCGCTGGAAGCTTTCTTCACACTACGAAGTCCATTCAAACTTCATCCCCTTCTTTTTCAAAGAAGTGATGGCATGTGCAACCTTAGAAAATCCTTCAATAAATCTCCAGTAGTATCCTGCAAGTCCCATAAAAGATCTTACATCTGTCACATTTCTTGGAGTAGGCCAATTCATAATGGCTTCAATCTTTTTAGGGTCTACTGACATACCCTCTTTTGAGATTATGTGACCCACGTACTAAATTCTATCCCTGTAGAAGTCACATTTACTCAACTTTGCATACAGCTGATGTTCCCTGAGCACTTGCAATGTCAGTCTCAAATTCTCTTCATGCTCTTCCTCATTCTTAGAATAAATAAGAATGTCATCAAGGAAAACAAGAAAAAAATTATCCAAATACTTACTGAAGACACTATTCATAAGGCACATAAATGTATATGGTGCATTTGTGAGAAATGGTACCACTACAAACTCATAATGTCCATACCTTGTCCTGAAGGTTGTCTTATGAATGTCTTCATCCTTGATTCTCACCTGATGGTAACCAAACCTTAAGTCGATCTTGGAAAATAACTTTACTCCTCTCATTTGATCAAAGAGGTCATCAATCCTAGGAAAAGGATATTTATTCTTCACAGTAACCTTGTTCAACTATCTGTAATCAATACATAACCTGAGTGTACCATCTTTCTTCTTTACAAATAGAATCAGTCCTCCCCAAGGAGACACACTCGGTCGGATATACTTCTTTTCCAGCAAGTCTTGCAGTTGCATCTTCAGCTCTAGCATCTCCGGTGTACTCATCCTGTAGGGTGTCTTGCACACTGGTAATGATCCTGGCACAAGTCCAATGGTGAAATCAATGTCCCTCTTTGGAGGAAGTCCTAGAATCTCATCAGGTAATACATCCTTGAATTCTTGTAACACCTGATAGTCCTCCAACCTAGGAGTTTCATCTCCTGCTGGTTCCAGAATATGAGTTGCATACAACTAGAAACCTTTCCTATAGAACTTCTTCAACCACATTGTTGAAACCTACCTTACTGAAATTACCTTTGGAATACCCTTCACAAATACTGGGTTTCCTTCTTCATCTGTGCATTCAAAAGTCTTGTTATAATAGTCAAGCTTCACTTTGTGAGCTTCTAACCAATCCATTCCAATGAGAACATCATAGGAACCAAGTGGTAGAACATTTAGATCTACATAAGTGATCAATCCATTGTTAACCAATGGACATTTCTCAACTACTTCACTGACCTTTCTCTTAGTCCCAATGGCTAGCTGAACTAACCAAGATTTTCTATGCTTGGCCTTCTTAAAAGCACAAATATCCACTACCCTAGGAGTGATATAACTGTGAGTAGAACCAGGTTCAATTAAAATAGACACAGATTGCTCAACAATCTTACCTGCAACTTCAACCACAGTTAACTGGTGATCTGCCTGGCGGTCCTCCAGTGCTGCATAAATTCTAGGGACTGCTCTTGATACCTGACCTATTGTTTCTACTCCTTGAATGTTATAAGTTGGCCTTGCACTTTCATTCTCAAGTGGAAAATATCTATGCAAGTGAGGTCCTTCACATTTCCAACATTTGAGTGGATATTTATTCGAGTGTGGCTCTTTAGGCTTTCCACCTGTCATTCCAACTAGATTATTCACAGCTTGGGATGGCTGCTTTTGCCGATTCCTAAATCTAGAAGGCTTGAAACCTTTCTTTATTTGGTCAAACTTTTCATTCTTCTTGTCTTTCCATGCCTTATGGTAATCAGGTTTACCCTTTCTTTGATCATAGCAATACTTAGCCTTCCTTATCGCTTCTTCAAGAGTCCTTGGTTCATAGAACTCAATTCTATCTTTGTAAGTTTGAGGCAACACACTTAGAAACTACTGGATATTCACTTTCTCATCTCTGATGTACCGGAAATACCTCAACAATTCCAAAAAATTATTTGCATATTCATCCATGGTCTTCTGTCCCAATCTTAGCTCATGGAACTCCTTGATCTTGTCATTATAATACTTGTCAGGAAGGTATTTCTTCCTGAAATACTTCTTGAAATGTTTCCATTTCAATTTCCTTTCACTGATCCTTTTTACTTGCTTGAAGTGTTCCCACCAAATGGATGCTCTCCTATTCAGGTTGAATATGGAAACTCTTGCCTTCATGTTTCCTGAATAATCCTGCACTTGAAAGTACTTCTTTATCCTAAGAAGCCAAGCTTCAGCCTCTTGTCCCATCTTTATCTCACCATCAAAGGTAGGAGGTTTAGCTTTCTTAAATTCATCCCGAGAGCGATCCCTATGGTGTCTTTTTCTTTTCTTATGAGAAGGTGAACTTTTATCCCCGCTTAATATTTTAGAATCAGATGATCCACTAGAAGTCCTTCTCCTTCTCCTAGTGCTGCTATTACTGGCTTCTTGACTTGTTGTATCTCATCTAGAGTCTATCTTTTTCTGTAAGTCTGTCAAACTCTGCAATATGGCAGCATTCAACTGATGCTACTCTTCCTGGTATTTAACCAAGATTCTCATGGTTGCTACAACATCTGACGGTGTCTCTTGGAATCTCCTTCCATTAGACTCTATATCATCATTCCCATTACGGACATTTTCTCCCATGGAATCTCCTGCATGCTCGTACAAATCTCGAGCATCATACCCATCCTAGGTTCCCATGATTCAACCACCTCTTGTTTTACCACACTGTTCTTTCTGGAGTACTTGTTATACCAAAATCCTATCACCATCATGTGATAAGACATTTGACATACCTACTTGCCCTAAATCCCAGCTTTTGGAGTGGAAACTAAATGGTTTTTCATCAATATTTCATACAAATTACCAGCACCGTGCATGCCCCTTTATCCAAGAGCAGTACCCCTATTCGCACCACCCATCATCTATTACCCATAAGCAATGCCACTGCTTATTGTCCTTGGTCCATAAGCGTTTATTACCAGAACCGCTCTGTCATAGAAGGAGGAATGTGGTACCCTGGGTAAAAAGGGAAAAAGAGAAGTTTCTTGAGGCTTCTAGATGATAAGCCTCATGTCCTGCCTTATCCCTACTACTGTGGGTTGGTTGAGCTTGAGATCCCTCATCCTAGGATCTTAGAGGCCACCTCACTCGCTAATTTCTCAACCATGTCTATCAATTAAAGCCCTATAAATAAGAGCTCATAGCCATGGTTGAGGGGAGAACACTTGAGGTATTGTTATGCTATTGGATTGACCATTGGCCCAAGATCATTTGGAGAGAGCATAGAGAGCTAGATTCGGAGCTTTTGGGGACGAGAAGGTCTAGTTTCATGGAGATGCATGTCAACACTAAGGCTTGGTTGTAAACTTCTTCATATTCTTTAATGCAAGTTGATTTATGTCCCACATATGTTGTTGTTGTTGTGATTTCACATATATGTTGCTAGATTCCTTAGTCACCAACATATATTAATATATCATATTCTGGTTGCTTTGATCTGTTTCATGTTGAGCTTGATTGCAGGTACACAGGTGGACTATCAAAGCCTTGTATTCCAGATATCTACAGCGTCTAGGGAGAGTCTTCAACCTCTGTCCTCTATTTGTTCTGGATCTGAACCATTCAAACTAGTGGAAGACCTTTTGTATCTACAAGACTTGAAATATTCCAGCTAACAATACTACTCTTGGAAGTTGTGTATAGTTCTGCAATGTGTTAGTAGCAAACTTTTTAGATGCATAACATTAATATAAATCAAAACTACTTACCTTTTTCTTCTGGAAATTTCATAGAAAAAAATTTATGTTAAAATATAGAATTTTATGTATTTCTTTTTATCCCTGTGATGACAGACAGTTTGCTGAAATCTACTGAAAATTGACTGAAATACAATCGAAAACTGCTCAAAAAATCACCAAGAAATGCCTTCGAAAAACACAAATCTTTTTAGGCCCAATAGGATCTTCTTCCAACTATTTTGTCGACACTGCGGTAGTCAAAACAACTACACTTCTGATCTACATCGACAAGCAGAACGACTATTCATCGGTGGTCTATTCACTTACTCCTTTCCAGCATTTCGACGGTCAAACCACTAATTCCCCACTATGCATCACCAGTCTGTTTGTTTATTTCTCTTCGAAGTTTTGGGTCTGGAGCGATCTAACCCTACGAATCTGCAACAATGATGAAATTGTCTATTCCTCGGTAGGTAAAACTCCCACTCTATATCGGTGAGAAAACCATCTGTTGATCAGGTGCACAGTCTCTTTAGCAGCCGCAATGGTGGAAAATGTTCTTACTTCGATTTCTGTGTCAACCAACTACGCTTCCGATCGGTGATGTCAACTACCGCTCATCGGGCGTTTTGGCGGTTGAAAATTCTCAATTCGTCCACTAAATCAGTGAGTTACTCGTTTGATTCCTTCCACCACTTTGGGATCACAATGGTCTATTATCCCGCGTCTGATTGGCGATTCACTGGTCTATTTTTGTCGGTAGTACCAGTTCCGCAATCATCTATTGTTTCGAACTTATCAACTTCCATCTTCCTCCGATCGGCGGCCTGATCTGCTAAGCATTGGTGAACTAAAGCATAACCCGATCGGCATCGGCAGTCGAAACTCTTCTCGTCAAAAGACTAGTGTTCTAGGCTTCCACAATGGCAGGAGCACAAACCACTATCTTCTTCCGATGATCAATGTTTTCGTCACTTAGAAAAATTTTGAAATTTCTTTTACTACATCGGTGGTCAGAGGCTCTATCTATTGGAAGGATAGTCCTCTAGCCATCCACAATGGTGGCTCTACAATCCGTTGATCCCTTCCGCTGGTCATCGGTGATGAATATCACTAACATGCTTCGATGGCCGATGAAGTCAACACTTAGAAGATTTCAGAACTTCTGCGCCATTGGCAGTCGGATCAACTATCCATTGGGTGGATAGTACTTTAAGTAGCCACAATGGCAAATGCATAATCTGCTAACCTCCACCAGCATTTCGGTGATCGCTTCATCATAGTGGCACCAATCAACGATGATTTTTAACACTTAGGTGAATTTTCATGGATTTTCCTTGTCGCAGGTCCCTCGTCAGGTAGTCTCCCGACTAGATGATCCGATGCATCGGCGGGACTTCAAAATAATTCCTCTGATGATCCGATGATTTCGTTACTTAGAGAAATTTTCCAAAACTTCTCCTGTCATGCACATGTTTTCTTTTGTTTCTCCTGGTTTCTTCTAGGCAGTACAAAACCTACCTCTGTTATCTGATATGTCATGGCCCATTCAGGCCCATGCTATAACCAGAGATCTAATACCACACTATAATTCCCTGGCCCTCTGACCGGTGAAGAGGACACTACTATACATCAAATCATCCAGGAATCTAGCCCCATGAACATGAATATACATACATATAGTACTGAAGCATGATACTTAAAACATAAAACATTTTACGAAGCATAACCATTCATATACACAACGGAAGAAAAACATATCAATCGGCATTCATGCATATATAGATCAGCATTTAACATGTATATCATCACTCATCAATGGTAAATATGTAATTGCAGACGCAAGTTAGGAAAGAGTACTTATCTTATAGAGAACTTGTTCTACAACCAGCTATGTCGCTGCAACGTTCTCCTTGATCTCTCAGCAATGCTACCACCCCCGAGCTGAGCATGATTCCATAAGGAATAAGGAACTAACAGACTTACACATAGCCAAGGACAACAACACCACAAGGGTACACAGTTTAGCCAAGCCAACACCATTGGGTTTATCAGGCGAACAACAGATTAGCCAAGCCAACAAAGTTGGGTTTATTAGGCCATGCAGGAGCTAGGAAAGGCTAATGCTAAGTTGGTGCACTGACACTAGAACCAGATTGGCTTCTAGAATAGCCACACACACCCAACACAAGGAAATCAGTCCTTTCTCTGCAACGCAGTCCCTCAGACCCTGATCTCCCTTCCAGTGCTATTCATGGGTTGTGGAGAAGAAGACCAGCTCAACGGCTCTATCTATTTGGTTCTCAACCCACCAGGTTTATCAAGCACCTCGTGCCCTCATGCACCACTCCAATGCAATCCGAGGACAAAACCGCTACATGCAAGCATCCAAACCGCTCTTCGGGATTTTACAGAGGGAAACACGATTCAGTAATTGTGGCCATTAATAGCCCACAAGCAACTTAAGACCACAACACAAAATCTTCACTGCAATCGCTGAAGAAAAATGCATAGTCCAGCAAATAGGAGGAGACCGACTTTCAATCTATGCATGAAGGATAGGGACAAGACACAGCTAAAACACATAGCTAGAAAGGAAATCACGACCACAATTCCATGATGGAATAACAGCTAACGAACCATAGAGGAAAACACAGCAATATATAGCAATTTCCACATTGTACATGAAAAAACACAGTCGGCAATGCATGGGGGAAGCTGCAACCAATGATCGGTGAGGAAAATCACAACAGTATAACAATGGTAGGGAAATACCAATGCTCTGCGTGAACAGGGGAAGAATATCTCTCCGATTATCAAGGTGGTGTGAGAGGAATGGAGAACCCCGCATCATGGAATGTGTAACCCTTTTAACTTAGTCTGCATGAAGGTGAATGAACATCGACCCATTCAGATAGTGGACAGACCATCCTAAATTTAGAAGGTGCATTGTGTAGAGAGTGAAGGTGCATGGGGAGAATGTCAATCATGGCATAGTGGTCTTGTTGTCAGCGAATAGGCGCCCCACTAACAACAGAACGATGAAGGGTGGTGGTCAGATGAGACAAGGGAGGGTGAGTGAAGAGAGAGGTGACACATGGCTTCCCCCCCCCATGGCTCAGGATTTAACTTTCCCCCTCCTTCCCCTTAGGAAATCATGCCCCTTCTCAATTTAGTTGCAATGATCATAGCTGGCTAGGTTCAATTAATTAAGATGCACATTTACACGATGCCACAATTTAATAAGTATGTCGCATATCCCGATATACCATCGATAACAGTCTCAATCACTGAAACATAACACAACTTAATCAATGGTGGGGCTTTTACCTTCAACTCCACACCATGATTCATTACAATATATACATCACATACATTAATGCAAATGGGGTCAAAACCGGGGTGTTACATTTATGCTTAGTTTTCAAGTAGGATCTAAATTCAACATTATTTGTAACAGTGGTCTTAAACCAATTTTCTCCAGTCCTTCGAAGTTCTGTCACTTCAACTATAATAGATTCATCCACCTAGAATTATTCCTTTTAGATTATTGCTTGTCTTCCATCAAATGTGAGAGCAAAAGATTTTTCTACTTTCTAATGAGATCCTTGGATTTTTTCATAAAACCTATAACAACATGCGTCTTTGAACAGTTGACATACCTCAGGGTGTGATTATAGGTAACAGATATCACCAAGCTCTTACCTTAGGGAAGGTCCTCCTCTCTTCATTTTCTGAACTGTCTCTCTGCACCTATAATTTGAAAATTCGAACTGGGGGAGGACAACACAGCACGGAAATTAGGACGTTTGGTTCAGCGAAAACAAATGCAAGTAATGAGGAATGAAACAAGGAAAAATCCTGATTTAGAGGGATCCACTTGGAAATTGATATTTGAAAAGGTAAAGATTAGCTGATTAGCCTCGTGATCTGTGAACTAGAGATACAATAATGACGTAGGGGTGAAGTTGCAATGTATAGGATAGGTGTAGGGTAAAGAAGGTTTTGGATTGGACAGATCACATCAAACTCAAAATAATAATTTAAACACCTCTTACCAAATCATAATCCACTACCTATCTTGTCTTTTTGGTCGCTAATGGGTGATGATAGTGCTTCCATCTTGACGGTTCCTGTGTATGAAGGACATGTTGGCCGCTTCAACCTTCCTGTGATTTGGGTGGTTAAAATAGCCCCAAATTTCATGTTTAAGCTTCCGAAAGTTAGTATTTTCGGTGGCTAATGAACAATTGAAATGTTCTCCTAAGCCATCGAAACCTAAGCTTTGATCTTCTTGAAGAGAAACATGATCCAATGTGTTTCAGACTTCATTACATAGCCAAAGTTCTCACAATGAGCCTTAAAATTTTCAAATATGTTTTTTGAATTCCTATCAATACAGAAATAAATTGTCTAATTTATTTGAGGAGATAAAATTTGGCTCCTACTCGAGGATGGAATCCTCCGTATGAGGTTCCAAGAACCATAGATCAAATGCCTTTCCTATAAAACAAAAATCAAACCTATCTTCTAGTGTTTCATTAGGAATGGAGTTATTTTGCGAAAAACAAAAAACAAAAATGATATTTACGATGACAAGGCTTTGAAGCCTAAGATGAAATAGAGTTTCAGAAAATGCCCATTGACTGGGCCACCAAACATTCCTTCACCTTCCAGACTTTGCAGTTTGAAATTGTTGTTCTGTTGTACTTGATTTATCACAAAAGGACCTGTCCACAGATAATCAAATTTACCATGCTTACCCTTATGTTTCCTGACAACATTCCATTTCAGAACCCAGTCTCCAACCTGAAAATTGTCCACCTTTGATTTCTTGTCAAAAGTATTTTTTATCTTCTTTTGGTGAGCTTCTGACTTCTCAACCAACTATTCTCTAACTTTCTGCAACTCAACCAAATCAAGCATTTTTCTTAGCATGTCATTTGGTCCATCCTGTTCCTCTTGAAAGAAGTTGGCGACCAGTAGAACTAGCTGAATGGGGAAAATAGCGTCAGTAACATAAACCAATTTAAAAGGAGAAGTCCCTATGGATTTTTTGTCAGTCACTTTGTCAACCCAAAGAGAAAACTTTAGTTTAGAATCCCAACCCTTTTGATTTTTCTAGTAGGAAGTAGAATGCACCAATTGAATGCCCAGTGACTCACACATGTTAACCAATGCATTGGATTTAAAATCTGGTGCATTATCAATCACTGGTCTTTTTGGGCAGCCAAATATGATAAAAATGTTTTCATATAGAAATTTCATGATTACTTGATGCATGGCATTCCTTGTGGGAATTCCCTCTATCCACTTGGTAAAATAATAACTAGCTACTAGAATCCACCTGTGTTGACCACTGGATGAAGGATTAATCTCTTCTATGAAATCAAGACCCCACTGCTGGAAAGGACCATTCACTACGATAGGTATAAGGGGAAAATATTTGAGTTGTTGCTTTCATATGAATCTTTGACATTTGTCACAATATTTAACAGAGGTACACACATCAGAGAAAAGAACATGCCAATAGTATCCAGCCCTTAGAATCTTGTGAGCTGTAGTTTTCCAGTAATGATGGCCTCCACATATGCTTGAATGGAACTAATGCATGGCTTGAACTGAATCTTCTTTATCTAAACATCTGAGAAAAATACCAAAAAGATCTTTCCAATACATCAGATTGTTAATTATGAAAAATTTAACAGATCTAAGATTAAGAGATCATGCTTGAGTTATGCTAAGTTCAGGAGGAACTTCTAAATTTTGCAAAAAATGAATTATAACTGAATACCACTCACATGAATACAACTTCTCAACTGCCTGTAGACTGTCATGCTACTCTTCTGCTGCTACCTCTGTCTGCAAGCTTGATGAACTTATTCCAATGAAATTCATGCTTAGTTGATCACAATTTTATTCAGTCATGAACTTATCTAGGCCTTGTAATTTTATTAGCTTGGTGGGCTTTACTTCTATATCAAATTCAATGAGATTTGCAATCCATTTGGATCTCTTGCCATCAATGTCAGGTTGGGTTAAAACCTCCTTCACATAAGCTGAAGGGACATAGGCAATGACCTTTGCATGTAAAATATAAATTCTGAAATATTTCAATGACTTAATAAAAGCATAAGATTGTTTTTCTATAGGATCATAATTTAGTTCAGCATCCCTCAATGTTTTGCTAAAGAAATTGATTGGGTGATCAAGACCTTCATCATCTTTCTGCAACAAGACTATTGCCACTGTATCATAGGAAGCGAAAGAGAAAATATAGAAGCCCTTGGTGTAATCTCGATTAATTAAAGTAGAAGCTTCCATGATATCCTGTTTGATGGATTCAAAAGAGTTTCTTGCATTTTTTTTCCACTTAATTTCAGATTCCTTCCTTAACATGGAAGTTATGTGTTTCACTAACTCAAAAAATTAGGAATAAACCTCCTGAAAAAATTGATCTTACTGAGGAATGATTGAATATCCTTTTTTGACCTTGGTATGGATAATTTCTGAATTGATTCGACTTGAACTAGATCAATATTCACACCCTCTACTGAAACTATGTGGCCTACGAGTTTTCCCTCCTTGAGAACAAATTGAGACTTTTTTGGGTTCAGAGATATCCCAAACTTTCTACATTTCAGAAAGAAAAAAAAATTAAGTGTTTCAAATGTTCTTCATAACTATTTGAGTATATAGTCATGTCATCAAGATATATGAGAACAAACTTGTCCTTTAATCCCATAAAGGCTATGTCTATGGCCCTCTGAAAAGTGGCCCCAGCATTTATCATCCCAAATTGCATATTGGCATACATGAAGGTACCCCGAGTGGTAAAAGTGGTTTTTTCTTGATCATCAGGGTGTACTAAAACTTGTTTTTATCCTGAAAAGCCATCTAGAAATGACATGACACTAGCTCTTGAAACTCTTTGCAACAGATGCTCCATCTTGGGTAGGGGGTAGTTGTCTTTCTTGGAACATTTATTTAGGTTTCTAAAATCAACACATAACTTGATCTCACCATTTTACTTCCTCACTGCTAAATTCTGTGATATAGTAAAGGTGGTCTCTTCTTTCTCCCCAATGCTTCAAAAATATGTCATCTAGAGCTTCAATGTCAACTACTGATCCAGCAGGTAACTCTTTCAACCATTTCCTATACTGACCATCTAAGCTCTACACAAAAACCCTAGTCCACACATCCTCTTGTTCAATATTTATAATCTCATCATAACTGTAGAATGCCTCTAAATGTTCTTCAGCTGTAAAATCTCCCTCCCCAATAAACTTAGGCATATATTTTTTATAATCTCTAGTAGGCATAGCTGAAAGGGGGTTACACAAATTTAGAGGGGCATATCTAGCAATGAGTATCTTTTCCATCTTAGTCAGAGGGACGACCATATTGGATGTGGGTATGGAATGGGAAGAAGAATATGTTGCTTCTATGGGTGGTAACTGAGGAGGTATAGGTGGTAGATTTACCCCAGTGGAGTTTCCAGGAATCGGATCTACAAAAGTAGAAGTGTTTGAAGATTCATCAACTTTAAAATTTTTTGATTCACTTATAATTTTCTGAGAACTAGATGCTTTAGTAGAAGAAGATTTAAAGGGAGGTCCATTCGATACAACAAAATAAGTACCTCTAGAAGTACCTGATGCAGTTCCCCTTGTAGATATATAAGTCTGTCTTTATGAAGCTCTTCCTCTCCTTATAATCTATTCAGGATCTGAAACATGTGTCACTGGTGGCCTTTGAGGATTTGTTCTGGTATTAGGTCTTCTCGAAGACACTTTGTTCCAGACAGATGATTAAAACCAAGATAATGTCCATACTTTGTCTATCATCAAAGTTGGATCTATGTCGTCTCCCAGGGAAGGTAAACTTCAATCTCTTCTCCCTGGCAACGGCGCCAAAATGTTAGGACTCTCGAAAACTCTTCTAGGTTGTAACTCGAAGATGCCTGGTAACTTAATTATTCTTTCAATGGTTCACTCAATTATGGGTAATATTGGATCAAAATAAATATCTAACTCACTGAATGGTATACTCAAGACAGTCTTAAGTACATTCAGAAAAAAAAAGGGATTCAAGACCTACTGTCAGATAGGTAATAGACAAATATGGATGAAGAAACTGACTTTATTAACCAGAACACATACACACAACCATATATATATGATGGGCCAATAAAATTAGTATGATTACTTATGATCCTTTGCTCGCTAATCATATGGTAAGATGACAGTCACCAATAGATTATGTAAACATAGATAAAGAATAGAAATCACTCATAAGAAAAGAACAGAAATGTAAAAGAAGATCTGACAAATAACAATGAAAGCATATTTCATACTCAATATATTATAGAAAGTGTCTTTATCACAACAACATTGTAGTTTAGAACTCCAAATCGACCTTCTATTTTACAAAAGTCATAGGATTTATATCCTTTACAAAATTATTCTGGATCTTGAAAAATTGGATCCAATTTGCTAAAAAGAGACAGTAAAAAACAATTGCTAGAAAATAGGAAAAGATCCTATTTTGATGTTCAATATCCATATCTCAAAATATCTTCTTGATCATCAAAATCTTTGACAACTGTAGTACAAACTGAAGGAGAATTCGAAATTGCCATTTGGCAGACAAGTAACCTTTTAACAAAGTAGGCAGGAAGTCTTATCACCTCTATCTTTGCTGGAGAAAACTAAAACAGAACTCTAATCTTGATGCCTTTAGTATTTCTCTATCATTATAAATAATCCTTGAAACATTTGGATTAGACAGTCTTGGATCTCAGAAAAATAAGATCTCTCTACCATGTCTGCACTTTCGCTGGCTATTAGAAGCAAAATTCAACCCTATTAGCTACCAAAATATCTGTTTTCAGTGGCTAATGAACAGTTGAAGCGTTTGCCTAAGCCACTGAAAATACCGTTTTAAAAGTTAATTATAATTGCAACAATCACATTTTACCTTAATGTTTTAAAGGTTCAATGTTGTTCTTCTGGTGTCTCTGCAACTTGAATAGGGTCTGGGATGGCAGTAGAATCACAGGCTGCCTCTAGACCATAAATATTCATGGCTACCTCTGGTAGGGTTTCCAGATGATGATGTGCTTGAGACTGAGGCTTTGAATACTTTGTTTGTAATTTTAACAGCCTGATTTTTTTGTAGAGATTAATGTTTTCCTTCATCAACCTGATATTTCTTTCTTCGAGCTTAGTATACTTCTTTTTTAGCTTTTGAAGAGAGTCATATAATTCAGTATTTATTTCAGTTAATCTTTCATTTCTTCTTTTAATTTCCATTTCAATAACTTCTAATTCATACACCTACCTTAGCAGTTGGTTGATCTTCTGAGATCTGGATTCCTTTGGCTTGCTAGATGAAGCCTCTGCAACATTTTGACCATGATCATCCTTTGGTATAGGTGAGGGAATATCCTCATGCCCTACTGCAAATTGATTTGCTAGGTCAGCTCCTTGCTCTTCTTCATCCTCAAAATCAATGTATGGCAGGTTGAGGACATTCTTGTCTTGTGAAGAAGCTTCTTCTTTCTATGTCTTCTCACTGAAATATAGATTCCTTTTGGCCTTCTCAGTCTTAGAAGATGGAGAGGTTTGATCAACTGCAATTGGAGAGATGGCTCTCCTCTTCCTCTTTCCACTTCTAGGAGTGGAAAAATTCTATGAAGAAGACTTATTTTTATCCTCTGGTTGTAAATCTGTTTCAAATTCATTCCAGAATAGGAAGTAGGACCAGGAAATGTTCCTCCTTTGCAGTAGCTCATAAACAATTAGCTTGATCAAGCCATGATGAGATAATCTACCTGCAATTTTCGTTGGCTTGGCTCTGACTTGATGAGCCATCTTAGTCAATATTTTGTAGAGGTAAAAAGGTAGATTCAAGGGGATCCTGACAGTGAAGTCATTGATTAATTTAAAAGGATAGATCATCACCCTATTGTATCTACCCTCACAGGTTATGTAGACAAGAATTGACTTCAACAGGTGCTGCCATTTCTCCTCAAGATAGGACATAGGAATGTTCTTCTTCCATATAATACTTTTGTCCTCAAGTTTCAGGTAGGATCTAAATTCAACATTCCTTGTAATAGTGGTCTTAAAACAATTTTCTCCAGTCCTTGGAAGCTCTGTCACTTCATCTATAAGAGCTTCATCCACCTGGAATTCTTCCTTGTCGATTACTACTTTTCTGCCATTGCCATCAAATGTGAGAACAAAAGCTTCTGCTACTTGCTGATGAGATCCTTGGATTTTTTCACAAAACCTATAATAAACTGTGTCTTTGAAAAATTGACATACCTCGGGGTGTTATTCTAGTTAATAGATATCACCAAGCTCTTTCCTTAGGGAAATTCCTCCTCTCTTCATTTTCTAAACTGTCTCTCTGGATCTGTAATTTGAAAATTTGAACTAGGGGAGAAAAACATAGCACGAAAATTGGGAGGTTTGGCTCAGCGAACACAAATGCAAGGAATGAGGAATGAAACAAGGGAAAGTCATGATTTTGAGGGATCCACTTGGAAATTGAGATTTGAAAAGGTAAATATTAGCTGAGGAGCCTTGTGATCTGTGAACTGGACCTACAATAATGACGTAGGGGTGAAGCCACAATGTATAGGACAGGTGTAGGGTAAAGAGCATTTGGGATTGGACATATTACATCAAACTCATAATAATAATTTAAACACCTCTTACCAAATCATAATCCCCTACCTGTCTTGTCTTTTTGGTGGCTAATGGGTGATGATAGTGCCTCCATCCTGATGGTTCCTATGTATTAAGGATGTATTGAACGTTTCAACCTTGGTGTGATTTCGATGGCTAAATTAGCCCCGAATTTCATGTTTAAGCTACCGAAAGTTAGTATTTTTGGTGGCTAATGAACAGTTGAAATGTTTACCTAAGTAGCCAAAACCTAAGATTTGATTTTCTTGAAGAAAAACATAGTCCAATGTGTTTCAAACTTCATTACATACCCAAAGCTCTCACAATGAGCCTTAAAATTTTCAAAAATGTTTTTTGACTTCCTATCACTACATGAAATAAATTGTCTAATTTATTTGAGGAGATAACAACCTTGATGCGATTCCTCCAACTCATCTAAGTGGATTAGTATCTCATATGACACTTGTCTTCCTCTCAAGCTACAATTCTTTCCCCAATTCGAATGGATGCCTCTAAATCCCAAATTAGACAACTTGGTGGCTATTTTTTTCCCTGTAATGTAATATTTTTCATATGTTAGAAACCAGGTCTAGATTTGTCAAACTTGGAATATCCTTCCAAGTGGCACACATTGTCTTGCAATATCTTCCTCTTCCATGGGAGTTAATCTACTTTACCAATTGAAATGAATTGGATCATTATATTATATTTGACACCACATCACCATCCAATAATGTTACATTACCCATTTATTCAAATTTGGATGAATTTCATTCCAAGTGTGCGGTAAATTTAGGCACCTGAAGGCTCCACAAGCTTTCAATTTTCTCCATGAATCAACGCCACCCTAGGATGGCTAGCCATCAATTCGAATCCTTGCATGAGTTACTTGGTCGCATCAAAATATGACATGATGAGTTTATTAAATTAATTCTTATAATCCATAAATTCAATAGGTTCCAATACCATGCTCTCATACCACTCAAATTTCCCTTTTCGGGAATTTCGGAGAAATGCACTAATTGGGTAAAGTTCGAGCTTAACTAGTCATGACTCTAGAGGGTTCCAACTTTAACCAAATGGCCCCAAATTTGAAATGAAATGGTATAGTGAGCCTTCAAAAATACCAAGTTATTTTATGGACACTTTGTATCTGTCTTTATACCTCTACAAACTTGTTTTGGATTGATGACAAAAAGGCCAAAATTACTAGGAAATTGTAATGAAATCCCCCCTGGGGTGTACGCCAACTGGGCTTCCCAAATCATGTACAAGCCTCCCAAATTTGTAAGAATATTATGGGAAATGATATAATACCACATGTAATTTCATTACACATGGTTTTTAGTTCTGTAAACTTGTTATAGAGTTCCAAATTCATTTGATAACTTTCAATGAAATTGCTTATGGGAAAATTGCATAGCTAGCTCGATTTTGACATATGCAAGGTAGCATTCAGGGATCAGATCATGATGTAAAATATATATTTTTAGAATAATAAACCCATAGTTACCAATATTTGACATCAATTAATCATTTTTTTTCTTAATCCTAGATTCCTAGATTCCCTCTTTATGCTAGTTGGCTTCCACATGTTCCTAGAAGTCAATACTTGCTAAACTAGGTCATGGAGCACTTTGAAATAATATTCAAAGCATATTTAGCAATTCTAATTTTATACCTCGTTCCTAAAAGTGCATATCTGCTTTTCCTAAAAGTTGCCTTGCTTTACAACAATTTTAAGACATAAAGGAAAAGCTAGTCTAGGTGAACTTGCCTTGTTGTTTTCCCATATCATCCTCCTTCCTTTTGTCTAAAAAAAAGAATGAATGAGTTGTATTTCCATCACTTATTATCTTTCCCACTTTCTTTATCCAATTCATGAATATCTTCATAGATTTGGAAAGTCCTTTTTGCACCTATGGGGGATTTGACTTGATTTAGTAAGCCTTCTTTTTTACCAATTCGAGTAGCAACCTAGTTATTTATAATAAATCATGTAATTATATATTTGAGAGGCCTATTACTTCATATTTTTGGTTTATTTACACTTATTCAATACAGGATTAATTTATGTTCCAATTTCAGTCTCCTTTTGTGTGAATTTTGTATGTTTGATTAGCAAATTTGTGAGTGTAATTGATCTATCACTTGGGTTCAATTTCCACATGGCATCAGAGCCTTTGTATATTGATTTCTCTCCTTCCAAATTCTTATTTTAGGTTGTACATCACTGATTGGGAGCACATTTTGCTGACTAAAGGGCACATGATCTGAGATATGGACCAATCTCAAAGGATCATCTTGATTCCATTCAATTTCTTCAAATGGAAATATGAGATGGAGACATTGTTGATAGATAAAGGTCTCTAAATGGTAACCATGGATATTTAGGTAGATCCCAATGCAGCTGTAGAGAAAATAAAATGGCGCAACATAAGGGATGATGCCTATGGTCTTTTGTGTCTAAGTATATCAAGAGACCTCCTCTTTCATCTTGATTCATTGACATCTCTAATGACGTATGGGAGGATATTGAAGATATTTTTGGAAATATAGATGATATGAGAGGACATGAAATCGAGAATGAATTGATCTCCTTGAGTCCCAATAGCTTCGAATGATTCCAACTCTATTTTACCATGTTTAAGGCCCTTTTTTTGCAGTTAAAACAATGTGGGATTGAAAAGAAGGAGGATAAAATATTTTTGACCATTCTCTCAAATATTGGTATTGACTATTTAGTGTTTTTTTCGACCTTCTATGCCAATAAATTGAAATCTCAAACCTGGAAGATTACTAAGCTTGTTGATTTCATGGAATCCATCACCCAGGAGCAAGATAAATTGGTGATGATGGGCACCATCAAACCTTCTAGAGACCAATATTTGGTTGCTGGAGATTCGAAGGTGGATTCAAAAAGAAAAAAAAATCTAAAAATCCACCCGAGAAAAATAGAGACAAGTCAAAGTCTCGATAGGAGTCCTTAGGCTCGAAGAAGAACCCCTAGAAGAAGAAGAACAAAGAAGAAATGAACAAGTGCGCATACTATAGTAAGGGCTATCATCCTGAGAGCTATTGTATGAAAAATAAAATTGAGATGTTGACCCAACTCCTAGAGAATAACAACATCTCCCTTCCTTATTTCTCAAAGAAGAGGGAAGGAGGATCAAATTCAGAAGACAAGCAGAGAGTACATGCTTTGGTTGCTTGCACCTCAAGCTCACCTAGCATTCTGGAGCTTCCAGACATATGGTTTCGACAAGGGAGATATTTTTCTCTCTTGACATGTCGAAAGGTCCACCAATAGTTTTGGGAGATAACCCTCTGACTGGAAGTATGGGAAAGGGTAGGATTGATCTTGACCATGGTAATTTCAATAATGTGTTGTATGTTCCACGTCTTTCCTCTAATCTCTTGTTAGTGTATCAGATGACTCACGCTGGGTCTCCCAATAAAGTAATATTCTCCCCCAATGAATTTGAAATCACTGATATTTTGAATAGTAAATTCATAGAAAAAGGTATTCTTGATCACACTTCGAAGGTGTACAAGTTTTCCCATTTTCTACCCTACTCAAACCCCTATGCTCTTCTTACTCATGCTATTGAAGCAAGCAAGATTTGGCATGAAATATTTGGCCATATTAACTACAAGTATATTTATGATTTTAGTGACAAATATATGGTCATAGGTTTACCAAAGATAAATTTTTCTAAGGGATTATGTCAAGATTGTATCATAGGAAAACACCCAAAGTGGCAAGTATAAGAGAGCTAGTCATAAGAGAACCTCTGCACCTCTTGAGTTGATACACAGTGACATTTCTGGTCCATTTCCTTATATTTCCATGAGACAATCCATATATGCACTCACCTTCATAGATGACGTTTCTAGGTATTGTTGGGTTTACTTCCTAAAGCATAAGTCTGAAGTTTTTCAACTTTTCAAAGTCTTTAGAGCCTTGGTTGAGAACCAGTCTGGGAGGAAAATCAAGATCCTTAGAGCTGAAAATGGTGGTGAGTATGTCAAGTTTTATTTCATCCAGTATTGCAAAGATGCATGTATCCATATGCAACATTATATTCCTTACACACGACAGCAAAATGGTCTTGCTAAGAGAAAGAACACATCACTGAAGGAGATGACAACTTGCATGATCGAGGATAAAACTTTACCACCAAATTTTTTGGGCCAAGGCTATAAATTGTGAATCCTATATCCTGAATAGGGTGCCACATAAGCATGTTTATGGGATGAATCTTTTCAAAGCTTGCAGTGGGCACAAGCCAGATGTGACCCATTTCAGGATTTTTGGCCCTAAGGCTTGGGATAGAATTCCAACTGAAATAAGGAAGGCTTTGCAAACCCAAATCCAAGAGTGCCTATTTGTTGGGTATTATGAGGATTCAAAAGGGTACAATATTATCAACTTGAAAACTAAAAAATATTTCATTGAAATAAGTGTTCAGTTCAAAGAAGAGCCTTTAGCAGCAGTTGAAGCTGGAGAGTCTTCTTCACCACCACAACCATTAATTGTAAGTGAAGAGACTAATGAGTTTTCTGATTCTGATATGTCTGATAATGATGAATTAATTGCATATCCTAACATTCGTACAAGACTGAATTGTGCAGCAAGGACCATTCATGCAACTAGGAAACTAGATGGAAATCCTAATGACACTAGGAGGACTAGATCTCAATTTGAGAGTGCCCTTTGTGTGAAAGATCAACTCTTTGATGAGAAGTGTTATTTTATTATAGATTCTGATATACAGGAATATGAATATGCAGCACATGATCCAATATGGTGAAAATCCATTAAAGAATAATTCAGCTCACTCCAGAAGAACAACACATGCGAACTGGTTGATCTCCCACCAGGGAGAAAGCTAGTGAAGTGTAAGTGGGTATTTAAAAATAATTTTTCTGCTGATGGTTCACCTTTAAAATATAAGGAAATATTGGTATCAAATGGCTACTCTCAGGTACATGGTATTGATCTCAATGAGGCCTTTGCACCAGTGGAAAATATGGACTCCATAAGGTTAGCTCTAGCCATTGCAGCTTCAAGGAAATGGGAGGTATGTCACATGGATGTGAAGTGTACCTTTCTAAATGGAGATATGAATGAATATATTTATATGTGGAAACTAGAAGGTTTTTTATCTAATCCATATTTTGTTTGTAGGTTAAATAAATCATTCTATGGGCACAAGCAAGCCCCCAAAGCTTGGTATGCCAAGATCGATGGCTTTCTGCTGCCATTGAGTTTTGTTCGATGCAAGTTTGATCCTAATGTCTATTTGAATCTGATTCATGGTTCCTTAATTATTATTGTTTTCTATTTGGATGACCTACTAATTATAGGAAGTTCAAAGAAAGAGATTTCCTCCTTGAAGGATGCAATGAACCATGCATTTTCCATGACAGATTTGGGGCTATTGAGCCAATTCTTGGGTCTTGAAATTTATCAATCTCAACATGGAATAAAATTCCATTGTTATTAGATAAATATACTCGAATCAAGATATATCTCCCTATTCCAAGTGGATCTACAAAAAATCAAATACAAAATAAAATCTACTTTCCTAGATTAATCAGAAATGCAAAGACGCAGATAGATCACTTACCTGATATTCGCAGATCCTCTTCTCTCTTTGTTGATCCAAGCTCTAGAGCCATTAGATATTCAACTATAAAACCCTGTTAAGCAAGTGGAAACAAGCAAACAACATATGCGTATCCAAACATATAATTGATCTAAGCTAACAGTTAAGGAAGAAAGCTATAAATATTATTAACACGACAATGTTTATGGAAAGAGATTTGTATTAATGTAATCAAGTAGATACATAGAATTAGATGGGAAAGAACATCACAACCTAGCCTTAACGCTGCAATATTGTATCCAACAATCCTAGCCAAAGCCTCCAAAGCAAGATAGTAATCCACCTAGAAATTCCACCAGCATAAGAGTACCATAGTCCTTCCTCCGTTCACAATGGAGAGAGGGTTTAATTTATAAGACTAAAGGGATAGAGTATGTTGAGGATTAGGAGGAGGGATCTAAGGGATCTTCCCTATAGGTTAGGAACTTAATTCCACCTTGCCTAGATGATAAGGATATACCTCCACCTCATCCACCTTTGAGAAGGGCCTCGAAGATCCATTTTTTTCCCTCTAAAAACGACTCGTGCACCTTCCATGAAGGGAAAAAACACCTTTGGTGCACCTAGTAGTGGGAGACAGAGCATCGGCACTGGTGCACCTAGAATGAAAGGAAAAAATTCCATCATCACACCTAGAATGAAGGACAAGAGTGCTGACCTTCCTATACAGGGAAAAAAAGGCAAAAAAAACATGAGCATCAATCCAATTTAGCATAGAGAAACTTGGGGATTAGGCATAAGGTTAACACATGGCTCAACATGATGAGATTTCAATGTAATAGAATTCCCCCCAAAGCATGAAGTTAGAGGAATGTGATAGGTGGATTCTTTTTAAAGTGAAGAAACCTAAGGCAAGGATGTCGGCTGGAAGTTGTTGCAGTACCACTGACTCAAATCTCATATGACTCATAACATGGATGCCAACCAACACAATGCAAATCCATGGTAGTAGAGACTGACTGAAAACAATCATGGCTACTAGACACAAGCATAGATCCATGATGAGATGATAAAAAAATCCACGACCAATACAGAGTGGATCTGTGTAAAATGACTCAAAAAAAACTCCATTGCAACCTGGGATAAGATATATGACAACCCATGGTCTTCAATATGAGCCCACAACTATATGAGTCTAAGCATGTGATTACAATGTCTTGATGTCGAACATGCATGGTAGAAACCACTTTATTACCAGTCATTGATGTAAATTGTTAACAAGTGCAAGGGAAATCACCATTGATATCAATGATTCCCAAGGTATCACAGTACATACCATCGAATGTGAATAAAGGTCTTGGATTCGAACACTTGATGAGATCTTTCAATCAAGAGTCAATGATCTAAAATCATGTTGAAAGTGAGGTAACTTGCCATTAAGGCATGCAAGCCCAAGGTACTTGCATTGGTTTCTAAGTCTAATTCTTGGATAAGGAGTTGAATTCAACAAGAATAGACCCATTGAAGGACATCCATAATCAATACCCCATCATCAACACGAAACATGATCAAATATGTTTTGGAGTAAACCGAACAGCAAAGTGATACATGAGATTGACTCAGGGATGACCAACATGATAGAATGTAAACTAACTGCAGGCAGTGAAAAAATGGAAAAAAATTATCTTGAACATGGGCATGACATGACTTGGAAGTATTGACACGAGAATAATACCAATCCCCCAATGCAACTGATGGTGAGAGTATTCTTGGACAACTCAAAGGAGTAAGAAGACTCTAGGAATTAGCAAGACTCGAATAAAAACATATTACCCAAGTACTGAATGCATATGAAAATGAGTGTCATGTTCAAGAGTGACTATGTACTGTGATAACAAAATACAAACTCTTTCTTTATTTTCCCCATAATGATTAATGAGTACCTCTTTGATTTTTAATGAGCCGAAAAAGAGGTACAAATGCTTGATATAGCTCATCAAGCGATGAGTCCATCCTCATATGTTTTATGAACCTGAGAAATAAGGGGTTCATTCCCAGAAAGGTTCCTTCATCGTTTAAATTTACAAGTCCGATGAAAGCAAACTCATTCGTCGTTTCATGTTTATAGAGTCTGAAATGACTAAGAAGACTCCAAAAGGTCCTTTTTCATAAATAGGCCTAGTCGGTCCAAAAAGGAGATAACCTACCACCGACCAGTCAATCGTTCTGATACTTTTACAAGCGTGAACATAACAAGTTCGCTTGGCAATATTTTGTGTTTTTAAGGATACTGAAAAGAGGTTAAATATAACTCAATAACGAGTTCATTTTTCATAATCCAATTTTAACGAGTCTAGAAAACAGTAAAACTATACTCAATACCTCTTCGCTGAGTTTTTAACGAGCATGACAAAGGTATAAAAGACACTCAGTACCTTTTTCATGTTTGAATCCAGAGCACGAAAAAGTGATAAAGTAAGCTCAAACCAGTTTTCATGTTTTAACCAGGGCATGAAAAATGAAAAGTAATATCAACACCATCTTATTGTTTTTAAAAAGCTCAAAGATCAGCTGAGAGAATGCTCAGGGTATCTGCTTCATTTTTTAATGAGCTTGGAACAGAATAATACATTAGAGGAAATTTGGGGTCTAAAATGGGCCTTATAAGAAAATGCACCAACAATAAATTTTGTGAGTTGGAATTCAAGAACCAATAGAATTTCAATAAAATCAGTCAACCATAATGGTTGAATTGACATATTTGTCATAAAAGAAAACTACTTTTTTTGTTCGTATTTTCGACATATCTCCCTCTGTTTTTACTCAAATTCCAAGCGGGAGAGCTCGTTGGATGCGGAATTTAATTTCTCATCCAACGAGTACCCACATTGCATACTCTTGATAAACCCCGCTACCCCAAAAACAATGAATACCTAAAAAAACGTGATGATGATGTCAAAATTTAAGAGGTACTCATCAATCTTGACGGTTCCTGTGTATGAAGGACGTGTTGACCACTTCAACCTTCCTGTGATTTTGGTGGCTAAAATACCCCCAAATTTCATGTTTAAGCTACTAAAATTTAGGATTTTCGGTGGCTAATGAACAGTTGAAATGTTCGCCTAAGCCACCGAAACCTGAGATTTGATTTTCTTGAAGAAAAACATAGTCCAATGTGTTTCAGACTTCATTACATACGCAAAGCTCTCACAATGAGCCTTAGAATTTTCAAAAATGTCTTTTGACATCCTATCACTACATGAAATAAATTTTCTAATTTATTTGAGGAGATACCACCCTCCATGGGCTTCCTCCAACCCATCTTAGTGGATTAGTAGCTCATATGACACTTGTCTTCCTCTCATGCTACAATTATTTCCCCAATTCGAATGGATGCCTCTAAATCCTAAATTAGACACCTTGGTGGATATTTTTATCCCTGTAATGTAATATTTTTCATATGTTAGAAACCAGGTCTAAATTTGTCAAACTTGGAATCTCCTTCCAAGCGGCACACATTGTCTTGTAGTATCTTCCTCTTCCATGGGAGTTACTCTACTTTACCAATTGAAATGAATTGGATCATTATATTATATCTGACACCACATCACCATCCAATAATGTTACATTACCCATTTATTCAAATTTGGATGAAGCTCATTCCAAGTGTGCGGTAATAATAGGCACCTGAAGGCTCCACAAGCTTTCAATTGTCTCCGTGAATCAACGCCACCTTAGGATGGCTAGCCATCAATTCGAATCCTTGCATGAGTTACTTGGTCACATCAAAATATGACTTGATGAGTTTATTAAATTAATCCTTATAATCTGTAAATTTAATAGGTTCCAATACCACGCTCTCATACCACTCAAATTTCCCTTTTTGGGAATTTTGAAGAAATGCACTAATTGGGTAAAATTCGAGCTCAACTAGTCATGACTCTAGAGGGTTCCAACTTTCACCAAATGGTCCCGAAATTGAAAGGAAATGGTATGGTGAGCCTTAAAACATACCAAATTGTTTTATGTACACTTTTTATCTATCTTTATACCTCTACAAACTTGTTTTGGGCTGATGACAAAAAGGCCAAAATTACTAGGAAATTGTGATGAAATACCCCCCTAGGGTGTAGGCCAATTGGGCTTCCCAAATCATGTACGAGCCTCCCAAATTTGTAAGAATATTATTGGGAATGATATAATACCAGATTTAATTTCATTACAAATGGTTTTTAGTTTTGTAAACTTGTTATAGAGTTCCAAATCCATTTGATAACTTTCAATGAAATTGCTTATGGGAAAATTGCATAACTAGCTTGATTTTGACATATGAAAGGTAGCATTAAGGGATCATATGATGATGTAACATATATGTTTTTAGAATAATAAACCCATATTTACCCATATTTGACATTAATTAATCATTTTTGTCTTATTTCTAGATTCCTAGATTCCCTCTCTATGTTAGTTGGCTTCCACATGTTCCTAGAAGTCAATACTTGATAAACTAGGTCATGGAGTACTTTGAAATGATCTTGGAAACATATTTAGCAATTATTATTTTATTCCTGGTTCCTAAAAGTGCATATCTTCTTTTTCTAAAAGTTTCCTTGCTTTACAACATTTTTAAGGCATAAAGGAAAAGCTAGTCTAGGGGAACTTACGTTGTTGTTTTCCCATATCATCCTCCTTCCTTTTCTATAAAAAAATAATGAATGAGTTGTATTTCCATCACTTATTATATTTCCCACATTCTTTAGCCAATTCATGAGGATCTTCATAGATTTGGAAAGTCCTTTTTGTACCTATGGGGGATTTGACTTGATTTAGTAAGCCTTCTTTTTTACCAATTCGAATAGAAGCCTATTTATTTTGAATATATCATGTAATTATATATTTTAGAGGCCTATTACTTCATATGGTTAGATTATGTACACTTATTCAATACAGGATTAATTTATGTTCCAATTTTAGCCTCCTTTTGTGTGAATTTTGCATGTTTGATTAGCAATTTTGTGAGTGTAATTGATCTATCACTTGGTTTTAATTTCCACATGGTATCAGAGCCTCTATATATTTATTTCTCTCCTTCCAAATTGTTATTTCAGGTTTGACATCACTAATTGGGAGTGCATTCTGTTGACTAAAGGGCACATGAGCTGAGATATGGACCAATCTCAAAGGATCATCTTGATTCCACTCAATCTCTTCAAATGGAAATATTAGATGGAGATAATTTTGAGAGAAAAATGTATCTACATGGTTACCATGGCTACAGAGGAAGATCCCAATGTAGCTACATAGAAAATAAAATGGCACAACATAAGGGATGATGCCTATGGTATTTTGTGTCCGAGTATTTCAAGAGATCTCCTCTTTCATCTTGATTCATTGACATCTCCTAATGACGTATGGGAGAAGCTTGAAGATATTTTTGTAAATAAATATGAGATGAGAGGACATGAAATCAAGAATGAATTGATCTCTTTGAGTCCCAGTAGCTTCGAATGATTCCAACTCTATTTTACCATGTTTAAGGCCCTTGGTTTCTAGTTAAAACAAAGTGGGATTAAAAAGAAGGAGGAGAAACTAGTTTTGACCATTCTCTCAAATATTGGTCCTGACTATTTAGTGTTTTTTTCGACCTTCTATGCCACTAAATTGACATCTCAAACCTGGAAGATTCCTAAGCTTGTTGATTTCATGGAATCCCTTAGCCGGGGGCAAGATAAATTGGTGATGATGGGCACCATCAAACCTTCTAAAGACCAATATTTGGCTGCTGGAGATTCAAAGGTGGAGTCAAAAAGAAAGAAAAAATATAAAAATCCACCTGAGAAAAAGACAGACGAGTCAAAGTCTCAAGAGGATTCCTCAGGCTCCAGGAAGAACCCCAAGAAGAAGAAGAACAAAGAAGAAGTGAACAAGTGCACATACTTCAGTAAGGGCTTTCATCCTGAGAGATCTTGTATGAAAAAGAAAATTGACATGTTGACCCAACTCCTAAAGAAGAACAACATCTCCCTTCCTTATTTCTCAAAGATGAGGGAAGGAGGATCAAATTCAGAAGACAAGGAGAGAGTACATGCATTGGTTGCTTGCAGCTCAAGCTCACCTAGTTTCATCATTGATTATGGAGCTTCCAAACATATGGTTTCGACAAGGGAGATCTTTTCCTCTCTTGACATGTTGAAAGTTCCACCAATATTTTTGGGAGATAACCCTTTGACTGAAAGGATGGGAAAGGGTAGCATTGATCTTGACCATGGTAATTTCAATAATGTGTTGTATGTTCTAGGTCTTTCCTCTAATCTCTTGTCGGTGTATCAGATGAATCACACTGGGTCTCCAAATAAAGTCATCTTATCCCCCAATGAAGTTTAAATCACTGATATTTTGAATGGTAAATTCATAGCAAAAGGTGTTGTTGATCGTAGTTCGAAGGTATACAAGTTTTCCCATTTTCTACCCTACTCAAACCCCTTTGCTCTTCTTACTCACACAAATGAAGCAAGCAAGATTTGGCATGAAATATTTGGCCATCTTAACTACAAGTATCTTTATGATTTGAGTGACAAAGATATGGTCATAGGGTTACCAAAGATCAAGTTTTCTAAGGGATTTTGTCAAGGTTGTATCATAGGAAAACACCCAGAGTGGCAAGTATGAGAGAGCTGGTCATAAGAGAACCTCTACACCTCTTGAGTTGATACATAGTGACATTGCTGGTCCATTCCCTCATATTTCCATGATACAATCCATATATGCACTCACCTTCATAGGTGAATTTTCTAGGTATTGTTGGGTTTACTTCCTAAAGAATAAGTCTGAAGTTTTTGACGATTTCAAAGTCTTTAGAGCCTTGGTCGAGAACCAGTATGGGAGGAAACTCAGGATCCTAAGATCTGACAATGGTGGTGAGAATGTCAAGTTTGATTTCATCCATTATTGAAAACATGTAGGTATCTATATGCAACATTCTATTTCTTACACACGACAGCAAAATAGTCTTGCTAAGAGAAAGAGCACATCATTGAAGGAGATGGCAACTTGCATGATCGAGGATAAAAATTTACCACCAAAGTTTTTGGGCCGAGGATATAAATTGTGCATCCTATATCAAGAATAGGGTGCCACATAATCATCTTTATTTCATGACTCCTTTCAAATATTGCAGTGAGTACAAGCCTGATGTGACCCATTTCAGGATTTTTGGCTTTAAGGCTTGGGATAGAATTCCAACTAAAAAAAGGAAGGCTTTGCAACCCCAAATCCAAGAGTGCCTATTTGTTGGGTATTATAAGGATTCAAAAGGATACAATATGATCAACTTGAGAACTAAAAAATATTTCATTGAAATAAGTGTTCAGTTCGAAGAAGATCCTTTAGCAGCAGTTGAAGTTGGAGAGTCCTCTTCACCACCACAGCCATTGATTGTAAGTGAAGAGACTAATGAGTTTTCTGATTCTGATATGTCTGATAATGATGAATTAATTTAATATAATAAAATTCATACAATACCAAATTGGGAATCAAGGACCATTCAAAAATATCGAAAATTAGATGGAAATCCTAATGACACTAGGAGGACTAGATCTCAATTTGAGAGTGCCCTTTGTGTGAAAGATCCACTCTTTGATCTTAAGTGTTATTTTATTATAGATTTTGATATACAGTAATATGAATATGCAGCACATGATCCAATATGGAAAACATCCATGAAAGAAGAATTCATCTCGCCCCAGAAGAACAACACATGGGAACTGGTTGATCTCACCCTAGGGAGAAAGCTAGTGAAGTGTAAGTGGGTCTTTAAAACTAAGTTTTTACTCATGGTTCACCTTTAAAATATTATAAAATATTGGTATCCAATGACTACTCTCAGGCACATGGTATTTATTAAAATGAAACCTTTGCACCAGTGGAAAATCTGGACTCCATAAGGTTAGCTCTAGCCATTGCAGCTCTAAGGCAATGGGAGGTACATCACATGGATGTGAAGTGTGCCTTTCTAAATGGATATCTGAATGAATATATTTATATGTAGAAACCATAAGGTTTTGTATCTAATCCATCTTTAGTGTTTAGGTTGAAGAAATCATTGTATGGGCAGAAGCAAGCCCCCAGGGCTTGGTATGCCAAGATTGATGGCTTTCTGCTGCCACTGAGTTTTGTCTGATGAAAGTTTGATCCTAATGTATATTTAAATATGATTCATGGTTCTTTAATTATTATTTTTCTCTATTTGGATGACCTACTAATTATAGGAATTTCAAAGAAAGAGATTTCCTCTTTGAAGGATGCATTGAACCATGCATTTTCCATGACAGATTTGGGGTTGTTGAGCCAATTCTTGGGTCTCAAAATTTCTCAATCCCAACATGGAATCAAAGTCCATTGTTATCAGATAAATATACTCAATCAGAATCAAGATAGATCTCCCTAGTACAATTGGATCTAGAACAAATCAAATACAGAATACAATCTACTTTCCTATATTAATGAGAAATTCAAAGACACAGATACATCACTTACCTTATATTCGTAGATCCTCTTCTCTCTTTGTTGATCCAAGCTCCAGAGCCATCAAATATTTAGTTTCAAAACCCCGTCAAGCAAGTGGAAACAAGTAAACAACATATGTGTATCCAAACATATAATTGATCTAAGCTAACAATTAAGGAAGAAAGCTATAAACATTATTAACACGCCAATGTTTATGGAAAGAGATTTGTATTAATGTAATCAAGGAGATACATAGAATTACATGGGAAAGAACATCACAACCTATCCTTAACACTGCAATATTCCATACAACAATCCAAGCCAAAGCCTCCAAAGCAAGATAGTAAGCCACCTAGAAATTCCACCAGCATAAGAGTACCATAGTCCTTCCTCTCTCCATAATGAAGAGAGGGTTTATTTTATAAGGCTAAAGGGATAGAGTATGTTGAGGATTAGGAGGAGGGATCTAAGGGATCTTCCCTATAGGTTTGGAATTGAATTCCACCTCACCTAGATGATATGGATAGACCTCCACCTTGTCCACCTTCAAGAAGGGCCTCGAAGATCCATTTGTTTCCCTCTAAACATGACCGGCACACCTTCCATGAAGGGAAAAATCACCTTCGGTGCACCTAGTAGTGGGAGACAAAGATTCGGCACCGGTGCACCTAGAATGAAAGGAAAAAATGCCATTGGCACACCTAGCATGAAGGACAAGAGTGCCAACCTTCCTATAGAGGGAAAAGAAGGGAAAAAAACCTCAGCATCATTCCAATTTAGCATAGATAAACTTGGGGATTAGGCATAGGGTTAACACATGGCTCAACATGGTGATATTTTGGTGTAATAGAATGCCCCCCAAAGCATGAAGTTAGAGGACTATGATAGGTGAATGCTTTGTAAAGAGAAGAAACCTAAGGCAAGGATGTCAGCTGGAAGCAGCTGCAGTACCACTGACTCAAATATCATATGACTCACAACATGGATGCCAACCAATACAATGCAGATCCATGGTAGTAGAGACCGACTGAACACAATCATGGCTACTAGACACAAGCGTAGATCCATGATGAGATGATAACAAAGCCACGATAAATACAAAGTGGATCTGTGTAAAATGACTCAAAACGAACTCCATCGCAACCTAGGAGAAGATATATGACAACCCATGGTCTTCAAGCCGAGCCCACAATGATATGAGACTAACCATGTGATTAAAATTTCTTGAAGTCGAACATGGTAGAAACAACTTGATTACCAGTCATTGATGTAAATTGTTAACAAGTGTGAGGGAAATCACCATTGATGTCAATGATTCCAAAGGTATCATAGTACATACCATCGAGTGTGAATAAAGGAATTGGATTCAAACACTCAATGAGATCTTTCAATCAAGAGTCAATGATGTAAACTCATGTTGAAAGCGAGGTAACCTGCCATTAAGGCATGCAGGCCCAAGATACTTGTATTGGTTTCTAAGTCTAATTCCTGGATAAGGAGTTGAAGTCAACAGGAATAAACCCATCGAAGGAGGGCCATAATCAATCTCTCATCATCGACATGAAACAAGATCAAAGATGTTTTGGATTAAACCAGACAATAAAGTGATACATGAAACTGACTCAGGGATGACGAACATGATCGAAGGTAAACTGACTGTAGGAAGTGAACAGATGGAAAACATTTCTCTTGAACATGGGCATGGCATGACTTGGTAGTATTGACATGAGAATAATACCAATCTCTCGATGCAACTGACGGTGAGATTATTCTTGGACAACTCAAAGGAGTAAGAAAACTCTAGGGATTAGAAAGACCCAAATAAAAACATATTACCCAAGTACTGAATGCACATGCAAATGAGTTCCATGTTTAAGAGTGACTATGTACTGCCATAACAAAATACAAACTCTTTCTTTAATTTCTCCATAATGATTGATGAGTACCTCTTTAATTTCCCCAAAGGTTGGTGGGTTTCCCCCTCACATAAGAAGCTAGAGACTTAACTCTAGTATGATGTCCATAGGCTGGAGCCATGCCCCTCATTTTACCTATGATGAGAAGAATCTAACTAGAAGGGGAAGGAACCACAAGAACATGTAGAACATTCAGGGAAGTCTGACAACTAGGAGTCATACGATGATTGGGTTTAAAAAAGGAAAGTTTATCAACAGTCACAATATTCCCATCATGGGGAGAATACATCACTCAAAAGAGTGTGGACACTACAGCTTTCATGGCATAAACATAATCACATCTGAGGATCATATTCAAATCTAAGGGACCTTGGACTACCATAGCATAGATACAGATAGTTTTTTATTCCAATGTAATAGGTAATTGAGGAAGGATCCCTAAAGGAACTATAGGTCTTCTATTAAACTCCAGTATCTCATCAGTAGTTGGCACAAGTAGAGAAGAAGCTATGGCTTTGCAAGCAATAGAGAATATAATTCTAACAGAAGCCCCTTCGTCAACGATAGTACAGAGTATACTCTTAGAATTAACTCACACAACTATATGGAAAGGAACACTCAAATGAATACGAGATAATGGGGGGTGTTAGAATAATCAACCCATAGATACCCATATTTGACATTAATTAATCATTTTTGTCTTATATATAGATTCCTAGTTTCCCTATGTATGCTAGTTAGCTTCCACATGTTCCTAGAATTCAATACTTGCTAAAATGGGTCATGAAGCACTTTGGAATCATCCTGGAAAAATATTCAGCAAGTATTATTTTATTCTTGGTTCCTAAAAGAGTAGATCTGCTTTTTTTGAAAGCTTCCTTGCTTTACAACAGTTTTAAGGCATAAAAGAAAAGCTGGTATAGGGAACTTGCCTTGTTTTTTTCCCACATCATCCTCCTTGATTTTCTTCAAAAAAAACCATGAAAGAGTTGTCTTTCCATTACTTATTATCTTTCCCAGTTGATTTATCCAATTCGTGAGGATCTTCATATATTTGGAAAGTCATTTTTGCACCTATGGGGGATTTGACTTGATTTAGTAAACCTTCTTTTTGACCAATTCGAATAGAAACCTAGTGATTTTGAATATATCATGTAATTATATATTTGATCAGCATATTACTTCATATGTTTGGATTATGTACACTTATTCAATACAGGATTAAGTCATGCTCCAATTTCAATCTCCTTTTGTGTGAATTTTGCATGTTTGATTAGCAATTTTGTGAGTGTAATTGATCTATCACTTGGGTTCAATTTCCACATAGATACCATATATAGAATAAAATTTATTCCCAAAAATTATTAAACACAATATAAATTCCCTCATAGAATCCTTGTATACAACTCATTCAGTATGGGAGTCAAATACATGAAAACTAGTGAATCAGCAACATGGAATTGCAAGAGTTTCACATATGGATTTCTTGGATTTCAACCCACAGATCATAGGGAAATTAAATTAAAGAGTTAAAAGTCATATATGTATTCCACAACATCATAAAAAATAGATAATATCCCTCATACAAATATGATACAAGACTCCTTTAATATTGGAGCCAAAGTCATGGACACTAGTGATTCAATGGCATGGGAATAAAGTCAAGATTAAGGGGGCGTGTTAGAATAATCAACCCATAGTTACCCATATTTGAAATTAATTAATCATTTTTGTCGTATTCCTAGACTCATATATTCCCTCTCTATGCTATTTGGCTTCCACATGTTCCTAGAAGTCAATACTTGCTAAACTAGGTCATGGAGCGCTTTGCAATCATCTTGGAAACATATTGAGCAAGTCTTCTTTTATTCCTTGTTCCTAAAAGCACAGATCTGCTTTTTCTAAAAGCTCTTTTCTTTATAGCAGTTTTAAGGCATAAAGGAAAGGCTAGTATAGGGAAACTTGCCTTATTTTTGTTCGAGACATTTACCCACCATGCACACTTAATTTGGTCAATTTGGCCTAGTTAACCACTATCCTAAGTTTTATTGACCTAATTGACATCAAAGGAGCACTGTATGACATCAGCATGAGCACAACCATGCCTACCTTCAGTCAAGGAGGCCAACTAAGCCTTCTCCTTCATTTGGGGAGGCTAATTGGAGCACTCCGGGGGTGATCTGAGCGTCATAAATGCACTTAATTGATAAAAGATGGTTACAATCAATTAAATCTAAGTGGTGAAGGCACCTCCTTTCATTATATTGATTATTTAATTAATATTTAATGAACTGGAATTAACAGGGGCACCTCCAACCACCTCTGATGGCCAGTTTGACTTCAGTTAACCTCATTGAGGTTCATTGGAGTTATTGATACGCTACCAATTGTTGGTTGGCATGCAGTGACATGTGTCTGAGCTATTTTTAGTTAGACTCGTTCATTTATTGCACTCCGACATCAGTTAGGACTCAGTTGAGTCAATCGACACTTGATCAATTGGTTAACTAGTGTGTTTACATTGGCTTACCGTTATTTAAGCTACACCCATTCATTCAATTCGAATGACCTCCTTGGGAATTCAAATTGTCTTGGCATTCATGCATCTTGCATGATCATTGTATTGTATCATCTTTCTTTAAATTGATTATACAGAGTTGCTACTTCCATTGCAGCACCATTTTTCCAATTTTATGCATATTTGTCTGTATTATTTGTGAGACTGTGTTTTCAGTTCCTAGACCACTGTGACAAATTAATATGGTATTAGAGCCTCAGTATACAAGGCACTTCTCCTCCTCAGATCTCCTACTAGATCACTTTTTAGCAAAATTGCTCCTTCCAGCTCTACACCAGAAGCATAAGGTTTACCACTTAATACCCCAAGTTGAAGGAATTGTTGATCAAGCTTGATCAACTATGCTGGGTGTGATGGAAACCTGAAATTTCTAGGCTTTCCGACCTTACAGTGCCCTTTTGTTTTGTTTTACAAGTACAACTTTGAAATGAATTCATCGGTTCCTCTTCTCACCTTATTCATAAACTATTCTGAATGGAAGAAGAAGATGATTACATTTCTAATGAGACGAGGTATCTATGGGGTGTCTATTGGACTCGGTGAATATTTGTTTAGTGATAATGATTGGCTGAATGAATGTGATGCTGCTTTTGGAACAATAGCACTGGGTCTTTCTCCTAGCTTGCGCTACCTCAGTAGATCTATTGAAGACCCAAAGGAACTCTGGACAAGATTCGACAGAACCTTTAGAATGATTGATGAGGATCATAATAGCAATTTGGAGAGCACATCCAGCACCATAAGCATCCTTGATCCAAAAATCTCAGCCTCCACTCTCTGTGATGAAGTTGTTCAATATGAAGAAGAAGCAAAAGCTTCTACACAGTCAATTCGAATTGAAGACAATATCCTTGCAGTGACTCCTTCTCCTGATGCTCTGAAAGTTTATGAGATCTATGATATCTCATCTCCTCATATGGCTGAAATATAAGAAGAAATTAAAATCTCTGATATTGAAGAAAAATACTGCTGCACTTCCATGCAAACATTCACCGGTGATTTTCCCTTGAATTATGTGCCAAATTTGCCAGTAATTGCTTCCGAAAGTGAAGAGAAATTTGATTTTTCTCCCTCTAATGTTGCTGATAGTGTGAAAATATGTAATACCTTGGATATTTAGAAGAAATATCAGATTAACAAAGTTATCCATTCGCTCCCCTTCATCTATATCTTCCAACAAATTCCTGCAGGATTGCAAGCACCAAAATTCAGAATTTTGAAGAAAGCTATGCATACATCTTCTCAGTTTACCATTTATTTGGATCTGATATGAACCTTATTGGATATGATATGATATTATTTAAATCTGATATGATATTTCTTGGTTTAGTATTTCAAATTCATACTCTTTCAGTACCGCTTTTAGTTGTTCTCATCAACGGTGTGAAGAAACAAGTACCGCAAGTCTCCTACAAAACTGCTGCTGGGGATTTGATTTCATTTCACAGTCTTGGATCTATTGTGAACCTATTCAGATATGATTTAATTTATGATATGATATTATTTGGTTCATATTTATAAATCCAAGAGCTTTCATTCATGCTTGTAGATTCTTTCGCCAATTCCGGTGTGAAAAATCAAGTAGCGTAATTTCTCTTCAAAACTGCTGCTGGGGATTTGGTGTTAGTTTCCTCTTATGAGGTTGCTGATATTTTATTTTGTGATTCATTATATATTTCATAAGCTATATCAGACTATGGATCTCAATCATTCACTCTCAACAGTACCAGGGCTTCTCTACCTTTGGTCACATGCTCAACTCCTCACAGAACTAGTAAAGAGGAATATTTTATGAAACCGCTTGGACACTTGCTCCTAACACTTGGGGCTGTTTTTACCTCTCATGGTTTTCTGTTCATGGATGAAACATATCATTTTCTTGATTGTTTCTCACATATTCTGAATCCTCAACAACCTTTTCTCACTTATCAGTTGACTTCAGTTGCTCTACATGGGTCAAGTCTTCATTCGACAGCTGTATATATTTCTGATTTGGTTGAGCATATCATTCTTCTTCGAAAGAGGAATATTCCTCCAGACATAATGATGGAGAGGTTCACATTCCAGGCCCCAGGATACCTGTGCATAGAAGAACAAGATCAATCCTGATTCTACCTGCTTAATTGGAGGGGGGACCTTTTTCCCATGTGGTTTTTTCCCCAGCTCCTTGTATTGAGCAGTTACTTTACTTTACTTGATGTAATGGGTGACCTATGGTCTTAGTTACAAGGGCCCACAGATTGTCCAAGTTAGCATTCAGGGGGGGTTTTAGGATTATTAATCCTCCCTTGTCCAATTTGGTCATATGTCTAAATCAGGATTCATGTCTAAATTGGGAGTTCATCCAGACTATTGTTAGTCACTAGCACCATTGGGTCTCCTTGGCCTAATTGGGGAACATGTTTTAGTTACTAAAGTGTAGGGAACACTAATTGAGGCCTACTTCCATTGATTACACTTGCATGCATTAGTTTAGGAGCCTCCTAGAACAATCCCTACAATTTAGGAGCCTCCTAGAACAATCCCTACAATTTAGGAGCCACTAGGAGTGCTGATACCAACCAAGGTCAGTTGAGTTGAGTTGGTGACTAGTCAAGCTAAGTTAGGATTCAGTTACATTATTGTATAGGGTGACCTATGGCCTTGTTGCCGGGGCCCTAGAATTTTTATTCACTTTATGTTTCTACTCCTCTGAGTATAGCTTAAGGGGGGGTGTTGGAGATATTTACCCACCATGCACACTTAATTTGGTCAATTTGACCTAGTTAAACCACTATCCTAAGTTTTATTAACTTAATTGACATCAGAGGAGCACTGTATGACATCAGCATGAGCACACCCACACCTACCTTCAATCAAGGAGGCCAACTAAACCTTCTCCTTCATTCAGGGAGATTAATTGAATCACTCCAAGGGTGATCTAAGTGTCATAAATGCACCTAATTGATAATTGATGGTTACAATCAGTTAAATTTGAGTGGTGAAGGTTCCTCCTTTCATTATATTGATTATTTAATTAATATTTAATGAACAGGAGTCAACAAGGGCACCTCTAACCACCTCTGATGGCCAGTTTGACTTCAGTTAACCTCATCGGGGTTGATTAGATTTATTGACGTGCTACCTGTTACCACCTAAGTTGTACTTAGTGGTTTTTTATCAAGTGAGCCTGGTGAACCGGACAAGGATAACTTGTTCAGACTTCAGAAGACCTTCGGAAGTGCTTTTGGGAAGTGCTTGTTGTACTATATCACATGTTCATACCAATGGGGGAATTGTAATAAATGTTCTAGCATGATAGTGTCTATAAAAGACTCAGTCTCTTAGACTTTATTTGTCAATCCGATCAGCCTAGGGTGTTTTTTCCCTTGGTTATTATTGGTTGTTGAATAAAAGACTGATAATTTCTGAGTTTTTCACTCCATACCTCCAAAGTTGGGGTGGTCGGCCTGGTATTTAGGCCTATTGAGGTTATTAGAGTTTGTTTCAATGTATAAACATGCTAGGCATCATGGTCGAGTCAAATGAACATGTCTAAGTCCCCCTAGGTTTTTTCAACTTTTTTAAAATTTAAATTTTTTCAGTGTTTTTTATTAAAATTTAATTTTTCCAAAACTTAGGCTATTTTTTAATAGTTTAATTAGAAAATTTGGTTTTGTAATAAAAATATGATCGAAAGTCAAATCCAGTCATGTAGGTGTTCATTTTCAAGCTAAGAGCACCCAGTAAACCTATAGGCCCACTATTTCCTAGTTTTTAGTGATTTTCCATCACTCAGGTCATAAAGCCCCAAAAAATCATTTATTGATTATTTTAATTCATAAATTGATGAATAATGGAGCAAATCCAAAATCCTAGATTAGTAGATTCTCAGCCGATTTGATTGAAATCAGTGAAATCTGAACCAGGTTGACTGGACCTGACAAATCCTTGACTAAAGGAGGTGATCTGGACAAATCCAGAGTTGATCTTCAGCATCCTTTATGGGGAATTGCACCCTCTCTCTCTCATCCACACATGTGGGCTCATCTGGATGGGTTTTGGTGGATGCTTCTATCAACAGGTTGAGGTGTCAATCAGATCAGCTCTCTGATTGATAGTTGCACTCGGTAAGACTCAGATCAGGCATTGATGGACTCTCCTTCAGCTATAGTATTTTGTCTCCTTCGGATTTGTGCCCCCCTGGGCTGGATCTCCTATTTTTTGTATAAATAAAGCTCGGGCTGCCTCTTCCAAGCTAGTTAGAGTTTGATTGAGGAGCCATTGTTGTTTTAATACTGTGTAATATCTTTTTCTATTGGAATAAAGTGAAGATTTGGAGGCAAGATGGTGTCATTTCATTGTATGTGTGGATGAGCATTTCCATGTTTTATTGAGCTAACCTGTATCTATGTTCATAATTTGCTGATTGTTTGTGGATTCATTGCTAATATTGATAATAATTTTATTATAATATTGATAGGAATGGAGTTTTTTAATAAGTTTATTGGCCATCTCTTTCCCTTTTGATGCATGTTTACAGATCTAGATTCAACATGTTTTATAAGTTTATATGCATGTTATTCTGAAATCTCTATGTATGTATTAACTGGATCTCACAAGTATTTTGGCAAGTGTTTGGATTCAGTTGCAATTTCCTAGCTTGGAGAGGATGCTGATCTATTTTGCTTCTTCACTCTCTCCAAAACCATTCAAAGGCATAGTCCCTCAACATCCCTCCAGAAAGCTCCACGGTTGATCTTTAAGGCTTCCAGCAAAAATGCTCTTCTTTTCCTCTTCCTCCTTCAAATTTTTCTAAACTCAGCCCGATTACTTGTTTGAAGCTTTAAAATTGTTTAGATCTATCAATTTCTGAGTTTATTTTACATAGATATTTCTGCCTTAAATCTCATAAACTAGATGTCATTCCTTAAGGAAAATTTACAAGCATTCTATATCTAGTTTTAGGAAAAATTGTCATTTTTCAAGGCTGTGAAAGTAGATCTAAAGCTTGTTGAATGAATGGTTGTTTCCTTAGATTCATAAAATTTATATTCAGAAATTTAAGTGCTTCATATTTCCTGCACTAAAATCAGGCCAAAATCCCAAGGAAATCTTGCTTCCCTTGGTTCTTTTTCTGCTTCATTAAAACTAGTTTTAACTTAGAATTTTTGGGTAAAAGGTTTGTTCACCCGAAATTAATGTCAAAGTAATTTTGGGAATATTTAAATGCAATAAAATTGCTGGTTTTTATAAGGTGTAACAGAAAAGAGGAGGAGGCGCTGTCCGAAAATCATTTTTGGACCATTCGAAACCCCCCAGGGGGTCTCCGTCTTCCATAAATTTAAATTTTTTGCAATTTGTAAACCTTTGGTATCACTCCATATAAGGACCAAGTGGATCAATTTCAATTTGATGATATTTTAATTGATTCTAATAAAAAATAAATAAATTTTAGAATAGGCTCTTTCACCATCCCCCCTGGGGGGATTTGCGTCTGTGTCATTTTTTACTTTTTGTTCATCTTTTTTCAATATAGCGTAGTCCTAATCTGTAGGATAGTATAATTTGATTTATAATCATTTCCATATTCCATATCTGGTGGTTTCAAAGTAACTTTAATACTTACCCCACGAACCTCCTTTTGAGCCGAAAGGTGAAGAAAGGGTTGTGGTAGTCTAATTAGAAAATTGTAGTTTTCTTATCTGTTTATGCCTCATATGCTATCATCATTTGTTTTAGTAATCATAATAAAATCAACCTCTCCTTGATTCCCCGATTGAGTTCCACTTGGACCAAAAGAGGTTTGGAGGGGGGGGGGTTCTTTTTAATAAGAACACCTCTTCTAAAATTTACTAAAATTGACAAGACTCGGGTGTGTATGCTCTGCACTTGGCTGTGGTTCACCTGATCAGTCAAGATGCATCAAAATCACTTGAGTGACTAGATTAAGTAGTCCTCACCTCCCAAATTGACACACGATCAGGTGAAAATCCAACGCCTCGAACAAACTATAAGCGGTAGCAAAATACCCAAAGGAGTGGGAACAACTGGAAAGTGACCTCAAGGCACTGATCTTTGTCACACCCCAACGGGTGCGTTATGAAAAATAGTCTCCGAGACTCCATTCCAGACCAAAAACACCTTGCGGCTAGCTGTGAAAGTTCACTTTTGGACATACTCCAAGTACCCCTCGGGTATATCTAGAGTCCCCTTTTCACCTAATTTAACTCATTCACATTCCACACTAATCTAAAATCTACCAAGAGACATTTGCAAAACATTCATTCAAGTGCATGCAAGCACATTATTTTCTCTTTTGACTCCATTTAAGGCACTGGTGATTTGTTTCTTTCATTTCTATATATATTGAGTGTCATTACTGTGCTTATCTGCTTAAAATCTTGCATCTTGTTATCTTTTGTTTCCACTGGTTAATTTCAAAAGTCCTAAACAACTTAATCAATATAACACCATCACACTAAGTAATTAGCCTTAGTAACTTAATAGGGTCTACCCCCCTTGCCTTTGTTAGGAGTTGAGCCTAAACGGAGGAGTTAAGAACAAGTTGACAGCCTTGACTCGAGACTTGCCCCCAAGGACACACCGAGTGGCTTGAAGATTGTTGCCACGTGACCCAGGTGTGTGAAAGGCAGAAACACTTTTTGGCGCCATTGCCAGGGATAAATATTTTTATTCCTGGAGTACGACTTTTGTTTTCTTCCTTTTTTTTTTGCTTTGTTTGTTGAATGCTTAGAGTAGATCTTTAATTTTCATCTGGTGAGTCCACTGACCTTTTGTTTATTTTTTATTTTTTCAAAGAAAAGCAAAAAATATTTTTTGTGAAAAGATTTATAAATGCTTATTTTTATTTTTCACATGGTGACTCCATTGAAGGGATAAAACCCTACTTTCTCATAAATTTGTTGAGTTTTGTTGTATGTAGATGAGCCCATGCGACATATTAAAACCTTTAAACCTCATCACTTGATAGCTCCACCTATTCAGTGTAAGGTTTAATGGTTATATCAAATGCATACTATTAATTTTTGATATGGATGAATTAAGGGAGCAGTATGGTGCCCAAGTAACCAGACTTTTTCAGCCTATCGATTTCTCAAACATCCCAGTTTTTCCTAACTATTGTGATGGTGTGGGGGATGCATATAAATGGCTTCCAGTATTTCATGGAAATTATGGTGATTCGGCCATCTGGCATGTCAAATATTTCCTTCAGTTGATGGTCGACTCTAATGTGCTTCATGAAGACAATATGATGGAAATGTTTGCTGGTACTTTTCAGGGTGAGACCTGTTATTGGTTCTATTAGGGCCTTCCTAATAAATGTATAACCTCATTTCCAAGCTTCCTTTGGATGTTTTTAGAGTAATGGCATGATGGTAGGGGTAGTATGAATGGTTTGAAAAAGTTCCTTGAAAAGATATTTACCTTCTACCTATCCGATATAGACTATCACATGGAAACATATGATGGACCTTTTGCCAAGATACAAAGTATTGAAGACTTGGAATCACTTCTTGAACATTTAAGTGAAGAGAAGATCCATGATACTCCCATCAAAGAGCATCCTAGTAGTTATTTAAGAAAGGAAGAAATTAAGTGGATTTTTAAAGAATATAAGGTATCTCTCATTACACAACAAGATTATGAAGATGGGAACATCCATGACAATCATGTTGGAGATCTTCACAAGGAAGCCATGATTGAACACATTGTTGAAGACTCTCCTCATGTCACCATAACCGAAAACATTGAAGATTTGAGATTTTCTCAAGATTGTTGCAATGCTTGTCCAGAAAGCCCTCATGAGGAAACCATTACGGAGATCGAAACCTATGAAGAAATTTATGATGTGTATGATGATACTCCTCTATGTTCATCACTTAGGGATGAGGTTTTGGAAAGTTTAAATTCTCGTAATATCATTGAAACCAAAACTTTGAAGGATGATTATTATGAGCAGGAGGAGGGTAGTTATATCTCAGGATGTGATACAAGCAAGGAAGACTCTCTCATATCCAACATAAATGGGAGTGATGAATATTGGAATTTCATAGATAATCCAACTTGTGAAAATATTATTAAGAATTCCATCCATGGTATGTCCAACAAGGGGAGTGTCTATTTAAAAATTTGTGGAATTCCAATCTACGTTATTTTCATAGAGGGGAGCACGGATCTGGATGCCTGGGAAAACCTTAGTATGGAAGAGGAGTATTTAGAATTTTCACATGATCATTCAGAGTCATATCATGCAGAGCCGCACAAAGGTATCAATAGTGAAGACATTAAGAAGCAGTGTTGTGAAAAGTCAGATGTGATGTAGTCAATGGAATATCATTCTCAGCCATCCTTTTCACATATAGAGGTTCCTTATGATTTGGAGCTACTTGGGGCTTGTGCAACGAGTTATCATTTGATAAGCCCCGGTGATCAGTATGATGATGTAGTCAGTCAGCCTCATCATGTTGATTGGTATATCAGTCCTATCCAGTCATGGATAGAAGCATCCTGCATGAGCACATACAAGTTGGGGAATAACTTTTATGACATTATTCATGCCTATGATCTCCCATCCATCCCACCCATTCTGAATCATCTCGCCGGTTTGCATTTTCTGAATAAGGTATCCTTACTTTGGCTGGTAACCAAAGACAAGGAAATTTTTTTTATGTTAATAAAATGCTTAGGTGGTTACATTGGATTTTTTATTACACCGAACCTGTTTATATCATGCTTAGAGTAGGAAAATAATCTCCTAAAAGAGAGCATTTACTTTCTACATTTATGTTTTGTACTTAGATATAATAAAACTTTTTTTTCATTAGTTAAAATACATTTACTTTGTTTAAATAAGCCAGCTTAAGGGTTCATTTGATTTTTATATAAAGCTTGTGCTACTGACGTTTTCTTGTCAAGTTGAGATGTTCTTATAGGGTATATAAACCAGATATTTTGGTGTTCTTGTATCCTCTCCTTGACTTAAAGACCAGATTGAGCACATGTCCCACAGTTGGAGCCAGAATGTTACCACCTAAGTTGTACTTAGTGGTTTTTTATCAAGTGATCCTGGTGAACCGAACAAGGATAACTTGTTCGGATTTCAGAAGACCTTCGGAAGTGCTTCTGGGAAGTGCTTGTTGTACTATATCACATGTTCATACCCCATGGGGGAATTGTAATAAATTTTCTAGCATGATAGTGTCTGTAAAACAATCAGTCTCTTAGAATTTATTTGTCAATCCGATCAGCCCAGGGTGTTTTTTCCCTTGGTTATTATTGGTTGTTGAATAAACGACTGATAATTTCCGAGTTTTTCACTCCATACCTCCAAAGTTGGGGTGGTTGGCTTGGCAATTAGGCCTATTGAGGTTATTAGAGTCTGTTTCAATGTATAAACATGCCAGGAATCATGGTTGAGTCATATGAACATGTCTAAGTCCCCCTAGGTTTTTTCAACTTTTTTAAAATTTAAATTTTTTCAGTGTTTTTTATTAAAATTTAATTTTTCCAAAACTTAGGCTATTTTTTAATAGTTTAATTGGAATATTTCGTTTTGTAATAAAAGTGGGCTCGGAAGTCAGATTCAGTCATGTAGGTGCTCATTTTCAAGCTAAGAGCACCCAGTAAACCTATAGACCCACTATTTCCTAGTTTTTAGTGATTTTCCATCACTCAGGTCAGAAAGCCCCAAAAAATCATTTATTGATTATTTTAATTAATAAATTTATGAATAATGGAGCAAATCCAAAATCCTAGATCAGTGGATTCTCAGCCGATTTGATTGAAATCAGTCAGATCTGAACCAGATTGACTGGATCTGACAAATCCTTCATTGAAGGAGGTGATCTGGACAGATCCAGAGTTGATATTCAACATCCTTTATGGGGAATTGCACCCTCTCTCTCTCCTCCACACATGTGGGCTCATCTGGATGGGTTTTGGTGGATGCTTCAGTCAACAGGTTGAGGTGTCAGTCAGATCAGCTCTTTGATTGATAGTTTCACTCAGTAAGACTTAGATCAAGCTCAGTTAGACACAGATCAGGAATTGATGGACTCTCCTTCAGCTATAGTGGTTTGTCTCCTTGGGATTTGCGCCCGCCCTGGGCTAGATCTCCTGTTTTTTGTATAAATAAAGCCCAGGATGCCTTTTCCAAGCTAATTAGAGTTGGATTGAGGAGCCATTGCTATTGTAATACTGTGTAATATCTTTTTCTATTGGAATAAAGTGAATATTTGGAGGCAATATGGTTTCATGTCATTGTATGTGTGGATGAGCATTGCCATGTTTTATTGAGGTAACCTGTATCTATGTTCATAATTTGCTGATTGTTTGTGGATTCATTGCTAATATTGATAATAAGTTTATTATAATCTTGATAGGAAAAGAGTTTATTAATAATTTTATTGGACATCTCTTTCCTTTTTGATGCATGTTTAGAGATCTAGATTCATCATGTTTTATAAGTTTCTATGCATGTTATTCTGAAATCTCTATGTATGTATTAACCGGATCTCACAAGTATTTTGGCAAGTGTTTGGATTCAGTTGCAGGTTCCTAGCTTGGAGAGGATGCTGATGTAGTTTTCTTCTTCACTCTCTTCAAAACCATTCAAAGTCATAGTCCCTCGACATTCCACCAGAAATCTCCACGGTTGATCTTCAAGGCTTCCAGCAAAAATGCTCTTCTTTTCCTCTTCCTCCTTCATTTTTTTCTAAACTCAGCCCGGTTACTTGTTTGCAGCTTTAAAATTGTTTAGATATATCAATTTCTGAGTTTATTTTACATATATATTGCTACATTAAATCTCATAAACTATATCGCATTCCTAAAAGAAAATTTACAAGCATTCTAGATCTAGTTTTAGGAAAAATTGTCATTTTTCAAGGCTGTGAAAGTAGACCTAAAGCTTGTTGAATGCATGGTTGTTTCCTTAGAGTCATAAAATTTATATTCATAAATTTAAGTGCTTCATATTGGATGCACCAAAAGCAAGCCAAGATCCCAAGGAAAGCTTGCTTTCCTTGGTTCTTTTTCCGTTTCATTAAAACTAGTTTTAACTTAGAATTTTTGGGTAAAAGGTTTGTTCACCCAAAAGTAATTTAAAAGTACTTTTGGGCATATTTAAATATGCTGAAATTGCTGGTTTTTATTATGTGTAACAGAAAAGAGGAGTAGGCGCTGTCCAGAAATCATTTTTGGACCATTCGAAACCCCCCAAGGGGTCTCCGTCTTCCATAAATTTAAAATTTTTGCAATTTGTAAACCTTTGGTCTCACTCGATATAAGGACCAAGTGGATCAATTTAAATTTTATGATATTGTAATCACTGCTAATAAAAAATAAAAATCTTTTCGAATAGGCTCTTTCGAGCCTATTCACCATCCCCCCTGGGGGGATTTGCATCTGTGTCATTTTTTACTTTTTGTTCATCTTTTTTCAATCTAGCAGAGTCCTAATCTATAGGATAGTATACTTTGATTTATAATCATTTCCATATTCCATATCTGGTGGTTTCAAAGTAACTTTAATACTTACCCCACGAGCCTCCTTTTGAGCCGAAAGGTGAAGAAAGGGTCGTGGTAGTCTAATTAGAAAATTGTGGTTTCATTATCTATTTATGCTTCATATGCTATCATCATTTGTTTTACTAATCATAATAAAATAAACCCCTCTTGATTCCCTTATTGAGGTCCACTTGGACCGAAAGAGGTTCCTAGGGGGTTTTCTTTTTAATAAGAACACCTCTTCCAAAATTTACTAAAATTGACAAGACTCTGATGTGTATGCTCTGCACTTGGCTGTGGTTTTTCTGATCATTCAAGCTCCATCAAAAGAAATTGAGTGACTAGATTAATTATTCCTCACCTCCCAATTGACAAACCATCAGGCGAAAATCCAACGCCTTGAATGAACTATAAGCAGTGACAAAATACCCAAAGGAGTGGGAACAACTGGAAAGTGACCTTGAGGTGTCGATATCTATCACACCCTAATGGGTTTGTTATGAACAATAGTCACTGAGACTCCATTCCAGGCCACAAACACCTTGCGGGTAGCCGTGAAAGTTCACTTTTGGACATACTCCAAGTACCCCTTAGGTATATCTGGAGTCCCCTCTTTTCCTAATTTAACTCATTCACATTCCACACTAATCTAAAATCTACCAAGAGACATTTGCGAAATATTCATTCAAGCGCATGCAAGCACATTATTTTCTCTGTTGACTCCATTTAAGGCACTGGTGATTTGTTTCTTTCATTTCTATATATATTGAGTGTCATTACTATGCTTATCTGCTTAAAATCTTGCATCTTGTTATCTTTTGTTTCCACTGGTTAATTTCAAAACTCCTAAACAACTTAATCAATATAACACCATCACACTAAGTAATTAGCCTTAGTAAATTAATAGGGTCTACCCCCCTTGGCTTCATTAGGATTTGAGCCTAAACGGAGGAGTCAAGAACAAGGTGACAGCCTTGACTCAAGACTTGCCCCCAAGGACACACCGAGTGGCTTGAAAATTTCTACCACGTGACCCAGGTGTGTGAAATGCAGCAACACTACCACTTCTTGTTTGTCATGCAGTGACATGTGTCTAAGCTACTTTTAGTTATACTCAGCCATTTATTGCGCTTTGACTTCAGTTAGGACTCAGTTGAGTCAATCAGCACTTGATCAGTTGGTTAACTAGTGTGTTTACTATGGCTTACAGTCAGTTAAGCTACACCCATTCATTCAATTCAAATGACCTCGTTGGGAATTTGAATTGTCTTGGAATTCATGCATCTTTCATGATCATTGTATTGTATCATCATTCTTTCATTTGATTATACAAAGATGCTACTTCCATTGCAACACCATTTTGCCAATTTTATGCATATTTGTCTGTATTCTTTGTGAGACTGTGTTTTCAGTTCCTAGACCACTGTGACAAATTAATAGTTTTTTTCCCACATCGCCCTCCTTCCTCTTATAAAAAAAGCATGAATGAGTTGTATTTCCATCGGTTATTATCTTTCCCACTTGATATAGCCAATTCGTGAGGATCTTCATAGATTTGGAAAGTCCCTTTTGCACCTATGGGGGATTTGACTTGATTTAGTAAGCCTTCTTTTTGACCAATTCGAATAGAAAACTAGTTCTTTTAAATATCTCATGTAATTGTGTATTTTAGCAGCCTATTACTTCATATGGTTGGCTTATGTACACTTAGTCAATACAAGATTAAGTTATACTCCAATTCTAGTCTCCTTTTGTGTGAATTTTGCATGTTTGATTAGCAATTTTGTGAGTGTAATTGATCGATCACTTGGGTTCAATTTCCACATAGATTCCATATATATAATAAAAATTTATTCCCCAAAATTATTAAAAAAAAATATAAATTCCCTCATACAATTCTTGTATACAACTCATTCAGTATGGGAGTCAAATACATGAAAACTAGTGAATTAGCAGCATGGAATTGCAAGAGTTTCACATATGGATTTCTTGGATTTCAACCCATATATAGGGAAATGAAATTAAAGATTTAAAATTCATATATTTATTCCACAACATCATAAAACGCATATAGTATCACTCATACAACTCTGATACAAGATTCCTTCAATATTGAAGCCAAAGTCATGGAAACCGGTGATTCAATGGCATGGGAATGCAAGAGTTTCACAATTGGATTTATTTGTTTTCGAACCATAGATAACAGGGATATGAAATTATAGAGTAAAAAATCATATATTTATGTCACAACATCATCCAACTTGTAGAATATCCCTTATACAAGTATGGTATAAAACTACTTCAAGATCGAAGCTAAAATCCATGAAAACTAGTGGTACAATGGCATGAGAATGAAAGATTTTAACACTAAATTTTATTGGATTTAGAAATGAATATAATATGGGAATTAAATTACAGAGAATTAAATAATTTATGGCTTCCCCAAAATCATAAAACTCATATATAAGCCCTCATAAAATTCTGGTATAAAACTACTTCAAGATTGAAGCCAAATCCATGAAAACTAGGTATTCAAGAGCATGGGGAATGCAGGCCTTTCATACATGTATTTATGATATTTATACTTACAGAGAATATGGATATGATATTACAGATCCATACATAATATAACCAAGCGTGGGAATCAATATTCTCAACAAAGCGCAAGCACCAATCCAACAAGTGCGTCATCAACATGAGAGTGTGGGGAAATTGAGAAGAAGGAATGAGAGAAAAGGGAGATATATGAGAATTTGACTTTATGGACCTTCAAATTGAAACTAAAACTCTTTAATTAATCTCCAATGGAAGGTATGAATGTCCTATCCATCAACCAAGTTGGAAAGGAATCCAACTCCCTCGAGACTGGTTCACAAGCAGGGAGAGTGAACACTCATGATGCAATGGACAAGAAAAAGCTCTCCAAAATTCCAAAGGACAATTGAAGGATGATCAAAATATCTTCTAATTCCTCATGAAATATTTTTTTAACCTTCATTATTCCTCCTAAGGTCTAATTCTCCTCCATAGGATTCCTCCAACTCATCGTATTGGATTAGTAACACATATGACACTTGTCTTCCTCTTCATGCTCCAATTCTTTCCCCAATTCGAATGACTGCCTCTAACTCCAAAATTAAAAAACTCGGTGGATATTTTTATCCCTGTAATGTAATATTTTCACATTTTATCAATAATGTCTTAATTTTCCATACTTGTCATAGAATCTTCCATCATTTGTTGTCATAGAGTCCATGGAATCTCCTTCCAAGTAGCACGCATTGTCTTCTAGTCTCTTCCTCCTCCATGGGAGTTACTCTCCTTTACCAATTCAAACTCCTTGTCTCATTATATTGTATTTGAAAACACATCACCATCCAATAATGTTACATCACCCATGTGTTAGAATTTGGATCAAGATCATGCCAAGTGTGCGGGAAATCTAGTCACCCAAAGCCTCCACAAGCTTCCAAGTGTCTCCATGAATCCATGCCACCTTATTTTCTTAGAATTTATCATTTATGTGACCCATTTAAATGTGAATATGATAAACTAAATTCATATTGGGTCCCATACCCCCTTATTAAAACATTTATGTCTCCATGTCAAGCTAGGGAACTAGTAGGTTGGTGAAACATTATTTGCAAGTAGTCTTAATTGAAAATTATTTAATTGGAGACATGGCATATCTAAAGGCCTATTGGTGTAAATAAGTTTAAATTAGAGTATAAGGTCAATATTATTGTTATTATAAGTATTTTTGAATTAAAAGATAAAATAAATATTAATAAACTAATTTAAAAATATATATTTTACATTATTATTTTTGTTTGTATTATTGGTATTTAAACATAGTTTTTATAGTTATTTAAGAAAAAAAGTATTCCTATTGTGAGAATGACAAATATGTATCCTTTAATTTCTTGATAACAATTTGAGAGTCACTTTAATAGTAATATTAATGTAATAGTAATAATGTTGTGGAATCCATGTACTTTAAATTTTAGATCTAGTGTATCTTCCATGTATCATTCAATGAGGAACCACCAAACATTGTGTAAAAGCCGCAAGGTTTAAGAGTCATAATTATTATTAAGAAATATTATCCCAACTTTAAAATTTTAAATATGTCTATTTTCAAATTTAATGAGGGCTAAGGGCTAAGGGCTAAGGGCTAAGGGCTAAGGGCTAACCTTCCAACTCTATTTTACACCTAACGGTTAGTGTATTTGTCCAAGAAACTGCAAGCAACTGGGATATTCAGCTAATCAATAGAAACCTATGATTATGTGGACCCCTCAAATTCGATTGAACAAAATTTGATTAGAAAATGGGTTTCCATGGTATCTAGTTGAAACCCTTCTCACACTATTTGCATTAATACTCCTAAAATACGGTTAGACATGTCACATCTAAATAGCAGAGCCAGTGAACAAGAAGAGCCACTAATAATTGTTTTGGAGGGGAAGAGTCATAGAGCCACCATTTGTACATGAACATAATACGTTTGGGGAGTTTCAGCATGCAACAATAGAGTTTCACTTCCTTGCTTTAATGTTTTCTCTGTTATTTTCCACACCACCGGTAAACTTTTCTTCATTTTCATCTTTGTCATTAATATTATCTACCCATATTCGTCCATATTTTTTCATTTATGTAAAGAGGATTGCATTAATGGTATTCTTTTACTTTCACTACAATCTCCTTCCATGGATTGCAGAGGGAGTGCATGTTTTATGAGAAAAAGGGGGAATTGAAATTTTAGGGGGAATCAAAAAATTTGGGGGAAATGAATTTGAAAACTGGACTCCAATGAATAGAAGGCTTGGAAAAGAGATAGTGAGAAAAAGAAAAAGAAAGGATGTACATAAGTTGAATAAGAATCTAATCAATATGGAGGGTTTATTTCAAACAATTGTCGATTGCAGTGCAATCCATAAGCAAAAGAAGAGGATCAAAGTTCTTCATTCTAGGTATTTATGCATTCATCCATCCAATGTAGTGTGAAACAATACTTCAATATATCAATTAGAATTTAGAAATTACAAGTTCTTTTCTAAACTGATAATCTGGGGAGCGTGGAATTGTATGTTGAAACATTCAAAGTAGGTCTATTAACTTATTCAATTAAAATTTATGCTCTTAGCTATCACAACTGCTCTATGATCCTTACTTTTGTATTTTTCCATTCATCAAATCAAAATGAAACATAGTTTCTTGTATTAATCAATCTGCAATTAAGAACTTGACAATCTCAAGACTCCCTAAAATCTTAAAATGTTGAAACATAAAAAAATTATCACATCCAAATGGTCCCCAACATTGATAAACTTATGGTGTGGGGAATGGTTTGAACAACTACCCACACCTGTTACAGTACACTTGCTAGATTCAGGTTCAGCTATCGAGCTTGATAGCTATTAGAGTAAGAGCATAAAGTAAATGAGTGATAAGATGCAACTAACAAAATGATTTAGATTGTAAATTCCAAAATATATTAAGAATGAAAATTTTAAAACTATCAAGAAAATACAATGAGTCCTATCAAATAGTATAACTGAGTGATGCGATCTTAAGTTCTCAACCTTGAAAATAAAATTGATTTGCATGATAAATCAATGTATATGGTTACAAGGAATTGGAATTAAACATACAAATATGACATGAATTATTTAACCAACAAACCAATTCATAACACAACTCTCTATATAAAAAATGTTGACATGTTAAGGAAGCTATCAAAATCTTTAATGAACAAATACGTGGAGGAATCTTGTTGGTACACAAATTTCCTTTTTTTACCTTAATAAGTCACCCATTAGTCATTTTAGCCCATTAGTCATTTTAGGTAAGTATTCAAAGGGTTGGATATGATGAGTGAACCAATAGAAGAAGTATCTTTCAACCTAAGTTTTTTATCCTAGGATACCATATAACATTATGGACCAACTTTGTATCTTTCAACCTAAGTTGTGTCTCCTAGGCTACCATATAATATTATGAACCAACTTTGTAATGCTAGTGAATGGATAAGGCGGGCATGCGATCTTACATATTTCAAGATTCACCTTTTAGTTATGACCAATTTTTTTATATAAATTTCCATTAGTACCTTACTATGTTGGATAATAGTAGTCAATAACAACCTAGAAATGTTGAATTTGATATGATTTGTCTGGTCAAGATGAAACCTTGTCAAGGAAACGTCTTTATCTTATATAAGTGTTAGACACACTGAACACACTTAGAGGGGGGGTGAATAAGTATGTGTACCTTTTATTACTTTTCAAAACTTGATTATCAGCAGCTTGATTACGAACCAACCTGAAGGAAACTACAATTTCCTATCCTTTCCCCTTCATGTTGCCCTAATATGAATAGAAGAAACAATCTGTAATGATAACTATATCATTGTATCTAACAAATAGTACATGTATCTTTGTCCCTACACATGTATCACTATCCTTGTTCCTTTATCAATGTCCTTATTCCTATATCATTGTCTCTTTTATCTTGTATAACTATATCACTACCTCTGTCAACTTTTCACAATCACTATCTCTATCATAATGCACCAATCAATGTATCTCTATATATATGCCACAATCACTGCCTATTTTGCAATTCCATTATTAATGCTATAATGCCACAATCACTATCACATTGTCTCAATATGTATCACACTACATCAACCTTTACATGACTCAAGTATATACCCAGAAACAATCATCCATCGATTTCATTTGGATCCTCAACTTTTACATTATATACATTTCCAAAAAATTGAACATTCTAAGATATGAGGCCTATGCCACAACATAAACATATACTATGCCAAGATAATTACTATGATCTATTCCAAGAACATCATACAATATGTCCAGATAATCACTGTGATCTATACAAAAAAAATCACCAATATCTATGCCATGATCATCATAAATTGTGCACCAACATCTATGCCAACATCACCATCAAGTATGCCAAGAGATATGCATAAGAACATGTGCAAACTTCATACCTTTTCAATACAACAAGATGGACCCTAGTGCATGAGAGGCATGACCATCAAAAGAGACACCCGTGCATAAGAACCATACCATATCTATTCCAGGGTGACCATCACCATATCCCCCATAACATATATAATGAATTCAATGAGATATACCAAGAGAGAGGCTTACATACCAATATCCAACATGAGCTCTATCCATGAAAGACATGTGCCATCACAAGAGAAACCCACAAGAATGAACTATACATTTTCCAAGATTACAATATGAAGATACAATATATAAACCAAAATAGTATCTATATAGATTCATCATATATCCCTTGCAACCATGTTTCCAACGAGCCAATAATTTTGTAGTTCTGATACCCTATGAGAAAGTTATGTCATTTTTTCATGAATCTCCGCAATCCTCAAAGATGCCTAGAAATTAATCCTCCAAAAAATTTCTCACTTTCTCTCCAAATATGTGCAATAGAAAGAGAAACTTTATTGATGATGAAATGAAATGTTTTTCCTTCTATTTGTACACTTCATCATGATCTAATAGCTTCTTTTAGCACCTCCTTAAACTCATTCGTATTTCGTGGATCTCCATGTTTTAAGGGGGTCTCAAGGTTAGTACCCCTCCTAAAGGACCCATCATGACACTTCATTCCAAAACTTCATTATCATTACATATATTCTCCAAAGGGTCCCTTAGTCCTTGAACACATCATCATACATGGTGGATAAGTCATTATTTCGTGTGGGGATTGTTTCCACTTCATGTGGTCTAATGGGATAAAGTACCACAACTTTTAGGATCATGTGGAACAAGCATTATTATTTTCGTGGTACTTCAATATTCACACAAATTTGCTTCAGACCAATTTTGGGGACTCTTTAGGAAATTATCCATCATGGGTCATGTAACCCCAAACTCATCGGCAAGTGGACCAAACAACATTTTTTTATGGTTTTATTCACTCTTTATTTTAACATTTCCTTGTGGACCAATCATTATTACTTCAAAGGGTACTTCTCATGGTCATATGGACCAATCGTTATAGTTATGTAGACCCAAAACCACTACGTCTGGGGTTATGTGGACCCATCATCATGATTTTGGGATATTTTCCCACTTCATCCCAATATGCTTTGCACCAACCTTAGGGGATCTATAGGGATTTCTCCAACATGGGTTATGTGACCCCACCCACATGGTCATGTGGAACCAACACCACTATTTTAGGAGTTTCTTCACATTTCTTATTGACATTATTTAGGAACACCTTTACAAACTTTCTTACACTTCTTATCATCATGGTCATGTGACTCACCATAATGGTCATACGACCCATCATCATGGTCATGCCACCCAACATAATTTATTTAGGAAATTATTCACACTTATTAAGGACACTTTAGGGACTCCTTTACACTCCACATCATCATGATCATTAGGGGATTCTCTAGTGGATTTGTACAACTTATGTATAACTCAAAGTTCCTTCATGTGAGACCCATGCACAACTGTTACCCCATAAGGGGACCTCTTTGGATTTTTATACACTTGTGATTAAGGTATTCCAAGGGGATTTGTACCACTTATGTATAACTAAAATTGTATTCTTTTGAGGGCCATGCACAACTGTTATTCCATAAAGGGACCTGTTTGTATTTATATATACTTGTGATCAAGGGATTCTGTAGGTTTTTCTTAATGGATTTAAGGATTCATTATACATTCCCAAAAAATTTATATCTTCTACAACCGAATCATCATTATCACCTTGACACCACATATCTCTTCACCCTTTTGACATCAACGATAAATTTTTCCAGCAATAAGCTCAATGAATGCTTACATCACAAAATTTGTGATTCTTATGTTAAGTTTTAACATGGATTTAATTTGTTAGTAGTAACAACGATCCAACCATTAGTTGCCATGTTCTCAAACTTCAACAAAGTCTATCACTTCGACTACCTCGACTACTTCTACTGCCTCAATAGGTTTAGCATGAACCTCGATAGGTTCACATCGACCTTGACAGGTTCGCATTGACTTCAGCAAGTCTAAACATCAACAAAACCAACCATTAAAATCTCGACAGGTTTCTCGCTCAACATACAACATCTTGACATGCCTGGTCGACACCGACGACTGTTGAACATTAACAGATTGACTCTCTATATTCCAATGGTCTGCGAGGGTTAAACTTATGAACCATTATAACTTCTAGTAACTAAACATAATGGGTAGTCTCCCAAGCATCTCAACATTCTATATAAACACATACATTATTGTAACAATCAACCAACCTTCATAGAGAAGAAGTAATAATAGAAATTTGTTCGAATTCTTTCATATTGTCTATGCACATACTTTCTATCGATGTAGTCTCTTTCTTGTTTTCGTTGTTTTTTTCTAATATTATTCCATAACACCATTTGACTCATTCAGTCGATTGTTGTCCCCGGAGTGCACCTGGGAACGACCTGGATAATTGGTATCAGAGCTTGATCTTGTCCAGAGCTTAAGTTATATTAACACTTCCATCGAAGTTATTTAATTTATTCATGGTCAAACATGCTCACAAAATAAAAAAAAATAAGAAGACACTTCCTTCGACTTCAGAAAAGATGGTCGAAGAAGAAGACAATAGACATGCAACTAACAAGACATAGAAACTCATAGAAAAAGAAATGGCTCACCAGTGGACCAAAATTTTCACCCTGTTTAGCGAGATTCTCATGCAATTCGCTCTGAACTCTTGGGAATCCTCAACATGACCTCACTCTAATAAAATCAGCCCCTTCAAAGTGCAAATGAACCTAGATATACCAAATATTGAAGGAAATATTGATGTAGAATCTGTCTAAAATTGGGTACAACAACTAGAATCATACTACTCCATGAATCAACGCTTTGAAGTGAAAAAAATACCATTGCATCCTTAAAAATGTCGAACTATGTACACTATTGGTGGGAGAATTTATCGACAAAAATGGGAAAATAAGGAAACCCCATAGGCACATGGATAAAAAAAATTGAGTACGTCCGAAAGGAGTTCTACCCACCGAAGTATCTTGAACAATAGTATAAGAAGTGGAAACAACTAAGGTAATGGAAAGACTAGTATGTACATAATTATACCAACAATTTTTATCGACTCATGGATAGAATTGGAATCAAAGAAGAAGAGAAATTGCTTGTCATGAATTAAATCAGTGGTTTATCCTCATACATTTAGAAAGAGATGGATTTTGTGACTGTTAGTATGCTTGCGGATGAATTTCATTACGCTAGTAATCTTGAAGCTAAACAAAAAGGAAAATCACGTTTCACGAACAAGACAACGAGTCGAACATTCGATAAAAAGTCATTAGTTTACTCTGACAAGTCAAAGAACCCTTCGCAGTCAACTTTACCAAATCCTGATCATCAAAAGAAGAAATTTCAAAAATACCAGAGGGATCGTATCAAACAATATATTACTGAGAAATGGTGTGATTATTACAATTCATCATGGCATGATACGTCAGAATGCAAAGCTGGGAAGACATTTTTGGAAAAATTGTCAACCTCTGACTTGTCCGACAGAACCGTGGTAGAATCTGATCCAAATGCAGAAACCCTCTTGGCTTTGACCTTTACCACTTTGATAGCCTCAAATTTCGTCGATGATGGGGAATGAGAATGCCTATTCCATACATGGATATGGGTTTAGAAAAAACAATTACATCTGATTGTGGATAATGGTATCCAGAAGAACTTCGTTTCTGAAGATATTTTGAAGAAACTTGGTCTTGTCACCACTACACATCCTCAGCCTTACAATAACAATTGTATGAACAATGTATATGAGCTTGTCGACGGGCCGGATTTGGCACAATCGTCAACCGAGAGACAACCCGATCCGAAAGTTTTCAAAGATGCCCTCAGTCGTTAGGTAGTTGCCTCTGACGGGATTAAGGTCCCGTTTCCTTCCCTAAATTAATCCCAGTTACAGGAAAAGACTCAAAAAAACTAAAGCTACTGTTTGTTAACTAAATCTATAGTATACTTATGAATATACACAACAAACTGTTAAAGATAATTACTGAATTAGTTTGATATATTACACAACTAATAACTGGAATTAACCTAATTAAACAATTAATCTATGAATACAAGAATAAATAATTAGGGAATTATTAACAGATTCAATCAATTTACATAAGTTACACTACGAACACATGTACATTAATAACAAAATTGAAAGATAAATCATCAAAATACAAATGTAACAATCTGATTCAATAGGTTTTCTGTAAAATACATAAAGAAAAAAACTACCATTAACCTATCCTAAATGTCCTATCCTGATCAGAAGCACGATAGTAGTAACACTGGAATCAATTTGCAAATAATGTTACTGTGAAGACAAATCCTAAGCTCATCAGAAAAAATTCTGAGATTTAACGCAACAACACAGTGAACGAATATATCACATATATTACGATGACAAAGGTTTATTACATGATGTACATTTGCAAATGAAACCAGAATAAATCAACAGTTAAAAAGGTGATGCATCTGCACATTTCTTAAAAGAAAATATGACAAAACCATAAAAAATGCGAAAATATATGACAAGACCAAACCATATTATAAATACATTTTTCTAGTATAAAAACTGCAAATATATTCATAAATATCACCAGTTAAACAGTGCTGCAACTGCTAACAAAAAATTGTTTTAAACCACAGAAAATGTTTGAAGTGATCTCGTCTAGCCCCTTTTCCCAACCATCGATCCCCCTTTTTCAGTAAAACCACATCTCCTTTAAATACATTCAATCTCGCATGGAGACAGTTCTAGAAAGCAAGAAACTACATAATCATAATCTTAACCAAATTCGTCCAAAATAGAAAAATGACAGATGAAATTGTCATTTTTCATATACGTCACGATATCCCAAAATTTGCAAAAAGATTCAACCTATGACGCTAAATCATAAAGTGATAAAGAAACTAGTCATGTAGTGACACCTGGGACAGCAACTGATTTGTTCATAATTCTCTGGGGATCATCCTGAAAATGAGTGATCACAAAAATCCAGGGAAAACGCATCAACCAAATCACCTGCGACACTACACAGTAAAAACAAAAAATTAACACAATCGCAAGAGTAAACAAACTAAATTACACAATCAATCAAACAATACAAAACAATACCTGAAACAAAAATAACTTTATTATCACTTGCTGCATTTAATTACAAACTTCAAACCTGAAATACTTTATAAACATATGTACAATAGTGAGTGTGCCCAAAATACTATGATTTAATAGGAGCATTAAACACCTGTATATTCACCCCAGCCGCTGGATTCTGTGAATGACCTTTAAACTGCATTAGAGTAACCTAAGCGTTCAGCTCACTAACCTTTTCCTCATTTTTCTGACTCTCACATTGCAGTTTCATTACTCTTTGAATCAACCTGTTCTTATGTTTCTTTAGACGCAGCATAGACTTATCATCTGAATCAGATTTCTCCTTCAGTCTTATATTCTCAGCTTTTATGGCATCACCATGTGTTACCATCTCAGTTACTTCTTCCTCCATTCTATGTATTTTATCTAGTAAACAGTTTACGAATAACGGGTACATTACTTCATCAATTCGATAAGACCCAGGTAAGTTCTCTTCAACAGACTTGCCCTTAATTGGAGGATCGACAACAGGGTCAACCTGGGGATTTGTATCAGACACATGAGGACTGTTATCTGCATGGTTTACGATAGGCTCATGGTCAATATCAAGGCCATCATTAGGCGAGACAAGTTTCTCTTCCTCGTCATCCAGCACAACTGTTTCAATGTTAATGTTATTGCTCACGAAAGACTTAACAACACTAACCTTGCCCAACATACTCCTTGTAAACCTGCCAGTAACCTTAACATTCGGCCTTTTGCCCTTTTGTTTGTAGGTATTGTTATTATGTTTTGGCGTCACAGGGGATAGGTTTAAAGACTTCCTCATGTGCTTGGAAGGCATAGGAGTACCAGGACTACACACAGGAGTGGGAACAAGATCATCGCAGACGTTGGGGCTTACACAATCTTCAGGGTTTGACATAGGCTCGTGCACAGGTGAAGTCGGAGCTTGACAAGGCTGTTGATGCCTAACACATTCTTCAGGGAAATCAAATTGACAATGGCAGAATGCCAAGAAACCATTCTATTCGAGAAAATCATCCCATGACCAATTTTGTTTAGACAACTCTCTTTCTACCAATATCCTAACCAGGCCATGATGAAACAAACTCCGACCAATTTTTTTCGGCCCCTTCTTAATGGCCGAAGACATCTTGGTCATGCTCTGAACTAAATAATAGGGAAAATTAACAGGAAATCCGAGAAAAAAAACCATCAATCGGAGATGATAGACATAAACAGAGGAAAGACGACCCTCACAGGTCACATACCTGTGAATAAAGTCTAGAACCGGTCGCCATTCTTTCTTGAAATATTTCCGCAATACACCGGCTCTAAAATACACATCCTAGCAAGGGTCCTTCAACATCTGTCTCCATTCATTTACCTTCATCTGCTTATACTTGAACCAACATTCACCTATCAATGGAAAACCCGTAGCCAGAGCAACCAAATGCTCATCCACTCTGAATTGGAGGTCGGCCACCTTAACCCTAGCATCGGCCAGTGACAAAGCAAATAACCTAGTCACCTCAGGATTTGAGTCTGTAAACTTGCGAATGAATGGAAACCATCCGACTGCTTCAACCTTGGCTAAGAGTTCAGGGTTTCCACCAAGGAGTTTCATGTCACTGGGTTCAACCCTAACCACCGGAGCCATAACTGCGAGTGCAAATGCACGCAGCTGCACACAAAAGAGATACCACAAATTGAAACACGACAGTAAACTAGAGAGCGAGCATTCAGGATGCAAATCAAGAAGAAAACACAAGCAATGAAACCCAATGCTCTCATGAACAAAATGCACCATGAGAAAACCCAGACAAGACCCCTGTAAACCCGGCATGGGCGAAGGAGAATAATCACGCAGAGAGGCAATCAAGATAATAGAAAATGACGACGAAGACTCCAGACTAGACTTGTTTTGCCATAATTTATCCGACACAATCGACATACAACCACACCTTAAATGAATCACAGGTGTTCAACTAGCAAGTAGCCACGATGTTGAGCACGTACTTGCAAATGAATGTCATTTATAGAGCTACGTACGAGTGTAATGATACCATATCAATCTGCAATCAAGTGGATCAAATAGCAACATGAATCGAAACAACCAGAGGGAATGGACCTTGGGTGTTTAATGTCGACCTTACCCTATGATGATTTAAATCTTCGAAGGTGGCGAGCATACGACACAACATAAACCATCAAACCAACACCAAACCTTCACGATATGAGGCATACTACAAAAATTGTAATTAAACACTTATGGTAAGATCAAGTATGGTTTGGAGTTTAAAGGAAGAACTTGGATAAGGCACCCTTGCACAAAATATATAGCCTTTGATGTCCTAGGACCTTGTCAAATTTACAATTAACCAATAAAACATATGAATTTCCGAATATTCAATTGAGGACTTATGGTGAGAGGCATAAAAACACAAAGCTTATCCCTTAATTTGAAAAGGTAAACCTATTGAAGATAATGATTTTAATGTAGTGATTTATGTCAACTAACCATAGTTCACAAAGGTTGTAAAAAACATAGAATTTCATCGTTTCAGTAGCTCATGCAATGTTACCCTTTCAGTAGCTGCCGATCTTTTAGATTTGAAATAAGAAATTCAAATATTTCATCAAAACAAAATAAAATTTTGTTTGATGAAATTTGTTTTTTACAAGGTTGTTGGGTAGGGGCACAATAGATGGCAACTAACTGGGAAGAACAGTTATCTTTGATTTCTTGACCTAAAACCATGCAATCAAAACATTAGATCCCTCATGTATACCATTATACAGAAATCAATATTTTAACATTTTAAACAGATTCAGGAATTTCATATTTCTAAAAACTTACCAGAAATTTACATTTTTAGTTAGTTATTTGATAAAGATCAAATCTCTCACAAAAATCAGTCCAAACGAAGAAAAACAGTAAATGGCTTGATTTTGAAGAATAAAATCTCAATACCACAAGCATGGCCCTACTGCCAGCAGGCGTCTATAGCCTCGACAAGGTTGCTTCAAAGCCCAAAGAATGCCAGTATCCCATCTGCCAGTTATAGATATACAATCTTGGCTAGGTTGAACTGTTATCATCGTTTTTTATTTTTTTTATCATTTTCTCTCTTCTTTTTTTCTCTGAAGGCCATAATTCTGGCTTGATAACTAGATAGTAACCATGTCAGTCACCAATCTGCATTACAGTAAATAAACTGGCTCATGATGAGACCTTTTATCCTTGGGTGTTTTGTCCAAGGGCCATTATCCAGGCTTGGTGACCGGAAACGACAATGTTACTGAATGCAAACCTATGATCCTGAATAGACTGGCTCGTTATGAGACCCTCTGTCCTTCATATTATTTTAAAGAAATATTCGAATCCAACCATGGCCAGATCGTAGTTATATTTAATCTCCAATGAGATTATCTTAGCAGATGGGGAGGCAAATCTAATTCTCTCCACGAGAAGGGGTGGCGTAAAAGACTTAAATAGATAATCTTGAAAAATACTGCCTTAATCCTTTTGGAAAAATCTCTACAGAGACTTATCTTATTAATTTATGTTTACATGACTTAAAAATTTCTGGTAAAATCTAGAAAAATGAAAAACTGTTCATTGTTCAAAACGTAAAACAACATGGCAATTTTTAGGATAGTAATACCATAGTGCATGATTTGTAGATCAATCGCAGGATTTGGTGAAAAGTCATCAGCTTTGAAGTCAAATGAATTGAACAGCAAATAGATATGAGAAAATATTGAAAGCAAACAAGTAAAATAAACACACTAAAAAGTTCCACAAACTGAGAAAACCACACAAGGTATATACAAGATAACCCCTTAATGGGGATCAGCAGAAATATTTCTTAATCAGATGACCATTCACCAGAAGGTTCTCAATATCTCCCTCCAGTGTCTGCAACCTAAATGTGCTAGGACCAAGCTTTTCTATAATGATAAATGGTCCCAGCCACAGGCATTTGAACTTGGTATGTTTTCCTCTGTCTTCGTGCTCTTTGTCCCACTTGAGAACTAGGTCACCTACTTCCAAATCCATACTAGCTGATTTTCTGTGGTCAAACCAGTGTTTGACTGTCTTCTGATGTTGGTCAAATTTCTTTCTGGCTAACTCTCTTTCCTCCTCCATTTTAAGCAAAGTATTAATCCGATGTTCCATGGCAGAACATGCTGTTTCCTGCACTGACTGGGAGAGCTGTAGAGAGGGTAAAAAGAGATGAGGAGGCAAAATAGCTTATTTACCGTATACCAGGAAGAAAGGAGAATTGCTTATGGAAGCCTTAGGAGTCACTCTATCATCCCACAGGGTATTTGATAAGGCATTGTGCCAATTTCTATGATGATTAACCACCGTGCGTTTCATAATTTTGATTAAATTTTTGTTGGAAGACTCAGCTAATCCGTTACCCTGAGGATAATAATTAGCTGAATATTTTAACTTTATGCCCTTTTCCAATGCATATTCTGTTAACTTTACAGAAGAAAAATAGGTTGCATTGTCAAAAATCAAAGATTCTGGAACACCAAACTTGGTAACAATAAAAGAGTCAAGGAAGGATATCACCTGTTCTGAGTTAACCACTCGTAAAGGGATGGCTTCAACCCATCTAGTGAAATAATCGGTGGCTGTCAGAATGTATTTGTGCTGCTGTGAGGAAGCTGGTGTAATTGGACCAACAATGTCCAAGCCCCATTGTTGAAATGGAACTTCAAAAATAACAGGCTGGAGAGGTAATGTTGCTTTCTTAAGTCTTCCTCCTACTCTCTAACACTCCTGACATTTACTAGCAAAGGCATATGCATCCTTAAACAAAGTAGGCCAGTAATATCCAGCTTTAAGTACCTTATGTGCAGTGTTTTCCCCACCAAAGTGTCCTCTGGCTGGCCCTGCATGTAATTGAGGCAGCACACTATCAGCTTCATTTCTTTCTAAGCAACAAAGGAGGACCCCTTCAAAATTCTTTTTGAACATAATGTTGTCGATTAACTGATAAGGTGTAGATCTTAATCTCAAATCCCTTTTGCTACAGGAATCTAAATGTTCAGGAGCATTTCTATGCAACAAAAAAAAATTAATGTCATGATACCAGGAATCAAAGGGGGCTGAGATTGGCAAAACTTCCCTTTCGAACAAAAAATGTTCATCGATGAAGAGTAGGTCATATTCAGACATATCTGAAGATCCGGCTGCCAACTTGCAAAGTCCCTGTCCTCTGACAATCTTTAAAGGCTTGATTTCCAGGTCATACTCCTGAAGTGCTGTAACCCAATGGGCTCTCTTTTCACCCAGGTCCTTTTGCACCAAAAGATTTCTGACTGCAGAATATGGCACAATAACCTTGGTTTGTGACTTCAGCAGATAAGGCCTAAAATGTTTTACTGACATAAAAACAACAAATGATTGTTTGTCTACTTCTGGATAATTGAGCTCTACACCGTTCAAACCGGAACTCGTAAAAGCAATGGGAGCTTCATTGTTTTCCTAATTTTTCTGTGTTAAAACAGCAGCATATGAAGAGTCAGAAGCAAACGTGTACAAAATAAATGGTCTAAAGAAATCCGGGCTTATTAAGGTAGGGACTTCAGCAATAGATTTTAATATGTTGTGAAAGGACTTTTTTTCTTCAGTGGACCATTTGAACTCAGCATCTTTCTTAATCATTTTATGAAGCGGTATGACAATCTCAGTGAAACTAGGAATAAACCTAGATACAAAATTTATCTTCCCTAGAAAAGATTGCATAGTTTTCTTTGAGTGAGGCATAGAAATATGCACTATAGCCTGGGTACATTCAAGGTCAATATTGATACCTTGTTTTGAAACTACAAAACCCAATAACTTACCTTCAGTAACTGCAAAGATAGATTTCTTGGGATTCAGGGAGATCCCATACTTCCTGTAATGTTCAAAAACCCTCCTGAGATGTGTTGGGTGATCAGCTCTGTTTTTTGAAAAGACAGTTATATCGTCAAGGTAAATGACGACAAATTGGCCGATCAGGCCTCTGAACACAATATCCATTGCCCTTTGAAAAGTTGCTCCAGCATTAATTAATCCAAACGGCATTTTCCTGTAGGCATAAGTTCCCCAAGGGGTTCTAAAGGTTGTTTTCAACTGATCTGTTTTGGATACTAATACTTGATTGTATCCCGAAAAGCCATCTAAAAGTGAAAATATTTCAGATCTAGAAACCTGTTGTAAGATCTTTTCCATAGGAGGAACGGGATAGTTATCCTTTTCTGAAACCTTATTTAGATTTCAGAAATCGACGCATAACCGAATTTCACCGTTTTTCTTTCTAACCGGGATGAGATTTTCCACCCACTGCGTATGCCGCACTGGAAAAAGTATTCTAGCAGCGAGGAGTTTGTTAAGCTCCTTCTTAACAACCGGTTCTAGGCTAGGGTGCATTTTCCTCAACTTCTGCTGGAAATATTTAGCCTGTTGTTTCATGGGGATGACATGTTGCATTATGTTTGGATCAAATGTCTTGAGATCGTCATATGTCCAAGAAAAAATTTCCTTAAACTCATTAAAGAGTCGTATGAAGGCTGTTTTTTCTTGGGGAGTACATGTACTGCTCAGATTGACACATTGAGGACTGTGTTCGGTGCCTAAATTTATGACTTCAGATTGCATAATAGAGCTATTGGTTTTACAGTTCCTTACACCTTTAAATTTGTCCTTCAAATCATAAAATTTCTCAAGTTTAATAACAGATCTAGGGAGAGTACTGACCTGATCAAGAGATTCTTCAATTGAACAAGGTTTATGAATTACCACAAAGTTGTACAGATCTTCATCATGAGTCATTTCATCAATGATTGCATCTTTGAAGGTGTCCTTCATGGTCAAAAATTCGATTAACTACTCATCATGGTCAAAAACCCTCCAATTAACAACATTATCAGGTATGGAAGGCCTGAAAAGCAGTTCAACAGAGAAAGAATCAGCAAGCATCCCTTCAGATGGAATTAACTTTGAAGCAACATTTGTTAGGAGATCTGCTTCTTGATTCAAATAACGAGGGATAGAATTTATGTTAAAATATTCAAATGATAATAATAAATTCCACACCTCTGTCTGGTAATTTCTTAAATGTCCAGCAATGCAATGTATAGTGTTACGTACCTGTCTAACGATAATTTCAGAATCTCCTAACACTACCAAAGCTTTAGCTCCTAGATCAATTGCCTTTTTCAGCCCTTGAATAAGGGCTTCATATTCAGCAATATTATTGGTGCATTCAAATTCCAACCTACAAGCAACAAAGTACCTTTTTTCCTGAGGATCTATTAACAGGAAACCGGCCCCAGCTCCTTCCTTTGACTTAGACCCATCAAAGTATAGACACGAAAGGCCATCACTCAGGTCCAAATGTGCAGTGTTTGGAATTGGAATTTCGTTTGATGTTTGTGTGAAATGAAAAGCTTTAGACTGTTGTTCTGGATCTTGGACTGATGATGTTTCAGCCTCAAGGTTTCCAAAGAAGGAATCTACCATGTAATTGCCCATTATAGTATCTGTGAATAACACTGGTTCATTTGAGTCATCCAGTTCAGTGACTGTGTGCTTCATATAACATTCTCGATCAATTCTGATCTTGTTTGGGTGACCATTATGAGGTATCCATAAATGTGACCAGTCCATTGCAAAATATCCCTTTAGTTTTTCAGACCAATCTCTGCTGAGGAATAAGCCATATGCCTCAAGGATATTTGCAACAATTATGTCAATGATGAAATGAACTTGAGGATTTGAGGCTAATATTATCAGCACGTCGTTCAACTTTCCTATTACCTTTACATTAGATCGGTCAAGTTGCACAATGCTTGTATCGCATGGTACGGGGACTGCATTAAGTTTTTTGCATACCGAATATGGCATGATGTTTTTAGAAGCCCCTGAGTCTATCATACAATTGTGTACTTTACGATTGCAGATTTCAAATGTAAGCAGAAAAGGAGGAGTTGAGGAATCTGATTTCTTACCTATGGATGAGGCATTGACTGAAGATTTTGTTGGGTTGTCTTTGGAATTAGTAGAACTATTTTGAGTGGAGGAAGTTTTTCCATTTTTACTTACCGAAACCCCTTGCATCATCTTATTTTGAATCACAGGCAATTTGAGGATTTCATAGATAGAAATGTTGGCTCTAATTTTCTTCAAATCCTCAACCAAGTTGTATTCTAAATCAAGAGATTGTGTAGACTTAGTATTCAAAGGTTGGTTTTTGTTTTGAAAGTTGAACTGTCATCTGTAGATTTTGTGGAAGGTTCCTCTGAGGACTGATTTTTCTTGCTCCTGGTATTATATTGATGCTGATTGACATTCACCACAGCAACATCTTCATCATCGGTCAATTCTGTGGTATCCCAGAAATGACTGATAATTTGAGGAGGTTGTTCTTCAGTGTTACTTTCTTTGCTTTGGGAATCCTCATAATTCTGTCTTGAAGATTTGGTTTCACTTTCAGCTGATGTTTCTAGGCCTAAGACTAATAGTTTTAGGAAGCTATTGATTTCATCAACATTATTAGCTTCAGATGGTGGAGTCTGTTTCGCAGCTGTATTTTGAAATGGTCTTCTAAAATGCTGTCTAGGTGGTTCTTTATTCAGAGTACTTTCGGAAGTACCTTTCTTCAAATCTATGATTTCATTGGATAGCTTTTTTATGACTCTTTGGAGACTGTCCAAGTCTAGTGTATCTTGACCCTTTTTCTTAGGGTTTGTGGTTTTGGAAGGACTCTCAGTCTTTTTGCGAGAAGAAGATGCAGGATCGGTATCTACCCCAGGGTTCGTCTTAATAGAAAACATGTCCTTCTCGACCTTAATGGCTTCATCAAAGGTTTCAGTGAGAGTGGGTTTGGCCGCTCTCCTGACAAACATGGCCATTAACATGGGCAAGGATGAAGTATAGAATTCAATAGTGACATCTTCAGCAGGCCTTGAGGTGGCAGGAATTCTGTTTCTTAGAGTCAAGAAACGCTGGTTAAAATCTTTAACCTTTTCTTTAGTTTCCATACAGATCCGAGACAATTCTAAGACCAACATAGCTGGAGTCTTATCGTCTCCAAACTTATTCATGAAATCAAACTCGAATCCATTCCAATTGGTAATAGAACCAGCGATAAGTGAAAAATACCAAGTCGAGGCTTTTCCCTCAAACGTGTAAGGGAAAAGTCGACAAACTACGTCTTCGTGTTCAACATCCAAAAGCCGAACTGCTAGCATGAATTTTTTAACATGATCTTCTGCGGGCTCTTTCAGCTCGGGATTGAACTTGGGCAACAATTTCTCAGGATGCTTTGGCAAAGGATGTTGATCACCTATAACAGCAACCGCATCCTGAGCTAACCATGGCAAATTGGCATTGGGGTTCGGGTTTAAACCTGTCATGTTCCTTGGTGATGGAGGTGGTGAAGGTGGCATTTGAAAAATTTTAGGAGGTGAATGTGGCAGTGATGGTGGTTGACCAGACCCTCCTGTAGCAGGTGGTCCTGAAGAAGATGAAGGTTGATTGATGCCTATTCGAAACTGTTGCAATTGCCGGTCAAGGAAGGCACCTAAAGGTTGATTATGTTCTTCAGAAGTAGACTCAATATGGTGAGTGCGTGGATGCCTGATCTATGGAAGAGGAAACTATGTGGGTTGGATCCCAGTGAGATTCGAATAAGCTCTAGTTAAAATCCTGCGGGATTCATTTATGGCCTCCTTGAACTGGTCAAGTTCTTCAGGCGGATGGGCAACGCTAGAGTTGAATTGATGAATGAGATTTTGAACAGTATCGTTCAATGGGGTCTCATCTAATTGCGATGACTGGAATGTTTGTGGTTGAGATGATGACTGCAATTGACCTGACCTAGAAAGTGGTGTAAATTGAGGAGTAGAGGATTGATCAGTTTTGTGAATAGGATTGTTCTCATCAGCCACTTGCTTAAACTGGCCCTCCTTCTAGCGCCATTGTTGATGGGCCGGATTTGGCACAATCGTCAACCGAGAGACAACCCGATCCGAAAGTTTTCAAAGATGCCCTCAGTCGTTATGTAGTTGCCTCTGACGGGATTAAGGCCCCGTTTCCTTCCCTAAATTAATCCCAGCTACAGGAAAAGACTCAGAAAAAAAAAAACTAAAGCTATTGTTTGTTAACTAAATCTATAGTATACCTATGAATATACACAGCAAACTGTTAAAGATAATTACTGAATTACTTTGATATATTACACAACTAATAAATCGAATTAACCTAATTAAACAAGTATTCTATGAATACAAGAATAAATAATTAGGGAATTATTAACAGATTCAATCAATTTACATAAGTTACACTACGAACACATGTACATTAATAACAAAAGTGAAAGATAACTCATCAAAATATAAATGTAAAAATCTGATTCAATAGGTTTTCTGTAAAATACATAAAGAAAAAAACTACCATTAACCTATCCTAAATGTCCTATCCTGATCAAGAGCACGATAGTAGTAACCCTGGAATCAATTTGCAAATAATGTTACTGTGAAGACAAATCCTAAGCTCATCAGAAAAGATTCTGAGATTTAACGCAACAACACAGTGAACGAATATATCACATATATTATGATGACAACATCAGGTTTATTACATGATGTACATTTGCAAATGAAACCAGAATAAATCGATAGTTAAAAAGGTGATGCATCCACACATTTCTTAAAAGAAAATATGACAAAAACATAAAAAATGCGAAAATATATGACAAGACCAAACGATATTATAAATACATTTTTCTAGTATAAAAACTGCAAATATATTCATAAATATCACTAGTTAAACAGTGCTGCAACTGCTAACAAAAAATTGTTTTAAGCCACAGAAAATGTTTGAAGTGATCTCGTCTAGCCCCTTTTCCCAACCATCGATCCCCCTTTTTCAGTAAAACCACATCTCCTTTAAATACATTCAATCTCGCGTGGAGACAGTTCTAGAAAGCAGGAAACTGCATAATTGTAATCTTAACCAAATTCATCCAAAATAGAAAAATGACAGATGAAATTGTCATTTTTCATATACGTCACTATATCCCAAAATTTGCAAAAAGGTTCAACCTATGACGCTAAATCATAAAGTGATAAAGACACTAGTCATGTAGTGACACCTAGGACAGCAACTGATTTGTTCATAATTCTCCGGGGATCATCCTAAAAATCAGCGATCACAAAAATCCAGGGAAAACGCATCAACCAAATCTCCTGCGACACTACACAGTAAAAACAAAAAATTAACACAATCGCAAGAGTAAACAAACTAAATTACACAATCAATCAAACAATACAAAACAATACCTAAAACAAAAATAACTTTATTATCACTTGCTACATTTAATTACAAACTTCAAACCTAAAATACTTTATAAACATATGTACAATAGTGAGTGTGCCCAAAATACTATGATTTAACAGGAGCATTAAACACCTGTATATTCACCCCAGCCGCTGGATTCTGTGAATGACCTTTAAAGTGCATTAGAGTAACCTGAGCGTTCAGCTCACTAACCTTTTCCTCATTTTTCTGACTCTCACGTTGCAGTTTCATTACTCTTCGAATCAACCTGTTCTTATGTTTCTTCAGACACAGCATAGACTTATCATCTGAGTCAGATTTCTCCTTCAGTCTTATATTCTCAGCTTTTATGGCATCACCATGTGTTACCATCTCAGTTACTTCTTCCTCCATTCTATGTATTTTATCTAGTAAACAGTTTACGAATAACGGGTGCATTACATCATCAATTCGATAAGACCCAGGTAAGTTCACTTCAACAGACTTGCCCTTAATTGAAGGATCGACAACAGGGTCAACCTGGGGATTTGTATCAGACACACGAGGACTTTTATCTGCATGGTTTATGATAGGCTCATGGTCAATATCAAGGCCATCATCAGGCGAGACAAGTTTCTCTTCCTCGTCATCCAGCACAACTGTTTCAATGTTAATGTTATTGCTCATGAAAGACTTAACAACACTAACCTTGCCCAACATACTCCTCGTAAACCTGCCAGTAACCTTAACATTCGGCCTTTTGCCCTTTTGTTTGCAGGTAGTGTTATTATGTTTCGGCATCACAGGGGATAGGTTTAAAGACTTCCTCATGCGCTTGGAAGGCATAGGAGTACCAGGACTACACACAGGAGTGGGAACAAGATCATCGCGGACGCTGGGGCTTACACAATCTTCAGGGTTTGACATAGGCTCGTGCACAGGTGAAGCTGGAGCTTGACAAGGCTTTTGATGCCTAACACATTCTTTAGGGCAATCAAATTGACAATGGCAGAATGCCAAGAAACCATTATGTTCAAGAAAATCATCCCATGACCGATTTTGTTTAGACAACTCTCTTTCTACCAATATCCTAACCAGGCCATGATGAAACAAACTCCGACCAATGTTTTTCAGCCCCTTCTTAATGGCCGAAGACATCTTGGTCATGTTCTGAACTAAATAATAGGGCAAATTAATAGGAAATCCGAGAAAAACAACCATCAATCGGAGATGATAGACATAAGTAGAGGAAAGATGACCCTCATAGATCACATACCTGTGAATAACGTCTAGAACCGATCGCCATTCTTTCTTGAAATATTTATGCGATACACCAGCTCTAAAAGACACATCTTGGCAAGGGTCCCTCAACATCTGTCTCCATTCATTTACCTTCATCTACTTATACTTGAACCAACGTTGACCTGTCAACGGCAAAGCCATAGCCAGAGCAACCGAACGCTCATCCACTTTGAATTGGAGGTTGACCACCTTAACCCTAGCATCGGCCAGTGACAAAGCAAATAACCTAGTCACCTCAGGATTTGAGTCTGTAAACTTGCGAATGAATGGAAACCATCCGACTGCTTCAACCTTGACTAAGAGTTCAGTGTTTCCATCAAGGAGTTTCATGTCACTGGGTTCAACCCTAACCACTGGAGCCATAACTGCGAGCGCAAATGCACGTAGCTGCACACAAAAGAGATACCACAAATCGAAACACGACAGTAAACTGGAGAGCGAGCATTCAGGATGCAAACCAAGCAGAAAACACAAGCAATGAAACCCAATTCTCTCATGAACAAAATGCGCCATGAGAAAACCCAGACAAGACCCCTGTAAACCCGGCATGGGCGAAGGAGAATGATCACGTAGAGAGGCAATCAAGATAATAGAAAATGACGGCGAAGACTCCAAACTAGACTCATTTTTCCATCATTTATCCGACACAATCGACATACAACCACACCTTAAATGAATCACAGGTGTTCAACTAGAAAGTAGCCACGATGCTGAGCACATACTTGCAAATGAATGTCATTTATAGAGCTACGTACGAGTGTAATGATACCATATCAATCTGCAATCAAGTGGATCAGATAGTGACATGAATCGAAACAGCCAGAGGGAATGGACCTTGGTTGTTTAACGTCGACCTTACCCTATGATGATTTAAATCTTCGAAGGTGGTGAGCATACGACACAACATAAACCATCAAACCAACACCAAACCTTCATGATATGAGACATACTACAAAAATCGAAATTAAACACTTATGGTAAGATCAAGTATGGTTCGGAGTTTAAAGGAAGAACTTAGGATAAGGCACCCTTGCACAAAATATTTAGCCTTTGATGTCCTAGGACCTTGTCAAATTTACAATTAACCAATAAAACATATGAATTGCCGAATATTCAAATGAGGACTTATGGTGAGAGGCATAAAAACACAAAGCTTATCCCTTAATTTGAAAAGGTAAACCTATTGAAGATAATGATTTTAATGTAGTGATTTTTGTCAACTAACCATAGTTCACAAAGGTTGTAAAAAACATATAATTTCATCGTTTTAGTAGCTCATGGAACATTACCCTTTCAGTAGCTGCCGATCTTTTAGATTTGAAATAAGAAATTCAAATATTTCATCAAAACAAAATAAAATTTTGTTTGATGAATTTTTTTTTTTACAAGGCTGTTGGGTAGGGGCACAACAGAGCTAAATATCACACACCAATGCAGACTCATCTACTTCATTAATCCTTTTGAAGATGAAGTACTATGTGACGTGGCACCGATTTCTATAAACGACACCTTGTTTGGGAAATGATACTTGTGGGATCGACATGGTACATATCAGTCATAGCCTTAGAAGGTGATTTTCAAAATTCAGAATCAATGGTATGGCATACCAAAGCGTTAACCCACATCAACACTTTCTATGATAACTGCCAAACAAGCAAAGAATCTTATCAATCATGCCAAGAAGTTCACTTTAATTGTGATAAATCCTCAACATTCTGGAAAGACTACATCAACGAGTCGACTCACTTACCAGCGCAGCTCTCGACAATAGCAACAGATCGACAACATTCTTGAGGAATATCTGAACCTAGTTCAAGAGCCGAATGGAGTACCTCTGCATTGTTAGGTTAAAAAATCCATTGAACTTGTTCCTAGTTCCTCATTACCTAACGCATCTGTTTACAAAAGATCAATTCTCGAGAACAAAGAGATTCGTAGAAAAATATAGGATTTGATTAACAAGGGTCGTATCTTCCCCAAATCCTCTCCTTGTGGAAGTCCGGTCATCCTAGTTCCAAATAAATATGGGACTCAGTGCATATGCATCAATTATCAGGATCTCTTTCAGTAAATAACAGATACCCTCTTCCATGGATAGATGAACTCATCAACAGTATGAAAGGTGCTAAGTTCTTTATAAAAGTCAACCTTAATTTGATACATCATCAGATTCTAATAAATTCCACTAATGTATGGGAAACGTATTTCAATACCAAGGAAGGATTGTTTGAATGGTTAGTCATTCCTTTCAGCTTAACCAATGCACCTACAACATTCATGAGATATATGGATAACCTTCTATGACCTTTCATCAGTAATTTTTTCGTTTTCTATTGTAAAGATATTTTGATTTTGAGTCGATCATGGGAAGAACATGTTAGACAGCTTCGACAAGTTTTCAACACTCTCCAGCAACATCGACTATATCTAAACATGGAAAAATGCTCATTTGTGATGACCAGCATCAAATATTTGGGGTATGTAATTGACTTTGTAGGAATTCAAGTCGACCCAAAAAAAATTACAGATCCTCAAAGATTGGCCCATTCCTCAAAATATTCATGACCTAAGAATTTTTATTGGTTTGGAAAATTTATATCGATGTTTCATACTTGGCTTTAGTCACATCTCATCGCCTTTGAATCAGCTGACTAAAGGAAATGGGAAAATTGTCTTCAAATGGACACTAACACAACAACAAGCTTTTGAACAACTCAAAAACAAGCTTTGTACTGCACTAGCCCTTTGATATTGAGACGGATGCATCATACTATGCTCTCGGCGCAGTGATCACTTAGTCAGGTCACCTAATCGCGTTTCATCCTGAAACCTTCAACGATATTGTTAGAAAGTATTCAACGTATGAAAAATAATTGCACGCCATTTTGCAAGCTCTTAAAAAATGGAGACACTACGTTCTTGAAAAGGAAATGGTCATCCTCACTGACCATAAACCTTTGCAGTTCACTCTATCATAGTTGAAACTAAAGACAAATCAACAACTCAAGTGGATTAATTACCTGCAAAAATTTCAGTTGTTAATTAAATATCATAAAGAAGAATCCAATAGTTGATTTTCTCAGCTGACCACCCATTACTCTATTGGATACAGTGATTAGTATGCAAGGCTACAACACTACTAATTGGCCACAATTGTATTCAGTGGACTAAGACTTCTCCACAATTTATCGATAGCTTCAGACTGACACGATGTCTACTACTAACTACTTCCTGAAGGACACCTTGATTTACAAGCTTGGACAACTTTGTGTACCGAACAATGAGCAATGATAGAATCTCATTTGGCTACCCACTACATCAAGACTACATGGAATTTTGGAGTCGCAAAAACACTTGTTATCCTCTAGAATTATTTTTACTAGACTTCACTTAAATCTGACATCAACAAATACATTTGATTGTGCATAGTTTGTTCCATTGCTAAACCACTAAATCGACAACAAGCACTATATACACCCCTTCTAGTTCCTAGTCGTCCATGGGAATCTATTTCTATGGACTACTTGATGGGATATCCTACCAAAAAACATTAGCATGACACAATCTAAGTAGTATCTGGCAGATTTTCCAAGATGGCTATCCTTATACCATGCAAGAAGACTACGACAGCACAACATACTATTCAACTCTACTTCAAACATGTGTGGAAACATTATGGCCTCCCGACAACCATTACTTCCAATCGAGATGCTATATTTTTCAGTACATTTTGGAAAAAAAATTGGAAACACCTTGACTCAATACTTTCTTTTTCGAAAACCTTCCATCCGCAGATAGAATGACAAACAGAAGCTGTAAATCGCTTGTTGTACAATGGCTTCACATGTACAACCACAAGCATCGTCGAACATGGGATGAAATCCTTTCATGCATACAACATAACTACGATTGTGATCAAAACTGCTCTACAGGAAACAGTCCATTTGAGATTTGTTATGGATTTCAACCCTCAGTGCCTATTGACATTATCATTTCCTCAACACAGTCGAAATGACACTGGCTTCAAAGGACAAGAAGTTGAGAAAGCATTAAAGTTCAGAGATCAAATCTACAACATCCAAAAGAAAGAACATGAAATGTTGCAACGAGATAATGCAAAATCTAAGGCATGAAACGACAAGAATTATATTCCTCATTCATTCCAAATTGGGTATTAGGTTTTGTTACATCTAAAGAAGGATAGCCTCACTGGTCCATACAAAAATATGAAACCTTTGTGATATGGTCCATACAGTATCCTTAAACATATCGTTAAAACAATTTTCATCTCAATATTCCTGCATGCCTTGGCCTACATCCAGTCTTCAATGTAGATCTTGTTCGACCATATCATGTACCATTGTTGGAATAGAATTACTTGCATACAACAGAACCTGAAGACATCCATCCCGATGTTCAAGAACCTCTTCTTTGAGACACCGTTGTGGGACGATGCATACGCCATACAAGGACACACTCCATTCCCTTGTTTCAAGTGGCTGAAGCTAGACAACTCCCCACGCAAGGAAAATGGTACTCTTCTACTAAAGTAGCAAACAATTTTCCTTACTTAAACGAATACATAATGGAGACCATTGTTTCTTAAGGAAGGAGGAATGATCCAACCAGCAGTTGGCATGTTGTCGAACTTCAACAAAGTATAGCACTTATACTACTTCGACTACCTTGACAGTTTCAACATCTTCTTTGATAGGTTCACATCGACTTCGATAGGTTCGAACCTTGACACAACCGACCATGACAATCTCAACAGGTTTCTCGCTCAACATACAACATCTTGACATGCCTTGTCAGCACCAACAACTATCGAACATCGACAAAACAACTCTCTATCCTCCAGTCATCTAGGACAGTTGAACTTCCGAACCATAATAACTTCTTGTAACTAAACATAACAGGTAGTCACCCAAGTGCCTCAACATTCTATATAAACATGTACATTATTGTAACAATAGACGAACCTTCATAGAAAATAAGTAATAATAGAAATTGGTTTGAATTCTTGCATATTGTCTATGCACAAACTTTCTATCGATATTGTGTATTTCCTAATTTCCTTGTTCTTTTTCTAAGCTTCCACTGTAACAATGCTCGACTCATTCAATCGTGTGTTGTCCCCAGCGTGTACCTAGGCATGACCTGGATCAACCAGTCTTCTTTTGAAATTTCTAGCTGACTAACATAAAATATCAGTAGTGGTTAAAATACAATATATATAGAAACAATAGAAGAATAGTAAACAACCATACACATGAACACAAAATTTACCATGGGGAAAACCTTTTCAAAGAATAAAATCCCCAATAATGAAAATATTCCCTATTATGAGATGACTGAGTTTGTACATGAGCAAATAAATAAATTTCAGACCTGCACATGTTCATCAAACTTCCCATAGGGCACATATACCAATAAGAAATGGAAAGCCTCGGTATTTTTCAAGACTAATCAAGACTTCAGACACTCAAACTAATATGAGAATGATTGGATATGCTTCTAACTGCATGGAACAAATGTCTATGTGGTTGAGTATGCTGCTAGCTTCCTAGAAAAAAATCAGTCTTCCTATTGGATTCCTTATCTTGTTGATGTAATACATAGTAAGGACTATCGTAATATGAAAACTCCATAACATGGACGCAAAAAAATTAAACAAACCGTAAGTATGGTTCCATTGTCCTATATATGTTTGTAGTAGGGATATAATCGACTTGGAAGAATTCGGGCCTGTCCGGAGACAACCCTATGAGGGTTCAGGTTACAAGGATATGCCCTAAAAGGTTGTCACCTGCTACAAAAGGTATATCAGTCCTCACAACTTCCTTAAAATCTCATTCTAGACCTCACATCTATTTTCATAGTTCCACCAAACCTCACAGCTGACCAGACTAGTCCACACATGTGGGAGATAGAGAAAATAACTAGTAGATAACCCAAAAACGTTTTCGTCGTTATAAAATATGAAACAAATGTCCTGGTTATGTTTTGCAAATGGGGATGAAAATTTATTTATAGTCCATCATGGAGAGATAATTCCATAATTTAAGGATCCTTCCCTAAAGGGGCGTTTACTCTTTTTGGACTTTTGACATTTTTAGGTCCCTAAAGTTTTTGATCTTTCAAATCTTTAGTGGGTACTTGGTCCTTATTGGTGGGGTACTTGGACCATCAATGCGTTCTTTGGTTCTTCAAGGTGGTTCCATGACCACAACTAGTCATATTCAAGCTTTGTTCTTGGTATTCATGATCCACACATGCCAAATCAAGATGCATCATAATAAATAAGGAAGATTATTCATTGTTCATCCCGCTCTCATCATTGATACCAAAGGTTATGTGATAGGTACTCTGGGAAGGAGTGGTCAGGCCCTTGAGAAGGTCACATTTCCCACTAAACATCAGGAGTATAACCTCACTTTCCTAGAACCAATCTAGGGATTCCTAGCCCCCGACCAAGCTCCTCAACCCCGGTATGAGCTTCAATCCAAAAATTAAATATGTTGATAAACCCCCTAGTCCCTGACCAAGTCCTCCATTATCCTGAAGAATTTGTCAAGGTTCAATCCTGAACTGAACATTGATCATCAACCTATTGCCCAACCAAGTATGCCATTACCTTGGATAATGGCTCTCGATGCTGCTCAAAAATCGACATTGTAGACTTCATTTTCACCAACATGGACTATGGTTCATTGTATATAATGTCTATAGATCCTTCTTTTCCTTTGTATTTTCTCCAAAATTGACACAAAATATAACTTTACGAACACAAGTTTCATGTGTTTCCATGGTTGATTCAATATTAAGCTATGGATTTCCATTTTGAATAGTAACTTATTAGAACAGGGTGGCATGCTCATCGTAAGTCATGCCTTTAGACATTATGGAAACAAGTCTTGCACAACCATTTGAATATGGGTTCTATATAATTTGGTAGAAGTACCCAAATATGTTATGGTGCAGTTGTAGACCTCCTATATTATTTCAGAATAATATAGCTGAATTCCATGAGCAAAACAGGGTGGTATGCACATAATAAAGCTTGGATATGGATAGTCCATAAACAATCCTAACACTGTACTTTGAATATGGTTTCTATTTAATCCATGGTAAGGATTGGATCTAGACATTCTAAAACAAAGCTAGCACAATCATTTGAAGTAATTTTTCAAAAGTCCTAAGCTTGCAAGTATTGCCTCATTCAATCGTGGATGTAACCTCCCTACAACCATATGATTTAGAATAGTATGTAACTAGGAAATGGAATAATTAAACTATTAAATACATGTAGTTTCAGGAATTATTGAGTGTGTTTAATTCAAGATAAATGATTCAAATATTGTCTGAAGTTGTTATAAATAAACTAATAAAAAAACTAGTCCATCATAGAATTGGTTAGAACTTGGTACCATATTTCACCAGTTTGAGCACATCCTTAGTATCATACTTCATTTCCTCATCTCAAGAGAGGGAGAGGAAATGATGGGCTATATCTATTATTTTTGAAATCAAATAATCCCGAATGACATGATTGATTACCTTTTTTTCTAGAACCTTAATCGGCATTGCTTTCCCTGCATAAAATTGCATTTCCCAAATGAATTCCTAATCCATGCATGCCTAAGAAAGGGCATCAACTATATAAATTTTCGATGACCTTTAAATAAAGAATAAACTATTATATTTCCAACTACATTGTTAATCCATAGAATTTGATCTAGATTAGTTGAAAATTAAGCTAGGTGAGGTTTGAATTTGATGAACTGACAATTGAGAGAGGTTTAATTTAATAGTAACCAAAGCAGGGATTTGGTTTTGAGAAATAGATGTGACTATTAAGTTCATTAAAGATATTTCCAATATAAGGGATACAAAACTTATTTCAAATGTAATATAGAAACAAATGAATCCATATATCTTCCAAGTGAGAATGATCGGGGTAGTATGGAGACATTTTGAAGGTGGGGTGGCCTTGAAATCATGGAGTTCTTTCTCCAAATGTTTAATATTTTTTATTCTTGTGTCAATAATTTCAGATAGATCTCGAGGGGTAGATTTGGAAATGGATTAATAATGTAATCCACTCCTCAATCAATGTGAAGAGAAGTAGGTAGGTCTTAAAAAATAGAAAGGTGATTGGAGACCACTCTGTTGAGATTGGGCTAGGTGTTGAACAAAGAAACTTATAAGTTAGGCAAAGTGAAATTAGACTAGAAAAATGAATCCTCTATGCATTTCTTATGGGTTTCTAGTGATATCTTTGGGTCATCTTACCTCTCCAAAAACAAGCAATTGTTGTTAAAAGAAGGAGAGTGAATCAGTAGTTTCAAATGCAATAGCGACATGGGGGTTCTATCTCTTATCCAGTTGGTAAGAATTATGTGTTTGATGATTAAGAGACACTAGTTAGTTTAGTATCTGTTTGGTATGTGTTTCCTTCACATCTCATGTGCCAAAGAGAGGGGTTTCACACAATACAATAATTTGTCACCTACATGAGCATCCTGAAGTTTCTTCGTATTTGAACCTGATCTATAGATATTGCAACAACTTTGTGTTTGTAGAATTTATAGTATATTTTAAATCTAATGTTTTTCCCATATTTTATTGTGGATAAATAGGTGAAAAGTTAAATATTAATGTTACCATTTACTTTGTGTTTGTTGTATTTAGTACTCATTATAAAAGAAAAGTTCAAACATTAAACCTGGAACCTCATCAAAATTAGACCAAGAAATAAACAAAACTTAGTGAACACTAAATCTTGACGAAATATTAGATTCAATCCATGAACATAGATCATATTTTATTGAAGGGAAGTACAACAGTAAATAAACAAGTGTTTGATGAAAGTTGGCACTCCAAAGATAATGTAATCGAGACCTCAACCGACCGTCGTTGGAACTTTACTTTGGAAACTTTGGCATGCGTGATAGTTTGGCCTCCCAGGCCTGTAATTCTTCATCAAGCAGGATGACTTACATCATCTTCCCATTTTATTCCATTTCTTGTTTAACAACTAACCTCTTTATTTTTTAAAATAATACTATGGAAATTGACTTACACAAAAAATCAAATGTATGGCTATAAAGGGAGTTCCCATCACTAACGTTACATAATATTATGGAAAAAATAGAGATCGACATCAAAATATAAATTTTTTATCCAAAATTACTTCTAGTTCGGCCAAGTAATCAATTAATGTATTAATTATGTTATTTTGAATGTATTACTTAGTATTTTGGCAATCAAAGAATACTGAATGCCATGATGATTTCCTGTTATCTAGAATCTTAATAAATATTGTATTACTTGCATAAAAGTGCATTTCCCAAAATAATTCGCAAGCCATGCACGCCTAAGTAAGGGAATCAATTCCATCTTTAATTTACAGAATTGATGGTCATTTAAACTCTCACCCTGCTCCTTCTAAATCTTTAAAAGTTTGGACAGTTGGACCTAAACCTGTGATGACCTTTCCCTGTGGTTATTTTGATGGAGCTGCTGCTAACAATGTGGGTGGATTGGGATTTGTTATCTATCTAAATGATCATCACTATTTCTGTTTCTCCATTGGTAGTGGTCATGGTTCAAATACTAGATCTGAACTATTGGCTTCATGGGCTGTTCTTAAGGTCAGCCAATTGATGGGTATCCCAATTCATGTGATTTTTGGAGACTCACAAGTAATAATTTCTTGGCCCAATCGATCGTCGACACTTGATGTTCCTTCTCTGATGCATTGGTGTAAAGAGATAAGAATTTTGCTTCATTTGGCCCCTCAGGTGATCTTCAAGCACATTTTCCGAGAGCATAACTCCCTGGCAGATGGACTCTCTAAGAAGGCCCTAAATTTGGATTTGGGTCAGGGTTTCTACTCGGAAAATCTGGATGGTTTGATCATAAATGATGGCCACTTTGTTCTTTTTTAGCTGTTGGATTTCAGCCTTTCTGTCCGTATGCATATTTTGCATATTTTGTACTTGTCATGGATTGAGTCCTCTCTGCGAGCAAGTCTTGCTCCGGATTATTTGATTGATGATCACCTTTGATATCTTCTAGCATTTTCTGACCTATTAACACAGGGATGATGAGTAAAGTCTGCCATGATCAGACTTCAATTCTTTCTGTCTTGGATGATGCGGTTTACTTTGGATCTTATCCACATTTTTGTGATGCATTGATTGTTGTTTCTGCTGATTGCTAAGTGCTCAGTCATGATGCTATTGTAAAAGATGTCTTTTGATTCCATGGAATAACAAAGGCTGGTATTTTTTCTTTTGAAAAAGTAAGGGAATCAATTGTCTCAATTTTCAATGACCTTTTAATCAGACTTCTAGCTACATTGTGCAACCATAGCGATTGAACTAGATCAATTGAAAATTAGGCTATTTGAGTGTTGAATTAGATGAAATGGCAATTGAGATGGATTTAAATTGATAGTGACCAAACCAGAGATCAAGTTTTGAGAAATAGGTGGCACTATTAAGTTTGTGTGATGTCCTTCATCTCATGGAGTTCTTACACCAAATGTTTAACATGTTTTTCTGCTTGTGTCAATAAATAAAGGTTCAAATGCCAGATAAATAAATGGGTATATTTGGAAAAGGATTAGTAATATAATCAATACTAAATCAAGGTGAAGAGATGTAGGTATTAAAAATAGAAACTTGATTGGATACCACTATGTTCTATTTTAATGCATTCAATTTCGGACATTCATTCTGAGATTGACCATAAATTCTATTTGTTCTCAGTCTTTTGAGTTGAAGAATCTCCTCCATACCACACAAGTCCTAGATAATTCAATTCATTCCATGAAGGGATGATCCTAATGTTGGATTATTCTAGATTTATCTACGATTTAAAAATTAGTTTCCTTAAAGTCGAATTGCATAGGATTGTCTATATAATGCCAATTTATGATCTTATAATGGAATTTAATATTCCCAAAGGGATATCACTTGATGAATTCATCACCATCATATGCAGCTCAACATGAGTGAAGTTACTAGTTCATTTATTTTAGTATATTCTATGAGGGATTTTGCATATATACTTCAATGGAAAAACAAGGGAGCCTTGAGTTGCACCCAAAGTAATGGCAGTATTGTGGAACAAATAATGCCAAGTTTTATCTTTTCATTATAACCCTATTAAATTCAAATTACTAGAAAAATCCAATCCTCATTAGACATAGAGGAAGTTACCATTGAATTTTTGTAATTCCTAATTGTGATAAGCTTACTCTCCCTTAAGATAAGAGAACAATGTTTACTATGCTTTTCCCTTCATGTATGTACATTTTTCTGGATTTCTAGTTAATACAAAGGTGATTAGAGACCACACTCTGTTCTATTTCAGTGCATTCAATTTTAGACACTCCTAAAATTAAAATCAAATTCCATCCATTCCAAGTGTTTTATGCTAAAGAATATCTTCCATATCACACTGATACTCGATAATTCAATTCATTCCATGAAGGAATGATCCTAGTGTTGGATTATTATATCTTTAGGTACAATTTAAAAACTAGTTGTCTTAGAGTGGAATTGCATAGGATTATTTATATAATTCCAGTTCATGATCTTTTCATGGAATTTAATTATCCTTAAGGTATCACTTGATGACTTCATCACCATTATATGCAACTCAATATGAATGAAGTTACCAGTTCATCTATTTTAGTATATGGTGTGAGGGATTTTATGTACAGACTTCAATGGAAAAACAAGGGATCCTTGAGTTGCACCCAAAGTAGTGGCAGTACTATGAAAAATTTAATTCCAGGTTTGATATTTTCATTAACCCTATTGAATTCAAATTACTATGAGAAACCAATCCTCACCAGAAATAGAGGAAGATACAATTGAAATTTTATCGGTACTGGTTGTGATAAGTTTACTCATCATCAGGGTAACAAAACGTTGGTTACTATTCTCTATCCTTCATTTATGTGTGTTTGTATAGATGTATGTACTTGTTAAAATTGAAGCCAATAAACTTTTAGCAAAGTGAATACAGTGGCTTATGTGTTCACCTATCTGTTTGACGATGGTGGGTAACACATTAATGGAACATTGTTTATTCAACAAAAACCATACCCAATGGAATATTAAATGCATGGAGTGTGTTCATTTTGTAGGACATTGTTATCATAGTAGATATAAAAAATTATTGATCTATATTGGGTGGTTGTGAGAATTGGTTTTGATACTCCCCATCCAGGTTCATATCTAGCTTGTTCCATGTTATGAACATCGGAGATACCTTGAATCTTTGTGGATAGCAAGTGTCTCTTTTTTCTGTGGACATAGACCTTGGAAATGGTAAACCATATATATATATATTAACATTGTTATCACGATTACTCATCATCCTCATCCTTAGCCTTCATCCTTTTGCTGGTCTCTTCTCTATATTGGCTGAGAATTTGGTTAAGGAAAATAACTTTCTTTACATATCTGATCTGAGACTAAAAAACCATAGACATATATCAAAAGTTTTGACTTTCCTTTTGACCATGTGCCAACTTATACCCTTTGTGGAATTAACTTACATGATCATTAACGTAGAATGCAATAAAGTTACATGGAATAACTTGTATTAGGGATAATACACTAGAAAATCTATAATTGGACATTTTGTGTTGTCTTTTGAATTAAACTGTGTTAAAGTTTATCAGTTTTAGTGAGCACTTTACTCATCAAGGGTTTATCACATCTCCTCTTCTTACTCGTACCTTTCTTAGTCCATCTTTGTACTTGAGGATTTTAATGGCTTGGAACTTTAACCTCAAATGAAGTGGTAGCCTTGACATATAATTTGGGTTGTTTGACCTTTTGGGAATATATGAAGTTATGAGTGATTTCTATGTTGAACATTATGATAATTCATTGCTTGACGATATTCAATTCCCTAAGACATTGAATATTAAACATAGTACAATCTCCATTCACATTTTTGGTTCATGTTCTCTAGTTAATCACACATAATACAATTTTCTTTCATCACATGTGTTTTCTCAGTCACACACACTAAATGACCTAAAGGATATTTCAATCCTAGTATTCTATTCACCTCACATTCCATATGATCTTGGTGAATAATAAACTAAGGGAATTGTGAAATACCTCCCTTCACACCCTAATCAAACTTAAACCCATAAAATAAACCATTGTAAATTTCTAACCCACTAAAATCCTCCAATGGAGGTCACAAAATAACATTTTACCTTCGTAGGATTGTGTGGGATAGGAATCCAAACAACACCTGCCAATCTAGTTTCATTGGGAATTAATTGAAACATAGCACTGTTGTATTTTAGGGTCATATTAAATCATTCTATAAGCAAGTTTGAAAAAGAGATCCCAGATCATAAGTGCATTGAGACAAACAAGGTAAAAGCTGAGGTAGAGTTTCCCTTTTCTCCCTTATATAAGAAATTCACCTTGTTGTTGGGAGACGACAGTATACCGCACATGCCCAACTACTGAGCCACACTTGAAGAAAGGTATCCTTAGTGGCCAAAGTTACTGAATTGTAAGGAGAACTTGGGAGTGCAAGTGACTCCTAAATTCAACTAATTCAATTGGGAGGTTTTTCGAAGTATTTGTTGGAAGGGGTTTTGGGTAAGTGAGTTGCACAGCGTCACGGTAGCTGCGCAAGATCATGCGACACCGCACAAGGCTAGATTAGCACGATGGGCCAAAGGATAACCATTTTTGAATAATTAATGTATTAATTGACCACGTTTTGTGGACATAGGTCATTAGTGGTTAGAAGTTAGTTAGAAGTGGACCTTTGATGTAAAGGAACAAGCCTATATATAGAGCTAGTATTGCAATTGTAAGGACATAATGATAAGGAGAAGAATCGTGATCATGATCAGTGTGATACAATTCCAAGTCAACATCTAAGAGTGATTAATCTGTTGCGATCTGTCTATGGTATTTTTGAGTCTTCTATTTTGAACAATCGGCGATCTGTTTGTGTCAAATACTAAATTTTGGGATGTAATCGATCTCCTGTTGTGGAGCAGGATTATCTATTTTGGATATGTGGCACAAAATTAATATGACATGATGGTTGCTGCCTAAATGTTGTTTTCTATTTTCCTGTTTTCTCTGCTACGATGTTAATGAGAAGTGTATTGAATTTGTTTATGATTTACTGATGTTGCTGCAATGAACTAATGATATGATCTATCCTAATTCTAGCATTCTTCTGATGAATGATGATTAAATTTGTTTTATGAATGATACTTCCTTGATAATACTGTTACAATACATGAATGATGTAATATCTTAGATCCGTAGTTGTGAAGATGAATTGTGATATCTATCTTAGTTCTATCGAGTGACTTAGAGTAACCTGATAGTTATGTTGTCGAAGTCATGGATGCCATATCTTCCCTTCTTACTGTCGAAAACTTGATTCCGACAGCTCTCCCTTGAACATCTCGAGTGAGACTTCGTCCACTCTACAGATGTTACTGGGTAGGGTAAAACCTGTCTCAGCTAGTGCTCAGGGAGATCGTGCTGGTTGGGCATCGAAAGAGTGAGAACCCCTGTCGATGAGGCTTTGTTTATGGTTTTTTACCAAAAAATGGTTCTGTTGTCGAGACCGATTTGTGAGTGAAAGGAGGATATGTTTTGGCATTTGACTTGACCAAAGATCAGGGAGTGGTTTGGTCTAAAACTACAAGAGTTTGTTGAAACAAGAAATCAGAATTCAAAGTTGTCGATAGGCAATTGGTTGGAAAGATATATTCACGACGGTGCTCATGAATGGTTCTTCTGTGAGTTTCCTGTGATCTTGTATGAGTGGCTAGTGAAGTTCACTTCTAAGAAGAAAAACTTCCAAGGAGGAGAGCCGAAATCTTGGACTCCGGAGTTGATCCAAGAATTACAAGAAATAGACAATAAGGCATCGCGGACTATTGAGGTGTGGTTGGACAATATCCTGGAGGGATACATTACCAAGTTTATAGTTGATACCAATAAGTCATTTAGTGAAGCAGAAAGGGAGTTCTTCAATGGACCATGAGGTATATTTTTGCTATCGATTAAACAACTTGTTTGCGAAAAAGGTATTCTGAACATGGACCAAGAGTAGTGGAACTCTGGTATGCGAAGGATGTAGACACCGCAACGAAAGGGGGGATACACATGGAAAGGTAAGGGGTAGATTGGCATGAGTTCTGGCGAGATTGTGAAGGTCACCGAGGAAACAAGTGGTTGTACAAGAGATAAAGAAATGTTTCGAGAGAAGAGGCAAAGGATAGGAGAAGGTCCTGTTGTGATCGAAGTACGATGCCATGAAGAACAACCACACAGGACAAAGCAAACTTTTAGTGACGACAAGGATGACCAGGCCCAAGATATGCCCAGAAGGACGGCAGGCTCAAACCCCAGCAATAATGTGCCCACACATCCGCACACTACTCCACCACCAGGAAGAAACGCGCATTCTACGTCGACTTGCCCGACGTGTTAGCAACAGTCTATAAATAGAGTACCAGCTGGAGGAAGAAGGCCCAAAATGGTGGGAAATGAAATTAAGCCACCAATATTTCATGGAAATGACACTGATGACCCAAAGAAATATTGTTTCTTGTGTGAGGCGATCTGGACTGCCCGAAAGACTATGGATGATGATGTCAAGAAAAGCTGGCTGGTAACCACCCTCAAGGGTCGTATGCTATATTGGTACATGAGATTCATGATGGTTTCTCAGGGAGGCATAGCGAAAACATTGGATGAGATCCGTAAGGGGTTATTTGAATAATTCAAGAAGCCGAAGTATGAGGCTTGGTACATTACCAATTTGAAAGAAATCAAGCAGTTCCCTAATGAAACAATTTGGGACTTTGATCAATGGTTTAAGACAATGATGGCTCAAGTCAGCTTTCATATGAGCGATGTTAAACACAAGGATAGGTTCATCGCCACGCTAGTCCCACATATCAGAAAACTGCTAATGCAGCAAAAGATCACGACACAGAGCAAGGATTTGGAAATCACGATGAAATTAGAATCATTGCCGGTAGGAGAAACTGCAGTCGAGATGAACCAGATTCAAGCACAGTTGGCCAATCTAACGCTCCTACTGCAAGATATCAAGAAGGATAAGGAAGATCATTACGACCTTTGGTGCACCCGGTGTCAAGCAGACGGACACACCAAGGATACATGTCCGATGTTCCTAAATTATTTGCTTTCAAGAGCCCAAAACCCATAGAGTTGCATTGGTGTACATTGGTTCCGCGTATGTCAGGTCTATGGGCACCGACATGACAACTGCGACTACATGAAAAAGATAGTTACAAAGGTAGAGAATCTGTACTGTACATTTTTTGGGTCAGTAGGACATGAGGATAAAAATTGTCGAGCTTATGACTTGCTCCAGGAGAGGACATATGATTCATACTTTGTGAAAGGTGAGGACCCCTGGGAAACACAAGTGTAGCCACAGATATAACAGCCAGGAGAGCAGGTGTAGTATACACCTCTCCCCCAGATGCAATTTATCTCATTGCAGCCACAGTTTACACCAAAGCCGCAGTTCATTGCGCAACCAAAGTTTACCCCATGACCACAGTATAATCAGGTACCACTCATTCATCCTCAACCACAATATGTTCAAGCTGTGCACTATGTCTAGCAGCAACCAAACCCTTCACAGCAGCAATTGGCCTACCCTCAGTTTCAGCAAGGAGGAGTTCGAGGAGGATTCTACGGAGGATTTAGGGGACTAGGAGGAGGACAAAGTCGAGAATCAATCCATTGTTATACCTATGGAGTATTCGAGCACTATAAGAGTGAGTTTCCTTAAGCACAGTGTACATACTGTTCATCCAACGAGCATAATGTTGAAAATTTCCCTAAATTGATTGCAAAGTGGTAGGATGGAAACATTCCTCAATTGCAGAATGTGCAGACTCAGAACCAGCCAGTGTTCCAAGTGGAGAACCAACCAATCATGCAGAGTCAGATCGCGCTACCAACTCAGAATTAGGTGATGAACCCACCGCTGAATAAGAACCCACCATTGAATCAGGCCTAGAACCTGAATAAAGGATCGATCGTTGCAACAATTCAAGCCGAACCATGAACAAAGGATGTCGACGTTGGGGTTGTCACTCGCGCCAGAGAGACAACTGGAGAAGATGGATCGTGTTAGAAAGTTTGGTTCGCTAGAGAGAAAAAGGTAGCATTTGATATTGTGATGGAGAATAACACCTTCTTCGATTCCAATCATGCAATTGAGAGAAATCTAGGTAAGTTACCTATTATCAAAATGTCATCTGCTTTTGACCCATCTATAGAGGAAGGACCATCCTGGCAGCATGGTACCTTGCAGTAGTTCTTTGAGAGTTGTCTGTCACTGGAAAGGGATCCTGAAGCCCTTGTTGAGATTGAGAAGTTTTTGTACCACCGCGATAAGACATTGAAGGATTCCGCGGTGAAGTCCTTGGAAAATAGGAATATAGGAAAGGATATGAAGATGAACATTTAGATCGTAGATTACAACGTTGATCATAAATTACAAGGTTGAATCATTTATTCTAGATCTCAAATCAGATGTAAACATTCTGACCAAGCAAACTTGGTATCTTATGGGGAATCTGACATTGGGATAGTCGTCGATGCAGCTACGACTAGAAAATCAGGAAAAGGTTCATTCGATTGGTCACATCGCAAACCTGGTTGTCAATGTTGATGGTATGAAAATGTTTGCTAATTTTGATGTGATAGAAGTGGTTGAATATGGAGGTTCCTATCCCGCACTGCTAGGGATTGGGTGGGCTAATGATAGCATGGCAGTTATCAATTTCAAAAAATAGGTTACGATGTTTGAGAACCAAGATGTTAGGGTCATTTCTCCCATGGACCCTCAAGAAGGACGCCAGTATATTGAACCTATGAGGGATGAATCCAGTAGAAGTTGGGATCATGCCTATAATATATGTGAAGACTATATCCACCCTACCTTTGATGGTGAACTTGGATGGCACAGTGATATTTTTGCATCCTCTGAATCTGATGATGCTCTGGAAAATTGGAAAAATAGGATACATGAGGTGTCATTCAGGAAATGTGGTTTGATCACACAGTCTCTCCATCGTGCAGCAACTGAGATTGTCGAGTTTCCAATTTATGAAGGGTTTCTGAAGTTATCTAAATTCCTTCGATAAATTGAAGATAAATTATTTGAACCATAAAGGGAATTGGACGTAGATGTAGCACTAAAGGCTACCCCAGCCCGATGGTGGGAGTCGCAGTGTCGGATATTGATGGTGGTGTGCTTCAGTGATTCGGAAGTCTATCATATTGGAAGATACGATGGAAGGAATGACCCCACCAGTTACTTGATGGAATGTTAGGCCTGATGGGAATCATGACCTAAATATGAGTAGGTCCATGCTTTTGTTCATACTTTGGACGAAATGCTGAGATCCTGGTATGTAGCAGCAGAATTGCCCAGAACTATAACCACTTGGGAGGAGTTGTCCATTTGCTTCACGCTGATGTTTAGTTTCTAGGATTCAACCTAAAGGTACATAATGCATTGCAAATCATCCACGACGTAGTGGTGAAGGTTGTCCCTGTCGCATACCCAATTGACCCACATGCACACTGCTCGATGCAATCCATGATGACATGTTACAATCTATCTAGGGAACTTGAAGATGATGATGAGTTGTGGAATGTTAATATTCCGGAGTCAGAAGTAAGCCATGATGTTGCAGCACCAGACATACCGATGGATTTGATGAGTCAGCCGTTGAAGATCAGGAAAGTCAACATTGGGTCGGAAGAGAACCTGAAATTCACAAATATTGGGGACTATTGGGACGAGAAAACAATGGCCAAAGTCATGTACCTGCTACATGAATTCCAGGATATTTTTCTGACGCAGTTCTCAGAAATGAAGGGGGTATTAGGGGACCTAGGGGACCTAGGGGAGATGAAAATCCTATTGAAACCATATGCAAAACATGTGTGACAGAGGCCGTATTGACTGAACCCACGATACAAGGATTGTGTTAAGGTTGAGATTGACTGGATGCTGCCAAAGTCATGGACCTGCTGCATGACTTCCAGGATCTTTTTCCGACGCGGTTCTTAGAAATGAAGGGGATATTAGGGGACCTGGGGGAGATGAAAATCCGATTGAAACCAAATGCAAAACATTTGAGACAAAGGCCATATCGACTGAACCCATGATACAAGGACCATGTGAAGGCTGAGATTGACAAGATGTTGGAAGTTCGGATCATCGAGCTTGTCGAAGAGTTAAAGTGGATAAGCCCTATGGTGGTTCAAGATAAAAATACCAGTGAATTACACATTTGCGTTGAAATAAGAAAGTTGAATGATACATGCATGCATGATCCATTCGCAACTCCATTTACAGATGAGGTCCTTGAAGGACTAGGCGGTCAGGAGATGTATTCCTTCACGGATGGATTTTCAGGGCACCACCAGATCCGGATTGCAAAGGAGGATCACCATAAGACCATGTTTGTCACTAAATGGGGTTGTTTTCAATATACAATCATGCCCTTTGGGCTGAAGAATGCGCCAGAAATATTTTCTTGGGTAGTTGTCGCTGTGTTTAAATACTTTATTCAAAAGTTCCTGAAAGTATATATGGATGATTGGACAATATATGGGCTAATTAGGGACCATCTCGACAACTTTCAATTGATGCTAGAAATGTGTCAATGGCATCAAATTGCATTAAATTCTAAGAAGTACATTTTCTATGCACTATTTGAATGCTACTCAGACATATAGTATGTAAGGAAGATTTGTTGGTTAATCCAGTGAAGATCGCACTAATTCTTAGTTTTCCACCACCAACGAATGTGAATATGCTTCAGGTGAAGCTAGGGCACATGGGGTACTATCGCAAGTTCATCAAAGGATATGCTACAATTACTGCCCCTATGGAGAAGTTACTAAGGAAGGATGCTGCACTTGAGTGGAGTTAGGAATGTCAAGGAAGTTTTGACACACTAAAGGCCATCATGGCCTCCGCACCCATACTGGTATTCCCTGATTGGAACAAGGAGTTCCATGTGCGTGTTGACGCCTCTTCTATTGCGCTAGGGGTTGTGCTTGTGCAACCAGGTGAGGGTGACCTGGATCACCCAATCGCATATGTCAGTAGGAAGTTTTCATTTACTGAACGAAATTACACAACGATTGAAAGACAAGTCTTGGCGATGGTTTATGCCTTGCAAAATTTCAGGCACTATTTGTTTGGTGGTCACTTCAAGATATTTACTAATCATTTCGCCTTTCAATATTTGCTCAATAAGCCTGTGTTGGGGGGGGGGGAGATCTGCTGGTGGGTGCTACTTTTTCAAGAGTTTGACTTTGAAATAGTTTTGAACCCAGGACAGTTGAATGCTGGTTCTAATCACCTGTCTCGCATTGAGACCAAAGAAGAACCTACCAATATTGATGACGGATTGCCAGATGTGCAATTGTTCCTTATCGATATCACAGATAATCATTATGCCCCAATAATTCAGTTCTTGGCCATGGGTGTTATTAAATTGAGCACATAGATCTATGGACAAACTCACAACTCACAAGATAGATCACACAATTTACTCAGTTATTGAAGAATGAAACAATGCAAAATTGGCTTGCAGCTGTGAATGCTTTTCATTAATCAAAGAGTAATTAGATAGATAATTACAATGAAGTACAATGGCTTTAATAACCATAAGCAATTCAAATCCACATGAGGAAATTTGAATTAATTAGACTCTACTTGACTGTAGGTAACTAAGATCTTGTCTAAATCACTATCGGATGACTCAATAGTTAGNCCATAACCGGAGTTCATCGGAGTTCTAAAACACAACTCAAGTGTTACATTCAGTGTTGACTAAGGCTAACTGACTGTGGTAGGTGAGAAATGCACCCCTCATGAGTGCAGTCAAGTAAACCTAGCACTAACTGAATGTAGAGGACTAGAACTGAATGTAACTAACTCCTAACCTAGCTTGACTAGTCATTAATTGAACTGAACTGACCTTGGTTGGTTTCGGCACTCCCAATGGCTCCTAAATTGTAGGGATTGGTCTAGGAGGCTCCTAAGATGATGCAATTAAGTGCAATTAGTGGTATTAATCCTCAATTAGTTTTCCCCACACTTTAGTAACTGAAACATGTGCCCCAATCAGGCCAAGTGGACCCAATGGTGCTAATGACTATAAATAGACTAGATGGACTCCTAATTTAGACATGACTCCCGATTTAGAGATATGACCAAATTGGACATGGGAGGATTAATAATCCTAACACCCCCCTAAATGCTAACTTGGACAACATCAAGTAAAGTAAAGTAACTGCTCAAAACAAGGTGCTAGAGAAAAACCACATGGGAAAAAAACCCTCCCTCTAATTAAGAAGGTAGAATCATGATCAGTCTGGTCCTTCTACGCACAGGTATCCTGGGGCCTGGCATGTGAACCTCTCCATCATTATGTCTGGATAAATCTTCCTTTTGGAAGAATAATGATATGCTCAACTAAATCAGAAATATAGACAACTGTCGAATGAAGATTGGACCCATGTAGAGAAAATGAAGTCAATTGATAAGTGAGAAAAGGTTCTTGAGGATTCAGAACATGTGAAAAAAACTCAAGAAACTGATATGTTGCAGACATGAACAGAAAACTATGAGTGGTAAGAACAGCCCCAAGTGTTAGGAGCAAGTGTTCAGGTGGATGCAGAAAATCTTCCTCTCTACTAGTTTTGTGAGGAGATGAGCATGTGATCAATGGTAGAGAAGCACTGGGACTGTTGAGAGAGAATGATTGATATTCATATTATAATATATCTTCTGAAATAGCTAATGAATAACATAATAAAATATCAGCAACCTCATATGAGGAAACTAACACCAAATCCCCATCAGAAGTTCTGAAGAGAAAGTGCGGTACTTGATTTTTCACACCGGAATTGGTGAGAGCAGCTACAAGCATGAATCAAAGCTATTGGATTTTAAAATATGAACCAAAAAATATCAGATAAGAAATTAAATGAAATGTAAATAGGTTAAAAACAGATCCAAAACTATGAAATGGAATCAAATCCCTAGCAGCAGTTTTGTAGGAGACTTGCGGTACTTGTTTCTTCACACCGTTGATGAGAATAGCTACAAGCAATACTGAAAGATTATGAATTTGATATATTAAACCAAGAAATATCAGATCAGATCTAAATAAGATCATATCATATCCAATAATTTTAATATCAGATTCAAATAAATGGTTAACCGAGACGGTGAATGCACAGCTTTCTTCTTCTTTAAAATTCTGAATTTTGGTGCATGCAATCCTGCAAGAATTTGCTGGAAAATATAGATCATGGAAAGCGAATGGATCACTCTGGTAATCTGATATTTCTTCCAAAATATCCAAGGTATCACATATTTTCACACCAGCAGCAACATTAGAGGGAGAAAAATCAAATTTCTCTTCACTTTCGAAAGCAATTACTGGTAAATTTTGCACAGAATTCAAAGGAAAGTCACCGGTGAATGTTTGCATGGAAGTGCAGCAGTTTTTTTTCTTGAATATCATAGATTCGAATGTCTTCTTCTATTTCAGAAATATGAGGAGATGAAATATCAGAGATCTCATGAACTTCTGGAGCATTAGGATAAGGAGTCACTGCATGGAGACTGTCTTCAATTCGAATTGATTATGTAGAAGCTTCTGTTTCTCCTTCATCTTGAACAATTTCATCAGAGAGAGTGGAGGCTGAGAATTTTGGATCAAGTGTGCTTATGGTGCTGGATATTCTCTCCAAAATGCTATTATGATCCTCATCAATCACTCCAAAGGTTCTATCCAATCTTGTCCAGATTTCCTTCGGGTCTTCAATAGATCTAATGAGGTAGCTCAAGCTATGAGAAAGACCCTTTGCTATTGTTCCAAAAGCTCCATCACTTTTATTCAACCAGTCAATCTCACTAAAACACTCTTTACCAAGTCAAATAGACACCTGATAGAGACCTTGTCTCATCAGATATGAAATCATCTTCTTCTTCCATTCTGAATAGTTTGAGGACAGGGTGAGAAGAGGAACTGATGAATCCATTCGAAGTTGTACCTGCAAAAAAAACACAAAAGGGGCACCGTAAGTTTGACAACCTGTAGATTTCAGGTTTTCATCACACCCGGCATAGTTGATCAATATTGATCAACAATTCCTTTACTTGGGGTATTAAGTGGTAAACCTTCTGCTTCTGGTGCAAAGCTGGAAGGAGCAATTTTGCTCAGAAATGATCTAGTAGGAGATCTGAGGACGAGAAGTTCCTTGTCTGCCGAGGCTCTGATACCATATTAAATTGATCACATAGATCTGTGGAAAAACACACAACGCACAAGATAGATCACACAATTTACTCAGTTATTGAAGAATGAAACAGTGCAAAATTGGCTTACAGTTGTGAATGCTTTTCATTAATCAAAGAGTAATTAGATAGATAATTACAATGAAGTACAATGGATTTAATAGCCACAAGCAATTGAAATCCACATGAGGAAATTCGAATTGATTAGACTTTACTTGACTATAAGTAACTAAGACCTTCTCTAAATCACTATCGGAGGACTAAATAGTTAATTGACCTTGTCTAAACCATAACCAGAGTTCATCGAAGTTATAAAACACAAATCGAGTGTTACATTCAGTGTTGACTAAGGCTAACTAACTGTGGTAGGTGAGAAATGTACCCCTCATGAGTGCATTCAAGTAAACCTAGCGCTAACTGACTGTAGAGGACTAGAACTAAATGTAGCTGACTCCTAACTTAGCTTGACTAGTCATTAACTGAACTGAACTGACCTTGGTTGGTTTCGGCACTCCCAGTGGCTCCTAAATTGTAGGAATTGGTCTACGAGGCTCCTAAAATGATGCAATTAAGTGCAATCAGTGGCAGTAAGACTCAATTAGTGTTCCCCACACTTTAGTAACTGAAACATGTGCCCTAATTAGGCCAAGTAAACCCAATGGTGCTAATGACTATAAATAGACTGGATGGACTCCTAATTTAGACATGACCCCCGATTTAGACATATGGCCAAACTGGACAAGGGAGGATTAATAATCCTAACAGCTGTTTCCCTTGAGAACCTATCAACCAGTCAGAAGAAGCAGTTGGTAGTAAATTCTTCATATTTCCAGCTGATTGTAGGGAAGTTATACAAGCGTAGAACAGATGAAATCTTACGACAGTGTATCCTACCGCATGAGTAGGGACCCATTCTAGAAGAATCACATGCAGGAATCGCGGGAGGTCACTATGGACGAAGGACTACTACTCATAAGGTGTCGCGTGTGGGGATATGGTGGCCTACGTTGCATAATGATGCCGTAGACTATGTGCAGAGTTGTGACGTCTGTCAGCGTGTCGGTAAACCATCATGGCGAGATGAGATGCCCCTTATGCAGCAGGTAACTCTACAAACTTTTGATAAATGGGCCATGGATTTTGTGGGTCCCATTAATCAATTGTGGAAGAGGACTGGTGTGCGATACATCATTACCGCAACTGACTATATGACTAGGTGGGCAGAGGCTGCACTAGTTGTGGATTGTACCGTTGCGACAGTAGCAAAGTTCATATTTGAGAATATTGTGACATGGTTTGGGTGTCCTAGGATATTGACGAGTGACCAGGGAAGTCATTTTTTCAACCGAACTATGAGAGCGCTAATTGAGGAGTTGTAGGTGAAACATAAGAAAATCACACCATACCATCTGCAGGAAAATTGGATTATTGAAGCGTTCAAAAAAAAATTTGAAAACAATGTTTAAAAAGGTATGTAATTCTAATCGTGATGACTAGGACTTGAAAATTCCAGCAGTGCTATGGTCCTATCGCACCACTTGTAAACGGTTGATAGGACAAACACCATTTAAGTTGGTATATGGGAAAGAGTTAGTCATGCCCATGGAATACATTCTTCCTAGTTTGCACATTGATGCAGTGACTGGCATGGATGATGCAGAAGCATTAGAAGAGCGCATTACGTAGTCGATCCAGCTTGAAGAGGACCACTTTATTGCAGGCTTCCACCAACATGTTGCAAAGGATCGACAAAAGGCATGACATGATTGTCATATTAAGCATAAATAGTTTGCGGAAGGAGATTTGGTGATGTTGTAGAACAGCAAGTTCATGAAGCATCCAGGTAAGTTACATATGCACTGGTTAGGCCTGTATCTTGTTCATTGCATTACTTCTAGAGGTGCAGTTCATTTATAGCAATTAGATGGTTTGGTACTGTCGACGCTCGTCAATGGGAGTTGCTTAAATCCCTATAGGATGGTGTCTAAGCTGCACATTGCTTGAGGTGCTGAAAAAAAAAATAGAAGATTTTGTTAGATAATAGTAAGGCGAGCCTAGGGGAAAAGGCCACGCAAGGATAGGAGTTAGTAGTAACGAAAGGGAGACCACCTGTGGCATCTGCAAGGATGTGGGTTGGTCAAATCAGCAATAAATGCAAGTAGTTAAAATAGTTAGCTGGAGATGCTTGTTGAAGCGATGCACATTAATGGTCGATCTGACTATTAGTAGGGTGAGATTGCAGGTGGATTTGGTGTCATTGCTGCTGGATTTGGTCATAAAGGACACGGTCGATTTGGAAATGATGATTTTGAATTGGGAAATAGCTACAAAAAGTGTGTGGGATGCGGGAGGAAGGAATTCGAGTCAGCAAAGTGTTGATTCAAGTACAATTGAAGAGTCTTGAATGTGAGTTGTGGAGTAGGGGCGCAGAGTCATAGGGTGCATAGTAAGGTTTGGGGAGTGTAGCATGCTGAACGACCCTGACGCAATTGAGATTTCTATTGAACGGGAGTCCCCCATTCATCCCACAGCCACTGAGGAAGAATTCTTGAGCATGCCAGTAGGCTCTTCATCAATCCCTAGAGGAAATCAGAAGGCTTAGAATCCTAGTTCCACATCGCCACATAAGAGGCACACCCGCACTTCGGCTAGAGTGCAAGGAGAGGGGATTGCACAGACTGGGTCATTGAGCTTGTGAGCTATAGAGTCTACAACATTGAGGGGTGTCTCTGTTAATGATATCCTGGGATATGTCGCTCCAACATGTTTGGGAGTGAAGCTGAGGTAGCCCATGAAGAATCAAAAGTATCCACCCAAACTATTGCCGCTACTAGAAGGGATGACTTGCTTGGTAGATATCATCCATGCCTTGATCAAGATGAATTTTGAACACTACAATTTGTTGTTGTTCGAAGATGTATGCGATGAGCCCTATGAATCAATTCTGACGGATCTTGGTGCACCGATTCAGAGGATTCCTCAACCATGGGAAAGTGGGTTGAATAAATATGGATTGTTGGGGCTCATTAATATGCCTCACTTTGGGTGAGTGAACGAAGCTCATGCATGTGTTAAACAACTCTTGGCCTGCTTTTATGGTTGGATGCTCTGGTTGAATGAGCTTGTTCCTGTCATGGCTGACTTAATTGTGAGCATTACGGGCTTGTTGAAGGCTGGGGAAGATCTGGTGTAGTATATCCATGGGTGGGACACTAACAAGAAGCTTACCAAGCAGCTGAAAGAGTGATTTGTCTTGCAGCATGACGCTCGTGCTTATCGTATCGACATCATCAATGCATAGGAAATGTGTATAGGGGAGCATATTTTGGTGAGCAAGATTGTTCAAGGAAATCAACTGGTTTAGTGCAACTCAACCATGGTCGCATGTGCACAAAAATGCATAGAGGGAATGCAAATGAGTTGGTCCTTGTTTCTACTCAAGCAGTTCCTCGATGATGATCTCGCTGCTCAGGATGGGTGGCCATTTTCCTACATTTGGCTATTAATTCTCATTGCGCTTGTCGCATGGATTGAACCAGAAGATTATCAGCCAATGGTAGTCGATGCGGTGAAGGTGTGCCACAGTGCACGATATCAAAATTTGTGGTGGGTTGAGGAGATTAGTCGACAAGTGGACTGTGCGATCCATTTTTGGGTATATTGGGAAGCACTGCAAGCCACAACTATCAAATTTTCCCGCTTATCCCAATACGCAGTAGCCAAGTATCAGCGACTCATTTAGTTCGCTATCAAGCCTCATTCCATCTATATCCAGGCACAGCGGGACCCTGACAAGCAATGTCTACCTTTGGCCTACAAAGTCACTGATGAAGAATTGGATGCTCTTATTCAGGAGTGGCCGGCTGAATGGCGCAACTACATGATCCAAGAGGAACTCTCTAAGGGGCCACGAGATGATGCCCCAAATGAGCCTATCTAAAAGGAGCTAAGTGTTCACGACTCTGACAATTAATCGTCGATGAACCCTGAGGCCAAAGCATAGCGCATGCGGGAGGAAAATCAAACCAAATGGCACCTAAAATATGATGCAGGTAGTGGTACTCGACCAGGAACGGAGGACCAACTGAAGCGACTCATCAAAGCGGTCACTGACTCCTCTGAGGTTGCGATGTAAGTGATCCAAGAGTCCAACGAAGAAGGGTTTGCTACGATAAGGGATACATTGAATTCTATTTATTATGTTGTTTCCAGGAAGACACCCAAAAAATATGTGATGCAGGAATTACCATTGATCAGTACCGAGCTGCAGGATAGGAACGTTCAAGTTCCCCCAACTACGATCGACGTAGGGAGTGAAGAAGTGAACCTATTACTGTAGCTGCTCTAGAGAATTGCCTTGGATCTTAACAAGTTACCCTCTCAAGTGCTTGTGGAGCTACAGCATGTGGCCTCCCAAGAATTGGAGGATAGGAAGAAGGAGCTTAGCGACGGGTATGTGTGGTCGTAGAGCATCGCTGAGAAGCTGAGGAGTTGCATCAGGTCAGGGTGTAGCTGGAGGAAGAGAAGGTATAGGTGATTGAGCCATTGAAGGTAGAATAGGTTGAGCTATAGCGCAAGGCTGCTGAGGAAATCACCAAGCTTAAGAAGGTGTCAGACCTCCTTATCATTGAGAAGGAGAAGTTGTGCGCAAGTTGTGGCAAGGTCAAGAAAGATATTGATGAGGCCTTCCAACATATATTTAATATCATGGTCAAGCTTACTACAGTCGCTAAGGCCAAGAGACTTGGGGAAGTTATTTTGTAGCTCTAGCACACAAATATTCTACTCAATGCCTTGGGCCATCTTAAGACGCCACTGGAGTAGGTTACCAAATGGAAAGAAACTATTGAGGAGATAGTAGCCCAGTTTGAAAAAATGGAGCAAGAAGAAAGGATAATCATGGAGGCGACAACGCAGTTCTGGAAAAGCATTTTCCAAGACAAACAGCTCGAATAGTTGACCAAGCATGCACAAGAATATAAAGGAAAGTTGACGACACTAAAGATTTGTTTGCATGCACTGTCACTCATGGTGTAGATCACGTGGTCTGAGGAGTTGAAGGACCTACAGTAGAGAGCTTCCCGCGCCCAAGAACTCCAACAAAAGCATCATTCCTAGCTGGATGAGTTTCAAGAAGTTGGTGGGAAGTTGGCTATCAAATCAATCGCAACATTGTAGGTGGTGCAAGAAATTCAACAGATGGTCAATGACAAGGCTGGGACAACACACCCTATGCAGTAGTATTTTCTCAACTGTCAAAGCACTGTCGACAAAGTCCATCTCTAGGTTCGAAATATTTCGCAGCAGTTTGAAGATTTCAAGGAGAAGACATCGGCATAAAACCCTGTCAACCTGACGTGGCTCGAGGATGAGCCACAAGACTGTGTTGGGGGCCTGTTGGCAGGCGTTTTGGGTAAGTGAATTGCGTAGCTTCATGGCAGTTGTGCAAGCTCACGCGACACCATGCAAGGCCATATCAACATGATGGGTGGAAGGATAACCATTTTTGAATACTTAATGTATTCATTGAACATGTTTTGTGGACATAGGTCATTAGTGGTTAGAAGTTAGTTAAAATTGTACCTTTGATATAAAGGCACAAGCCTATATATCGAGCTAGTTTTGCAATTGTAAGGACATAATGATAAGGAGAAGAATCATGATCATGATTAGTGTGATACAAGTCCAAGTCAATATCTGAGAGTGATCAATCTGTTGTGATTTGTCTATGGTCTTGTTGAGTCTTCTATTTTGAACAATATGCGATCTGTTTGTGTCAGATACTAAATTTTGGGATGTAATTGGTCTCCTGCTATGGAGAAGGATTATCTATTTTGGATATGTGGCGCAGAATTAATATGACATGAATGTTGTTTCCTAAATGTTGTCTTTTGTTTTCCTATTTTCTCTGTTGTGATGTCAATGAGAATTTTATTTAATCTTTTTATGATTTACTAATGTTGCTGCAATGAACTAATGATGCGATCTATCACAATTCTAGCATTCTTTTGATGAATGATGATTAAAGTTGTTTTATGAATGATATTGCCTTGATAATACTGTTGTGATACATGAATGATGTAATATGTTAGATCCATAGTTGTGAATATGAATTGTGATATATGTATTGGTTATCTCAAGTGACTTAGAGTAACCTGATAGTTATGTTGTCGAAGTGGCAGATGCCATACCTTCCCTTCTTGCTACCATAAACTTGGTTTCGATAGCTCTCCCTTGAACATCTTGGGTGAGACTTCGTCCTCTCTATGAATGTTGTTGGGCAGGGTAAAACCTATCAAAGCTGGTGCTCAGGGAGTTCGTGTTGGTTGGGCATCGACAGAGTGAGAACCCCTGTCGACGAGGCTTTGTTGGTGGTTTTTCTCCAAAAGTGTTGTTAATTGGAACATTGGCCCCATCGTCAATAGAACTGGATCTTTGTTACCTCCTCTGGTCAAATGTTGTATGGATTCCACTATCACTAATATTTTTCTTTTGGGAGGCCCAATTACATTTGGTCAAAAGTATGTTAGGTATATTTAGGGAATTTACACTTGTTATTTTCTAAATACAACCTCATTAACTCGTAATATAAAAGGAACCTACATACGAGATTATTTTCACTAAAACCATTATTTCACATATAACTCATTGCACCATTTTGCATTTATTGTTGTTGGAATATTCTTGTATCTGTCCAAACTTTGTTTATTCCTATCATCACGCTCACTCTTTTGTTCCGAGAGTCTTCAGTCCACCGGGTACAAGCTTGTGGTTTTCTTTGCATCCTCATAGTATTGTAACTATTATATATTATGTCTTTTATTTCCATGTTACTATAACCAACAACCATTTATTTTGAGATTCGGCTCATGCTTTCTAGTATTTTTCCAAGCCCAATCTTTGAATGAGCATTTTTTTCCAGAGGTCATGACAAAATCTGTCACTGAGTCTTCTTCTTCGCCTTTTCTAGAACTATCTTTTGTTTTTGGAGAGAATTTTATTGAGCTTTGGAATATTTAGTCCATGTCCTTTTTTTTACCTTTTTCTATGAAAGGAAAGAGGCTAGAAAAAAACCCATAAAACTTTCTCTCCTATATTCGGGTTATCTTCATCTCTTTTCTTCCTTTCTAAAACTCCCTTGAACTCGAACCTTCCCCTCCTCTTGTAGAGACCAATTTGTTCCATTAATATTTTGCATGTCAATGTTTTGGGACAACCAGTTAGAGGATTCTTTTTCACATAGTTATCCTTCATCATAGTTGTTAACTTCTCTAGATCATTCCACCTGCAAGCCTCAACATAGATATTTAACAATAGTTTATATGCTATGGGAATCTATGGTTCTAAATCAATAAGGTATTCTGCCACTTTTTCACGTAGCTTCATTTTTCCATGAATCTTGTAATCTCTAAGTAAGGTTCCCCACACTAAATCCCTACGTTCAAAATGCATGCCATTAATGAATCTCACTACCTCATCCAAACTCCCAGCACAACCAATAAGGTCATTAATGCAAGCATAATTCTCTATTCTTGGACTAATTCCATAATCTTTGATCATTATCAAAATAGTGATATGATTCATTAACTAGGCCTACATGGATACAAGTAGAGAGAACAAGGATGAAGCTAACATGGTTAGGTTCCATTCCCATATCTTGCATTTGTTCAGAGAGATGAAGAGTCTCCTCACCACACCCATGAAAATGACATTTGATAATGATTGCAGTCCATTAGATGGCAAATTTTTCATGCATTCTATCAAACACCTTGCATGTAATATCTATGGTACCACATTTGGCATGCATACAACAGGAATGTTGGTAGAGGTTATGTTTCCGAGATAGAACCTTCCATTTTCATTTCATTTCCTCTTCACTATACCCATTTTGGGCATAATATCCTACAGTCATTGTAGACCATAGAACCAAATATTTTATGGGATGATTTCAAACACTTGGGGTTGTTGGAATTATGGAATCCTTTTTTAACCAACTTATTCTATTTGATATTATTTCCTAGCTTAGGAGTTCATTTATCACCTTACTAGATTTTTTGTGCCACCATGAATATTGAGTCCACTGGTTCCATTGGTGACATTGCTACCACAGGTTCCATTGCTGCCACTAGTGTCAATCCCTACAATTTAGGAGCTCACTCTAAGTGCCACCAGTACCAATCCCTACAATTTAGGAGCTCACTCTGAGTGCCACCAGCAACCTCCATCAATTGGTCATCGTTGGTAAGCAGTTATGGTGAGTCAACCTCCAGTTACAATTAGTTAGATCAATTTCAGTTAGTCTAGTGCCATGTTTGTATGAATTAAGGGAGAGTGTGAGCCTTTTTCCACCTACCCTGACAATTAATTGATTCTAGAATTATTTTGAAATCAAGAGTTAGACTAGTGATTTCTATGTAGTGATTTAGACACACTAAGTTAGCTAATCAGTTAGGTTTATTTGGTATATTTGAATCCTATCCATGGAATTCGAATTCTATTTATTGTAACACCATTGTATTATTGATTAATGAACAAAGATTAATGTTGTGATAAACTGATAGATACTTGATCATTTTATCTGAAAATGGTGGCATGAGTTTTATTGTTCAGTGTACATTTTATTTTTTAATTCAACTGCATAATTTTTAATCTCAATTTCTCTGATTTTATTGTAGATCAATGGTTTACAAATTCAACATGGTATCAAAGCCTTGTTTAGGCTAGAAACAATTCTTGTATGATCTCCATTGTACACCAGAAGCAGCTGAGTTTCCAAATAAATACTGGAATCATAGCATTAATCCCTTTGTATTCTGTCTAGAGAACTCTATCCTGGTGTGACGAACTCTGATAAAGTGTACATGTCTAGGTGGAAAGTATTGAAATGAAATGATTACAAATTGAATTGGTTTTTGCAGTGATTCTTTGCAAGTGCCTACATAGACTCTTTAGGAATTGACTAATCAACATATAGAAATATGGATTCTTCATCTCTTGTATCTCGAATCCTTAAACCCTTCAACTACATTGATTGGAGGGCAGATATGCAAGTATCCTTGCGCAAGCTTGGTTTGTTTAGGATGGAAATGGGGGTAGAAACTAGGCCCCAACAGTATGTTGAGAAGAACAAATTTTTTAATCGACTTGATGAGGATTCCGGCTTCATGTGCACTCATATCTCTCAGGAAATTTTGTTCCACCTTGAGGGACTAAAGACTCCGAAGGAATATTGGGAAAATATTGAATCCTTGTTTGGAAAACAAGATGAGATTTGAGGGCATATTTTTGAGAATGAGTTTATTGCACTACAACCCAACAGTTTTGAATCTATTCACCAATTTTTTATGAAATACAAGTCACTAGTAATTCAATGCAAATAATGTGGATTAGAGAGGAAAGATGAGAAACTTTGTTGTCAGTGTTGGCAAATCTTGGCTCAGAGTACTCACTCTTTGTCTCTACATTCCATTGTAAAAGAGGTTCCATCCCTAATTGCAATATGAGTTCTCTAGATTCTTTTGGTGAGTCCTTAATACAAGAGAAAGATAAATTGGTGCAAATGGGAGTGATTCAGACCTCCAACAATCAATCACTCTTAGTGAAAGACTCAAAAAATGCGCAAGCAAGAGGGAAGCACAAATGGAAGGAGACCAAAAACATTAATTCGAAGCCAAAGGAGAATTTTATATATAATGGGATTTATTATCAGAAACCTAGTGATGGGGAATTTTATGTACAGATTCTTATGATGCCTTCCACCTTTAAAACTATCATGACATAAGATATTTTCAATAAGTATATTCCTGTCTAGATTAACCCCATCAACATGAACATATTTTTTTTGTATATTTTACTTGATCAAATGTTATCATAAGGAGTTTATTAGTCACACAGAACTCTTAGATATTTATGGAACATTCATCCTAAAATCACAAAGGGAGTTTACAATGACACAATCACCATATTAGTTCTATTGAATTTTACTCTCTCACAATAATGCACAGTTAGCATTAGCAAATATTAATCATAGTTTTCAAACTAAATCTTAGGCCATTGATTACTTCCTCTGTTCTTCATAATTAACCACAACCTAATGGCATCCATGAAAGTTGTATGCTCAAGCTTCAAATAAGCATATGCATGGTCCTAAGGGTCATCAGTAAACTATTGATTGATGATGCATAAATTTCCTATTTGGCATAAACTATGAAATACAGCAATGCAATAATCAAAACTAAGAATATGACTCTTATGTCAAAACCCAGGATTTTAGAAAGTTGATTATATCCACTAAATAGAATTTCAACAATAACTACTTCTCTTTATTAAAGACACATAATTTTTTCCATTTAGCATAAATTATGAAATCCAACAAAGAAGTAAATGAAACTAACAATATTACTACTATGTCAAAACCTTAGAAAAATCCAGGACTAGAGTGCTATGGAGTCTGGACAAGTATAGATTCTAAAACGATATATGAAAAACAATACTAAAGATTGAAAAATAGAGCGTCCATTACATTCGGGGAATGTTCTTATAATGTGGATTAATTATACATGTTATATTTTCATTATGAAAATATTTAGCATTCCCTAATTTCAACGGTGGAGGGTTTGACAGAATCTTTGCAATGCATAGTATGTTCTCGTTGTTTCCCCACCTGCAAAAAACAATAAAAGAATTCATAGTTATTTTATCTATACAAAAGGTCTCACATTCCAATAACTTGGTATAATTGGGTCTACAAATTAAAATCATGATTACAAACTTTACATTCTCACAATTTTACCATTGTGTATAAATAAAAAATGGCCAAAATATTCTTGTGGCTCCAGTTGTTCTCTAACTTCAAATAGTGTCCGATCCCCCTCCATTTATAATGCTATAAATAATTCACCATTTTTCAAAACATCAAGGGAAATTATTGGAGAATGTGTTCCATCCTTGTCATCTTGTTCCATTGGAACCCAAACCCATTTCTCGGTTTGTCTAACATGTCTCTCCCTACAAAATTTAAATGAGATATATAGTACATGTCTTGAAATATAGTTCCTAAAAGAATCAAATGAAAATATTTAGTGTACCATCATTTATTTGTTTCATTGGTATGAAACTCCTTTGCCTCTTCTATCCTCTAAAAATTAAGAATCGTGATAAAATTAAAAGTAAAGAGTATTGAAAATGTGTACTTGAAAGACAAGGTATCATGACTCAATCTGCACTACATTTCTTCTCCACTTTGGTCATGTATTCTTCTATGCCACCTGGTGAAAAAATAATGTGAGTATCTCATCAGAAGGTTTTGAAGTTGAATACATTTTACTAGTTTTCCTAATCAATTCGTCCTTCCCAAAATATGAACAACCATAGATCATGGCATGAAAATGCCACTACATACATGGATTCCACCTTTTTCCTTCATTCCAATTTGCATTTATTAAAATAACTTGTAATCAAATGAAATTACTAAAGAATCATCTACACTTGGCCATTTTGTTGGGGCAATCCTGACTAACAAATCCCAGTCAATAGGGCTTCCACTTTGTCAATTCTCAACACGCCGTAATCTCCCTTAGCATCGAACCAGATAGATTTTACCCTGTCTAGCAACACCCGCAGAGCGGATGAGGTCTCACCCGCGATGTTCAAGGGAGAGCTGTCGAAACCAAGTTTCCGCAATATAGAGGAGGTTTGGGGCATCAAATTTTCATCAGCTTAATTTCTAGATCTACTTTACATACTGAGTTATGCATCATGTTTCATTTAGTCATTCATCATTACATCAAATCTACCAGTGGGAAATACAAAGCAGAAAGCATCGCATTATGCAGATCTATTCATCATTCAGCATCAAAATCACAACAAAGTAAAATAGGAAAAGAATAGGAGGAAACAGAAGCTCAGATCAATCCACATCACATCATATTAAATCTGTAGAACAAATCGCAGATCAAAACAGACCCTGATCTAGTATTACATCCACAATTCACTCCCCATGTATCTCTCTCTCTCTCCGTGTATCGTGTTCTTTCAAACTTCCCCATAATTCTTCTATTTTTAGGCTTGTGCCTTTACATTCAAGGTCCACTTCTAACTAACTTCTAACATAATTCTAACTAACTTAACCACTAAGGACCAATATTCCAAAGAAATGGTCAATAAATACAAAAAGTGACATGAAAATATCAAAAAGTGGAATATTTTCTTCTTATCGCGCTATCTTTGCCTTGCGTAGTGCCATGTGAGTATGCCCAGCATCCTAGATACTATGGAACTCAATTACCTCCAACCCCTTGCCAACAGGCCCCCAACACAGTCTTTTAGCTCGTCCTCGAGCCACGTTAGGTGAACCCGGTGTCTGCAGCAGCCAAAAGGAAGAAAATCAATAGTGTACTACTTTTCTGAACTTGCCCAATTGTGCAGTTGGCTGCAACTTCCTCCTCCAATTTCAACTATGGAATACCTAAGCATACATCCACAACATGGTTTCCTACGGTTCCATCGTGCTCGTGCATCCATAAACACTAGTTGTTGAATTTCTTCAGATTCATTTTCATGCTTCGGAAGGCGTCCTGTTTCTTGGCAATTGTCTGCGGCTGCAAATTCTAGAGCCAATTCTTCTTCTGCACCATTGTCGTTCCTTTCGTTTGGGCTCAACCTAGACTTCCTGAGCTCGAACTAGTTCCCTATTCCTGTAGACTTAGTCAAGTGGGGAGAAAAATCTAGCCCCATCTGAATTCCTCGTGGGTATCTTAGTCTGCACCTCAACCCGAGTGGGAAAAATATAGCCAAGTACGACCTTGCTAGACACTTCCATCTTGGATGAGCTAGCATGCATACTTGCAACATCTTCTTCAACTTCCGCTGAGAAAGCATTCTCACTCACAGTCTACCCCATATAAAGTGTAGCCTGCATTTCCCCCTACGTGGCCGCTTCCTTACGCAGCAGAGCTTCCTTCAACTATCTGGCCTATCCCTTCTACAACTTTACACAGTGCAGCTCTGCCTAATGGTGTTCCCTTGATTGTTGGACCTCTGCTTATAATACCATCTTAATTTCAGACGCCATCATGAATATTTCGGTTGCATCATTATGACTAAATTGTTCATTTATGTGCCAAATACGTCGCCGATTCATCCACCCCACCTCTTGGATCTGTTATTAGTATACGTTAAGTCAGAAAGAGTTGTTAGTCACCTGCTTTGACAATCATTATCGAGTATTGATGTGATGTCTAGTCACCATCACAATTTCTGTTGTACCATACGAGCCACTTAATCTTTTTTCGCGACGACCTCCTATCGCACAACATTTTCCATTCTCGGTCATAGCCCTTTCTCTTGGTGCAATAATAGCATCTTTGTCTCTATTTTTTATGTCCTTTGCACAGCAGTTCAAGAAGTGTGTGGTATTATCTGGTTACTTATATTGACGATGATTTAACTAGTGCGGGTTGTGCCTCTATCGCAACCCTACATCCGTTGCGACAGATCCTTCTTACTGTGCAAATTACTCCTCCTCATGCGCAGCCCATTCTTAGCACACCCTTTTCTCCTCTATCTACTCTACATTTTTTATTTCGTGCACAGTGCTTCAGGTAGTGCGCAGTCCTTCTCCTAACCGATAGGGCTTCAGATGACTGCCATTCACTAGTTATGGCAATACCTTGCAATCTAACTATCGTAATTGAACTACACCTGCAGAGGTAATAGAGTTGACAAGATATGGACCAAGCCAGTGCATTTGTATCTTACCTAGATGCTTCAAGAACTTGTTGTTGTGTAGCAGCACCAAATCCCCTTTTTGAAATCGCTTGTTCCCTATGTGGCGATCATGCTGTGCCTTCTGTCAGTCTTTCTCAACACACTGGTGGAAACCCACAATGAAATGGTCTTTGTCGATCTGTATCAATTGCACTACATACTCTGCTAGTGCAACATCATCATCCATTCTAGTCATAGCAGCAATGCGTAGACTGGGAACGATGTATTCCATAGGCATAACTGCCTCTTGCCCATATACCAATTTGAATGGTGTTTTTCCCGTCAATCTCTTACATGTGGTGCGATAGGCCCATAGTACTATAGGAATCATTAGATCCCAATCATCTCAATTAGTATTACATACCTTGGTAAGTGTGTGCTCTAATATTTTGTTGAATGCCGCCACCGTTACATTCGCCTGTGGATGGTATGGTGTACTTTTCTTGTGATGAACCTGTAATTCTTCTGTCAACGCTCTTACTGTGCGGTTGATAAAATGACTACCCTAGTCACTCATCAATATTTTCAGGCACCCAAACCATGTCACAATATTCTCAAATAGAAATATAGCTGCCATCACAGTAGTACAATCCACAACTGGTGTAGCCTCTTCCCATCTCGTCAAATAGTCCATCACAGCAATTATGTAGCGCGCCCTAGTTATTTTCCTAGGTGGATTGATTGGACCCAAAAATTCTATTGCCCATTTATCAAAAGGTTGCAAAGTTATCTATGGTATGAGCATCATCTCATCCTACCATGAAGGTTTTCCAGTGCATTCACAGTCATCACAACTCCGTACATAACCTATCGCATCATTATGAAGAGTGGGCCACCAAATCCCTGCGCGAAGCACCTTTCATGTGGTAGCCCATCCTCCATAATGTCCCCCAGCTATGCCAGCATGTGGTTCTTCCAAAATATTCTCTTGTTCATGTGGGAGGACACATCGTCGCAATATTTCATCAAGTCCCATCTTATACAAGTGTCCAGCAATCAACTGAAAATCAAAAGCTTTAACTACCAACTTCTTCTTTTGACTCATGGAAAGTTCTTCTAATGTGAATCTTGTTGCTAAGAACTGGATTATTGGAGCATAATGGTCATTAGCCATGTCAACTTGGAACAATTGCACATCCAGTAGTGCATCTTCAATGTTAGTAGGTTCTTCACCCGTCTCAATTCTGGACAAATGATCAGGGCCAACATTCAAGCGCCCAGCTTTACAATGATCTCAAAATAAAATTCCTTAAAGAGGATTAGCTATTGACATACCTTCCCCCCCAACACAAGCTTATTGACCAGATACTTTAAATTTGAATGGTTAGTAAACATATTCAAGTGACCTCCTAGAAGATAATGTCTGAATTTCTACATTGCATAAACCATCATTAGCCCTTCGCGCTCTGTGGTTGTATAATTATTCTCTATGAATGAAAGCTTCAGACTCGTAAAATAAATAGAATCCAAGTCATCGTCAGTTGGCTGCTAGAGCACTACCCCAGCTCAACAGAAGATGCATCAACATGAACATGGAACTCCTTGTTCCAATCTAAGAATACAAGTATCGATGTCGAATCCATGTTGGCCTTCAGTGTGTCAAAGCTACTCTGACACTCTAGACTCCATTCAAATAATGCATCTTTCTTCAATAATTTTTCCATAGGGGCAGTGATCGCAGTGTAGCCTTTGATAAATTTGCGATAATATCCTGTGTGCCCCAACGTTGCCCGAATCATATTTACATTGGTCGGTGGGGGAAAACTCAATATGAAATCTATCTTTGCATTAGAGAGAATTTGAGGTCAAAAATGGGCCTCAAAAGGACCAAAATGTACTATAAAAATCAACCAATTACATTCTAGTAGATGACATCATCCCCCATGGTTGAGGTGGCATTGCATGAGTTAAGAATGCTTATTTGTCACATTTTTTATGGTTGATGAAAACCCATAGTTAACTAAGGTAGTGGTACAAGTACTTTTAAGACATAAAGTGAAATACTCATAATAAAAGTCATTTCACACTTTCTCATAAAATAATATTATTGTTATTTTCAAGTAAAGTACTCACAATTCACTTTCTTATAAAATAATATTATTGTCATTTTCAAGTAAAGTACTCATAATTCATAAAAATGATTTTTCACATTTTTTTATAAAATAATATATTGTCATTTTCATGTTTTTTAAATTTTAAATTATATATTCACTCAATTGTATTTAATCTCATAATGTCAAACTAATATATATATATATATATATATATATATATATATATATATAATCTTGTACTTTTAAAATAAATTAAATTCATGAATGATATTTATATGAAAAAAATATATTAGTTATGCACATAAATTAAATTCATTTTTGTTTAATTTTATTTACAAGTTCAAGACAAATAAATGCTAAAGGACAATAAATTTTTGGGAATTTACAATGAATCTTAGTCACATCATTATAGAGTTATTTTATTAATTTTATTTATAGTCAATTTAGAAAAGTAACTCAACCATGGTTATTTATATTGTGCATAAAAAGTAGTGTAGGAGGTGAGTTGTCATATATACCTACCCCATAAAACCCCTAACTCATAATATTTTAATATATCTTATATTTTTGTAGTACATCTCTTAGGAGGCCCATTTTTTACCTCAAATTCTCTCTAATGGCAGGATCGACCAATAACCCTTGCTTGCACACAATATGACCTAACAGTATGTCGAATGGGGCGCAAAAAATGCACTTTTTGGAGTTTAGCGTGATCTAGTGTTGGGGACACCTTTCGAGCATCATTCAAAGGTTGGACAAATGATCCTTGATTAGATCATACATTGTCCAATCATCCATGTACACTTGTAATAACTTTGAAGGAAATCCTTAAAAGCAGCAACGACGACCCGAGAGAATACTGTAGGGGCATTCTTCAACCCAAAAGGCATTATTGTATATTGAAAACATCCCCATTCAGTGACAAATGTTGTTTTATGTCAGTCCTCCTTAGCGATCCTGATATGGTGATAACCCAAAAACCCATATGTAAAGGAATACATTTCTTGTCTGCATACTCCTTCAAGTACCTCATCAGTTAACGGTGTTGGAAACAGGTCATGCATACAGGCATCATTTAGTTTCCTGAGGTCGGCGTAGATCCAAACTTCGCCAGTTTTCTTTTCTTGGACCACTATAGGACTGATCCATTCTAACTTTTCAACAGGTTTGATGATTCCAGCATCCAACATATGATGAATATCAGCTTTGACTCTGTCTTTATATCACAGATTCAGACGATATGGTCTCTGTCTCACAGGTTTGGCATCTGGATTTAGTGGAATTTTCATTTCCCCTAAGTTTCCCAATATCCCTTTCATCTCTAAGAATTTTGTCGGAAATAGATCTTGAAACTCGTGCAGGATATCCATGATCTTGGCCATGGTATCCTCATCCTAGTAGTCCCCAACATTTGAAAACTTTGGATTCTTATCCATCCCAATGCTAACCTTCTTAATATTTAGTGTCTGAGTCATGGGATCGGTCGGCACATCTAGTGCTACGACATCGCGACTCCCTTTAGTCTCTGGAATGTTAATATTTCTCAACTCATCATCATCCTCTGGCTTTCCATACATGCTATAACATTCCATCATCAATTGCATGTGGCAATGCACAGGTGGATCCATGGGATATGTGACTGGCACCACTTTCAACACTACATCCCGAAGGGTCTGAAGTGCATTATGGACCTTCAGATTGGCATCTGAAAAATCGAAAGTGTGGGAGAAACAAGCCATCAACTCATCCCAGGTATTTCTTTCTCTGTGCAACTATGCGGATACATACCAAGACCTTGGCATTTCATCCAAGGTATGAATAAAGGGATGGACCCATTCATCCTTTGGTCGTACTGCCAATAGTGTTTGACACTCCGCAAAATGGTTGTTAGGGTCATTCTGCCCTTTGTACTTCCTAGTGCGGTACACCTCTATGGTACCAAAATGGATTGTCATCAGCCTGTAACACTATGGCCATCCGGTAATTGTTTGCTTATGAGATGCCCACCAACTGGCTGGAGTAGCCATTAGTGCTTCCTCCAGTGCCAATAGTCACTGTGGCTCTAAGACTCTTTCTTCAAAGACTGTCAGGAATGTAGAAAAATTCGATAACCCTTCATATACTAGAAATTCAATCCTTTCAATCGCAACATGACGCAGAGATTGCGTAATCAAACCACACTTTCGAATGGATACTTCATACATGCGTTTTTTCCAATTTTCTAGCACATCATCAGAATTAGACGACGCAGAGCTAGAGCTACGCCAACCAAGTTCCCCCTCGGTAGTCGGGTGGATATAGTCTTTAGAGATGTTGTATGCATGATCCCAGCCCTTAAGTGATTTTTCCTTCACAGGTTCAATGTATCTTCGGCCCTCGGTTGGATCCATGGGTGTGATGACTTGAATGTCCTTATTTTTTAATGTCATCATTCGCTTCTTAAAATTAATCATGACCATACTATCATTAGCCCATCCAATCCCCAACTACGTGGGATAGGAACCTTCTCCATTAATGAATTCAATCACATCAAAGTCAGCATGTGTCTCATCCCTTCAACATCGACAACCAAGTTTGTTACCCATCCAATGGGTTGAACCTTAGCTTGGTTCGCCAATCACAATTACACAGGGGACCAATCCACTGTTGAGCTCCCCATTTTTTCCCAGGTCTGCTTATTCAAGATGTTCACATCCGAACCTAGGTCTAGGATGACTGGTTCGACCTCATAGTCACCAATATGGATATTCATCTGCATCTCTTTTCCTGTCTTTTTCTTTTGCAAGGAGTTCACTATGGAGTCCTTTAGCTCCGTGTCTGAATGGTACAACAACCTCTTAAGCTCAATAAGAGCCTCGGGATCTCGTGTTAATGCTAATAATTTCTCAAAGAACTGTTGTAAAGTGTCATGCTGATGGTCCTACTTCTAAGGATAAATCAAAAGCAGAAGGCATTTCATAGACACGCAACTTACCAAGATTACATCCGATCGCATCTCGCATTTTGAAAAACGTTTCTTTTTCACTCGCAGTATCAATTCTTGCTTTCTTCTTCCTAGGCAACTGAACTTACGGCCGGGTTCCATCATGTCCTGTTGTCACACCTTCGCAAGTGACAATGGCGATGTCAAGATCTTGCATTTTGGGATCTATCGAGATCATCGCAACTGTTGGACCTTGATTCTAGTTCATCGGCGGAGTCTAAGCCAGTGGTGGATTTTGGTTCAGTGGTGGGTTCATCGACTGATTAACAGTCTATTTTGGGAGTGGAACTTGATTCTAGAACTGGCTCTATAGCTGGTTCTGGGCTAGTAATTGATTCTAATCCTGCAACTATGCTTGATTTTGTAACTGTGGACTGTTTCCAGTTTTCCATCTTGTGATTAATTGTGAGTAGTTCTCCACAGTATGATCAATCACCACAGAGTACATGCATGAGCACTGCAAGTGTGGGAAGTCTCTTTGGTAATTCCCGAATACTCCATAATTATAGCATTGGACAAATGCATGACCTCATCCCCCTCCTCGTCCAAAACCTCCTCCTTGGCCTCGGAACCCTCCATGGAATCCTCTTTGTTGTGGGTACTGTGGTTGAACTACATGTGGTGGTGGATTTGGTTGTTGTTGAACAAATATTGCTGCTTGAACATATTGTGGTTGTGCCTAGGCCATCAACATTTGATTATACAACTGTTGTGGTGCAAACTATGGTTGTGGTGAGAACTGTGAGTGCGACTGCGGTGGCAAAAATTTCATCGATGACAGCGATGTGTACTACATTTATGGTTGAGAACTGGCCATCTAAGGATCTGGATGTATTTACTCGACTGAGTAGTGGCCTTCACCATTCAAGAAATATGAATCGTAAGTTTTGTCCTAAAGCAGACCATAAGCCCGACAATCTTTATCCTCATGCACAACTCAGTGACATAATGAATAGTATAAATTGGTGGGATTTGACACCATGTTTTGCATATAGCTACATTCCTCGTGTCGATGTCCATAGACTTGGTAGATGCGACACCAAGGTACACCACCACTACTCAATGGGTTCAGAGCTCCAAATAACATATAGTTTCTAAAGTCGGGGCAAGTATATTTGGTGTGGCCATCTATGTGACACCAAGTACACCAAAGATTTGTGCAATCCTCCTTAGATTTGTTGATATCCTGCAGCTGGAGTGTAAGGTTCACTAGATGCACCTGAATTTGATTCATCCCGACTGCACTCTCCCCGATAGGTGAAGCCTCGAGCTTCATCGCGATATCTAGGGCTTCCATCTATGTCGCTATCTTTTGCTGCATCAATGGTTGTCAGATATGAGAAACCAATGCGACTATAAACCATTCTTTATGTTGGACATTACTCATAGAAAAATTGACCCTAGCCATCAGTGTTTTGAACCTCTGATCAAAGTCCCAAATGGTATCATTAGGAAATTCCTTAATTTCCTTCAGTTATGTAATGTATTGTGCTTCCGACTTTGGTTTTCTTAATTCCTTGATTAGTCTCATCCGTATCTCACCCAATGAATTCACCAAAGTCGCCTGAGGAACTTGGATAAACCTCATAAACCAATCGAGCACATGACCCCTCAGAGTAGTCGCTAGTTGTCCTTTCTTTACATCATTGTCAGTAGCCTATTTAACAGTCCACACTGCTTCACATAAAAACCAGTACTACTCAGGATCATCGGTCCTATTTTTGTGGAACAAGGATAGCTTCATGTCGTCGCCTGCCATCCTGGGTTTCATTCCTATAGATGTTGATCTACTAATAGACTGTTTCCGGCACATTGAACAAGTCAACGTAGGACTTGGAGTTGTTCCTAAGTTCGGAGTAGTGCGCGGAGGTGTGGGTATGTTTTTGTCGGGGTTTGATCTTTCCATTGTTCTAGGCATAGCCTAGGCCTAGTAATCCTTATCATCAGTGTAGGGTCACTTCATCCCGTGTGGTTTTCCTTCACGGTCTTGCATCCCAATCGCAGCAGGACCTTCCCCTATCCTCTTCCTCTTCTCTAGTCAGAATCATGCTCCTCCCCATGTACAACCAATTTCTTCCTCGGCTTCCCTCACAATATCGTTGAAACTTACACCCATATACCCCTTATCTTCTCATTGGTATCCACCATTGGTCGCAGTATCCACTACCTCTGCACACTGGGGTGTTACTAATTTAGGCGCATCTTGAGTACACCCTTTTCACAAACCAACATTTTAATCGATAATTGAAGCGACAATAAGAACCTACCTCTAGGTCCATTGAAGAACTCCCTCTCTGCTTCGTTGTAGGATTTATTAGTGTCGACAGTGAACTCAGTGATATATCCCTCTAGGATACTATCCAACCAGACCTCGACGACACATGACACTCCGTTGTCAGTTTCTTGTAGCTCCTGGATTAGTTTAGGGGTCCAAGATGTCAGTTCCCCTCCTTGTAAGTTCGTCTTCTTGTAGGTGAATCGCGCCAGCCACTCGTATAGTATGATAGGAAATTTGCTGAAAAAATATTCATGTAGACCATCGTGGATGTATCTTGCTAACCACTTGTCTTTTGTTAGCCTAGGGTTCTGATTTTCTTCCTTGGAAAACTCTCTCAGCTTCTGATCAAACCAATATTGAATTTTTGGTCGCTTCGGATGCCACATCCATTGTTGGGTAACAATTTGTCGAGTGCCACATGCCCTCCTCTCAGTCACAATGAGGTCTCGGAAATGGAACCATTTGTTGGCTAAATCCCGACCAAAAACACCCAGTCGACAGGGGTTCCACTCTATCGACACTCAACACGTCGTGATCTCCTTGAGCATCGGACCAGACTGGTTTTACCCTTTCCAGAAACACCCACAGAGCGGATGAGGTCTCACCTAAGATGTTTGAGGGAGAGCTGTTGGAAACAATTTTCCGTAGTATAGAGGAGGGTTGGGGAATCAAATGTTCATTAGATTAATTTCCAGATCTACTTTACCTACTGATTTATTCATCATGTTGGATTTACTCATTCATTATTACAGTAGATGTATGAGTGGGAAAAACAGAGCAGAAAGCATCACATTATGCATATCTATTCATCATTCAGCATCAGAATCACAGCAAAGTAAAATAGGAAAAGAATAAGAGGCAACATAAGCTCAAATCAATCCACATCACATCATATTAAATCCAAGGAACGAATCACAGATCAAAATAGACCTCAATCCAGTATTACATCCAGAATTCACTCCCAGTGTATCTCTCTCTCTCTCTCTCTCTCTCCTTGTATCATGTTCTTTCAAAGTTCCCCATAATTATTCTATTTATAGGCTTGCGCCTTTACATTCAAGGTCCTCTTCTAACTAACTTCTAACAAAATTCTAACTAACTTAACCACTAAGGACTAATATTACGAAGAAATGGTCAATAACTACAAAACCTGACATGAAAATACCAAAAAGTGGACTATTTTCTTCCTATCGCTCTATCTTTTCCTTGCGCTATGCCATGTGAGTATGCGCAACATCCTAGATGTTGTGCAACTCACTTACGTCCAACCCCTTTCCAACACATTCCAATATGCTGAGAGAAGGTAAATGCATATATTTGAAATATCCACATGTTCTAATCATTTTCAAAAGAATGTATTCATATTTGTAAAAGAATATACCTTCCTTCTTAAACCATGTAGGATCCTTACCAACATAGAGAAGTTCTCCTATTTTTGAATGAATGGCTTTGAAACACTTGTTATGCATTCCATTGAATCTCATTCCTTCCAATTTGATATGCATAGGCCTAAGGTAAATGTTATATTCATGTCACTATAAAAGAAAAATAAAAAATGTGGAAACCCTTTAAGCTTTCAATAAAAGTTGACCACAAAACAATATGACATCAAAATTTATCATGCATAATCACAATTACAATAAAGTTTAGGAAAATTTGGTTGACTAGAAACATTATCTTTTGACATCTCTCTATAGTCATAGACACATGCCACTTAAATCTTTGCCACTTTTTTTCCTCCATTACTCATCTTAAATACTTTTACTAAACCTTTCCAATGGATGTTGATGTCTTGCAAATGCCTTTTTTATTGCATGGATTCCAATTGTTGATGGTTTCATTGTTACCCATGACCCAATAGATAATGGCACTGAAACTTGTTTTCCTTGATCATTGGTTTTTTGTATAACATGGTCAATTTCAACTCACTCTTGGATCGCCGTTGAGCCATTAAATTATGCAACACAAAAATGAAATTAACAATTTGAATATTATGCAAATAAAAACTTACTATCCTAATATAGATAGTTCTACAAGTGTTTCTCTACCACCACATTCTCATGTCCCTTCCATCTTGTCTCATTTTTTTTCTATTGGTACCTTCTTTTTTTATCTTAGTACCCAACCTATGTGGCTCATTAATCCAAGGTGGGCTTGTGGAACTTAGTCTTATTTTTTATTTCTTAAGGATTTCATTTTTATTTTAGGACTTTGTTACCCCCCTATTTGCATGGGTGTCCATGTGTGAGTTTGATCACATTCTTTAGTGGGGGTGACATTGTTCGAGATAATGGTGCCCTAAAGGAATTTAAGTAATGTTATGAGTGTTGGAGTCTAAAAATGGCGCTAGATCTAAATTTGGTCAAATTCTGAGGAAACTATGGGCTAAATTTATGTATTTTGGGTTGATTGTGGGCATATGCTAGCAATCAGTAAGATGGTTTAGCAAATATGATCCCATTTCAAGTAATTGTGGGCATGATGAAGTAATTTAAGGATTTTCTCTCACACTCAACTAGTGTTGTACAACACTCTGGGTGGTAAATGAACATTTTTTGTTGATATTCATACCTCAAGGGGCAACAATAAGTAATAAATTCCACTTTTGGGTTATTTTAGACCATAAAAGATAGCAACAATCCTTAATTTTTTATAATCAAGTACTTTTGGGTCAACTTTTGAGTATGTTGGGAATGTTTCGACACAATTAGAATCATCCTGGGAACCTTTGGGATATATGGATATATGTATGGACTTATATAGGGATATGGGAACGACAAAACAAGTAACATTTATCATATTTAATTCTAGACACTCCCTATGCATCCAACAACTCTATTCCTAGGTCTGTTCTTATACATGTATTGTGGTACTTTTTGGAGAAGCTACAACCATTGAAACAACCCTACAAAATGTTTTTATCAGTGTATAATTGAAGGAAAGAGTGTTAAGTTTTAACCAATGTGTTCAATATTATAGAGCATCAAAGGAATAATCAACGATGCCAAACATGATAGTCGTGGTATAGTACAACATAGCACTCAACTTGTTTTCATGTAGAAAGGGATATATTTTTTGTGGAAATCCTTTTTATAAGATGAGTATTCCTTGAGGAGGAACTTTCATTTGGAGCGTTGGCCCTTATAAGTAATTTTACTTGCATTAGGGATACTTTTTGTAGCTTTTACAAGACTTCTTAGTTTACATGTGGGGCTAACCTTCCTTTAAAGCTACCACTCTTGTGGAGAAAAAACCCTTGGAATCCATTGGAGGTTGATCTTTGTTACTACATGGAAATCATTAAAATTTGTTTGTGTATACATCTATGTTGTATAGCCCATATTGGTGGAGTATTAGCACTTAGAGACTTCTTTGGAGTGAGATAAATTGTGGATTCATTGAAGGTATCCCTCTCCAAGAACAATATATTGGGTAACTTGTCAAGGGACATTTTGTTTATAATCCTTTACTCATCATTCTCAAGGAACAATCTATGAATAATATTGTATTATCTCCAAATATTTTCCCAATGCCTCTGGATCAAGAATTTAGTGGCCTAAGTGTTAAAGATAGTGCAGATGCAAGAGTTATTCTCTGAATGACATCTTAATAAGTTAACTAGGTTTTATAATTAGTTAACCAGACATAGTAAGTCCCTAGTAGGTACCCTAGTGCCCCCAATAGTATACTAGGGTTCTTGGTCTCAGACCAAGACTAACGATGTCATGGAAAAGTTCCTAGCATTTGTATAGGGCCCTTATCTATATCTACGGAATTTTGGTCAGGGACTAGACAATGTGAGGTCATAAGGACCAAGCAAATCTTGTAGGAAGAGACAAAGACATCCTAGTCTGGAACCAGGATGATTCTTGGTCTAGGACCAAGTAGTTCCTACAAGTGTATCCCTAGTTAGTTAAGCAATATGATGATGTTTAATGCCCTCCTCTCATAAATGGTTGAGCTAGGTTGTTCCTTGAAGGGACTAGCCACCCCTTAATGATGCCACTAGAATTTGTCCTTTAGGAGCAGTTAGGAGGACCAGAGGATCAAATCATCTAGTTCGAACCTTCCATGTATGCTGATGATAAAAATTTATATTTATTATTCTATGGAACACTTGTGGAAGACATACCTTGAGAGAGAAAGATAAAATTTTGGTCGCTTCTTCTTGTGGGTAAAAGGGTTGTTCTCCACCTTGTTAGTACACCTTAGTCTTATGAGTAAAAGGGTTTTTCTCCCACCTTGTTGGTACACCTTGGTATTGTTTGTAAAAGGATTGTACTCACACTTTGTTGTGACACCCATTATTGACTTGTGCTTAGCCTTGTGCCTGACTTGGTCTTAGGTTTACCTTGTTGGTCCTAGCACCTCCTTTAGTGTGGTACCTTAACCCTTTGTTTATGTTGAATCAACATTAAGTTATATTTTATATGTTTCAACTCTCTTTAGTGTATGACATATTGAAATTTTGAGTAAACCCTAAGTCAATGAAGGGTTAAAAGGAATATCCTTCTAAAAATTATTAAAAGTTATAAATAGAAGTCCTAGATCTCATTAAGTTCATGTACTACGTATGAGATATTATATGATTTATTATGTCTCATCTATGGTTTGATGCTTGTTCCTTGTTGGGTGATGTCTAGGGTTTGATTCTTGTTCCTTATTTTTCTTAGATTTTCTTAGGCTATCCTAATGCAACATGGCCACATGTGTGAGTTGTCCTACTATATCCAGGATTCCATACCCTATTTTATGATGATTGAAGGTGTTTCTACTAGTTTTTGAATGGATTGTTTTTGTGTCTGAGGAATTTCAAAGAGGATCAATGTTGTTTGTGGCTTGTTTGTGATGGCTTCCACTTACTTGGACTATTTTGGGTGCTACTAAGGAAACCACCACCTGCATGGATTGTGTTTAGGTGATTCTAGGGTAGCCATCGAAATTCAAGAGGGATTTGTTGATTGTTTAAGGTAGTTGTTTTTTGTTTGACTGTGTTGAATTCCTCTACATGTATAGAATGTATATATATTTTTGGCTACCACCTTGTTGGACTATTGTTGTAATATTTTTTTGGGATGCCATCATGGTGGACTATTTGCTTGGGATTCAATCCTATTGGACTATTCTTGGATTGTTTTGTGTGGGCCATTGTCCTTGCATGGAATGTTTGCTAAGGCCTCCACCCTTTTTGGGATTACTGCTTCCCTTATTCGGATGTAAGAGATGGTCGTTACCCCTATTGGGTGGATCACTACCTTTGTGGGGCAGGTAGAGAAAGTTGATTCCCTATGTGAGCTATGAGAAAGCCACTTCCCTATGTTGGGTTGTATGAGATAGTCTCTACCTTTGTTTGATTGGGCCTCTAGTTGTGTATTCACTTATGTGAGTGATCTAGACTATTTAGGTTTGAATACGTGTTTTCTAACTTGGTTATCATCTTGGGGTTTGATTTTGAGCTACTACACTTCCTAATGGAACTGTATAACCTTACCCTACAACATATTATCTCTCTCTCTCTCTCTCTCTCTCTCTCTCTTGGGTATGTCAATGCCCTTAGGTAAGGACCATATGTGTTCCACCTAGGGACTTGTCTCTCAGAGACAAGGTCTGATCTGAAAGTATTTCGAAGTATAAGGAAGGTTCAACTCAAATTATTTTGTTTTATTAGTTAAATTAATGTACTGATGTTCATGCTTTTATTACTACTTCTTATGTAATTTTATAGTGTAATTTTGTAGTTGTTATAGTTTGTTTCAAACCCCAACTTTAACAAAGTAATCCTTAAGGGAGTGATGAATTTTAAAGAGATGAAAATTATATTTTTGGTTTTCTACTATTGTACTTTTATTTCAGTATTATTTCCATTAATGTACAAATTTGTAAAATTTATAGCCCTGTTGGCAGGGGTTTTGGAATGAACACGATGTTGCGCAAGAGAAAAAGACACCGCGTAAGGGGAGAATGGCACGCAAAGCGAAGGATAGAATATTTTGAATATTTTGTGTCGCCTTTTTGTATTTTGACCATATTTTGTGGATATTGGTCATGATTTTGTAGAATCGGTTAAGAGTTAGTTAGGAATTTGTCCAAGTGGTCCTTGAATGTAAAGGCACAAGCCTATAAATAGAAGTAGAATTTCAAGTGTCAAATTGACGAGAAGAGAGCAATTAGAGAGCACTTGGTGAATTGTAACTGTTTTGAAGAACCTGTTGTTTTGTGCAGAAGTAATATGACAAGAGGAACTTGATCTGAATCATTGTGTTTTCTATATTTTACTATTTTATTGTTTTTTGCGACCCACTGATGAATGTCAAGTGAATCCATGATATGGATCTATGATGCGATGTTTTCTTATATTAAATGATGATATCCTGTTAGATATGTTTTGCACAATAGTATGTTGAAGCCTGTTATGAATGAATGATGTGATCTAAGTACAATGATGAATGATTCTATGAATGTTGATAAGTAACCAGATCTGTTTATATCACACAATGCTAGGTAAATAGGTAGATCCACATCTTCCTCTCCTATTCTGCGGAAACCATGTTCCGACAACTCTCCCTTGAATTCCTTGGGTGAGACCTCATCCACTCTGTGAGTGTTGTTAGACGGGGTAAAACCTATCTAGGTTAGTGCTCAGGGAGATCACGGTGGCTTGAGGGTCGACAGAGTGGAACCCCTATCGAATGGGTTTTGTTGGATTGTTTTGTGTCAACAAATGGCTCCATTTCTAGTACCTTGTTACGGTTGAGGGGAGGATATGTGGAATATGACAAGACTGTAAATTCAAGATTGGTTTGACCAAAAGCTATGAGAATTTTCTAAGACAGAAAATCAAAACCATGGACTAACAATGGATAAGTGGTTGGCAAGGCACATACACGACGGTCCACATGAGTATTTTTTCTTTGAATTCCCAATCATCCTGTATGAGTGGTTAGCACTATTTACATACCGCAAGACAAATTTCCAAGGAGGCGAGCCAACATCCTGGACCCCTGAATTGATCCAAGAATTGCGAGAGACCGACAATAGGGCATCGCAAAATGTTGAAGTCTGGTTGGATAGTATCCTAGAAGGCTATATCACTGATTTCACAGTTGATACTACCAAATCCTACAGCGAAGAAGAAAGGGAATTATTCAACAAACCAAGATGTAGATTCTTATTGTCCCTACAATTATCAATTAAGATGCTTGTTTGTGAAAAGGACATACTAAAGATGCACCTTAAGTAGTAGACCTCTGGTGTGTGAAGGCTGTGGATACCATGAAGAAAGGGTGGAGATGAATGCAAGGATAAGGGGTAGATGGGTGATATTTTCGATGAGACTATAATGGAAGCTAAGGAATAAAGTGATCTTACGAGGGGAGGAGCAAAGTTTCGACAAGAGAAGAGGCATAGGATAGGGGAAGGTCCTGCTGCGATTGAAACACAAAACTGCAAAGGAAGACCACACGGGACGAAGCGACCCTATAGTGAAGAAGAGGATGACCAGAATACGCCCAAGATAGTAGTAAGATCAAACAACATTAGCAACATGCCCATGCCTCTACGCACTACTCTACATTCAGGGAGAAACACGAGTTCCACATTGACTTACCTAATGTGCTAGTAGCATTCTAGTAGTAGATCAACGTCTGTAGGAAGAAGGCCAATGGTGGTGGGAGATGGCACAAAGTTACCTTTGTTCCATGGGAACAAGACAGACGATCCCAAGTAGTACTAGTTTCTATGTGAGGCAGTATGGACTGTCAGACAGACTACGAATGATGATGTCAAAAAGGGACAATTGGCGATCACTCTTCACGGCCATGTGTTGGATTGGTTCATGAAATTTATACAAGTTCCTATGGGGAATTTTGCAAAGACGTTGCATGAAGTTAGGAAAGGACTAATTGAAGAATTTAGAAAACTAAATACTGAAGCGCAGTACATTACAGACTTAAAGGAGATTAAATAATTTACTAATGAAACTGTTTGGGACATTGACCAAAGATTCAAGACGTTATAGGGAAGAGTCAGATTCGAGATGAGTGATGGTCAACATAAAGAATGGTTCATCGTGGAACTTTTATCTCATATCAGACAACCACTGATGCAAGAAAATATCGGGACAGAGAGCAAGGCTCTGGAGATCACGATGAAGTTGGAAGCTTCACCCATTGAGGAAAGCACAGCTGGTATTAACCAGATTCAGGCACACCTAGCAAACTTGACACTTCAGTTGCAAGCTATAAATAAGGGTAAAGAGCATCACGAAGACCTTTGGTGTACTCAATGTTGCGCAGATGGACATACCAAAGATACTTATCCCAATTTCCAAAATTATGCACCGAACCCATTGAGTTGTGGTAGTGTACCATGGTGCCACATTTTCCAAATATATGGGCACTGACATGAATAATTTGGATACATGCAGAAGATGGTTATGAAGTCGGTAAACCTATACTGCTCATTTTGTTGATCTGTTGGGAATGAAGATAAATAATATCGTGCATATGACCTACTTTAGGAAAGAACATATGACTCATATTATGTGAAGGGAGAAGTATAGCAGCCACATCCGTAGGTGGTACGCCCACCACCCCCACCGTGGTATATACCATTACTGCAGATGCATTTTATACCACCACAACTGTAAATGAAATATAATCAAATTTCGATGGATCCACAGCAGCCACAGTATGTTCATTTAGCACACTATGTCCAGCAGCAACCAAATCCACCACAACAACAACTAACTCAGCCACAGTACCAATAACATGGAGGATTTCATGGAGGATTATGGGGTCGATGAGAAGGATGAGGTCGCAGACCTGTCCAATGTTATAATTGTGGCATATTGGGTCACTATCAGAGGGATTGTCCATATTTATAGTGCTCGCGCATGTATTGTACCGCGATTAATCACACTGTTGAGAACTAACCACATCTGATCACAAGATGGTAGGTAGGAAATGTTCTCTAGTTGCATAATCATAACCAGTTGTAGAATCAAAATCAACGTAAATCATCCTATGAAACCACTACTAAACCAGAATCAAGAGCCAACGGTCGTGACAATTTTGGCAGAACCCGGGATGAAGGATGTCAATGTCGTTGTCATCACTCATGGAGGTGCGACGACTGGAGAAGATATCCCTCATCTGAAAATTCAGTTGGCTAGGAAGAAGAAGGTGCAGTTCGATATTGATGCTTATAAGGGCACATTCTTTAAAACACGCAATATAATCGGAAGGAATCCTTGTAAGTCATATGTTTATCAAGTTCCCACTACTTTTTATTTTAATTCATTGGAGGTAGGACCATCGCAGCAACATGGTACCTTGCAGAACTTCTTTGAGAGTTGCTTGTCACTGGAAAGAGATCCTGATGCTCTGGCTGAAATTGAGACCCTATTGCACCGGCTGTTGGCCACTTTTCCCCACTTGCGCAACCCAGGTTCTGCGCATCCCACCAATCCAACAACTACTCGAGATACCAGCTTGATAGAGCAAGCCCCATCGGCAACCCCTCTGAAGCAGGCGCAGTCTCACCCGAGATATCTCATAGATGGATAACCGCTGAAACCATGTTTCCATGATTGTCAGGGAAGTATAGTCCCTTGGCTTGCAACCAAGGATCTCAATGAAGGAAACAGGGCGGCTGGATGGAGGAGTCAATTCTACGTGAATGAGCACAACTGTATGTCATCACGCACGAACTGACTTTCATTTCCCCCTCGCAGCTGACACAACTCATGCAGTGCAGCTGACTCACATCAATCGACTTTATGACTTAAGTCGGGGTTCATAACATGAATGATATAGAATGATATATATTTATATATTTTCAGTTCAGCAATATATCCTGTTCATCCATCTACGAATTGCAAGAAACTAACAGAAACTGAACCACATTTAACCCTATATAGAAAGCAACTATTAATCAATCACATAAACATTCACCACATCAATCATTCATTTGGACACAAGAGATAACATGGAAACCTATCTGGGAAAAACCACCAAGGTTCTCTTCATCTGGCATGAGAAAGGATATAGCACCTTGTAGTCTACGGGATGCAGACTGCTCTTGAGATATGTCTTTAAGTTCAAACTTATGGCTCTCATGCTCTCTGGTTCGCTCTTCTACTCTACTCCTACTGCTAGCATTATGCTCCCACTGCAGTCAGATCCACGACTCAACAGCCTTTCTAATACTACCATACTCTTCCTGATTCTACTTCTCTTCTGATCGCTATGACATTACAACATAATCGGAATCCCCTTCCATGGATTACCGTTGAATAACAAACTACTACTGAAAACTAAACAATGATCAATGGAAACCTTATAGACCAATCGACCAACCCTCTAACCATTGTATCCTTCCTATTTATACTAATTTACATGGCCACACAGGTCCTACTGCATCCTGGCAGTCTGTTAGCCATCACCATTAGCCGCCCCTCTTGTTATAGCTGTGGTGATCATGACTTGACACGAGGCACTATCGGCCTGACTTACAAATATATTCTCACACGTGCGTAGCTGCAGGCTTACACTGCCTTATACAACCATGATCTGGATTCTGTATCTGTTGCTTTTCAGCTGTTTTCCCCTTGCACACATCTGTGCTTGCCTTTCCTTTTCCCCACACTTCTTTTCTCTGCCTTCACGGGCCCTTTTTGTACTTTGCACTCTTCCTTTGCTTATATCACGCGTGGTGCATCTTTCTTGGCTGCACACATGAAGTTCCTTCTTATGCCCCTTTATGGGGCCAACATGCCCCCAACACTCACATGTGGCTCATCCAGAGCCACTAAGCAAGGGGCATATGAGTGGCCCAATCTGTGTAGTATCTTTTTGAAAAAACATAGAGATTGTTTTTTTTTTAGATTCGGCTGCATCTTAACTTGCGCAGTCCACTCCTTGCTCTTTTTTTTTCAAGGAAACATTTTGACAGGTTCTTTTGTTTCTCTCCTCCTGTTGTCTTTAATCCGACCCCTCTTCACATTTGGAATCGCTTGAAGTAAATTAGAAGACTCAATCACAGAAGGTTTACTACTACCAGAACCTATATCAGGCCCCTTCCGCTTCACTGACCTTTTATCGTTATCTTCAATTCTGGCATCATCCTTATCATCACGACCCTAACATATCTATCTAAACTCTCCGAATGTGTCTGCAAATCATTATCTTTACTGTAGCGGAGATAAGCACACCGAGATAGCTTATTTCGCAGCACCATTTTAGAGGATGGGTACTGGAGGATTTGATTGCAGAGTTTGCTTGAGCCGACAAGGTAAGCTTATGCACTTCTTATTGAGACCAAGATCCCTATGAAGAGGAATGTTGTCTTTTCTCTGGGACTCTCTCATCATGTTGTCGTAGTCCGCCTCCAATTTCACCAAGGGTATTTAGTGTCCCAGTCCAACACAGCAATCCATGTGGCCTTTGTCCTTCCGCCATTCTCATGCTCTGGATAGTTGATGCACAGTTGCTACGGGTTGCTGCTGCTTGTTCTCTTGATGCACTTCTTCAAGTTTCTCTCTTCTGCAGTGCTATCTTCACCACCCTCTTTTCCATATATATGAACTTTGAAGACTTGTCCATATTGAAAACTGAACAAGTCTTGCTATCCTGGGTGGTGGAGGTGAGTGATTTTCCAAGCTTTGATAAATTTCACCAGAGCAACATAGAGTTCAAGCCAACTCTTGCCCGTTGGACCCCTCGTAGCCTACTAAGAGCCGTAGATCCCACCTAAAGGGGTGGATGTCGCAACCATCTTTCAAGCCTGTAGAATATCTGAAAGATGACAAAGACTATGGACCGCACCCTGCAAAGCTTGTCAAAATGGGTTGGGTCTCTAGTCCCTACAGGAGCCCGCTTTGGTGCCACCGACAGGGCTGCTAATCTACTAATCTACTAATATCCAAGGATGGCTTCGCTAAAGGCTTGTCAATGGGTGGAAGCCACTAGTTGAATATCACCATATTTCTTCTTGTTGTCTCTGGATACACCCAACAGACTGAAAGCTACAGCAACAGATTTAGCCCTCAAGGCTACTCGGTAGGAGACTCTCCAATTCATTTGTAACTGCATCTAGTGGATGAGCAGCATAAACATAGTGATTTCTACTTAGTGCAAGTGAACCCCAATTTTATAGGAAGAGGATCGGATCTTCCTTCGTGCAGACTTATCCAGTGGCATTATGAGGACAAGACCCTCACCTTATGTACTGTATTTCCTTCTTAGATGTGCTATGATTACTGGTGTCACCAATTTTGGGTAGTGACAGGTGTGAGCATGTGCGGATGGGCTGGATGGAAACGGTGATTAAGTTCTCCACACTTGATCCAGCTACGGTGTTGTCCTGGTCTAAGTGCCAAATCTTCGCTGAATCTTGATGCATTTAATGGTCTATCAGCACGTGCCAGTTGTCTCGTATTTTCCATCACTTGCTTAATAATTAGTTTTGGTGGTGGTTGTAATGTGTCTCATCATGTCGACACAACTTTTTCCTTAATTTCTACCATCCTACCACGCACTCGCAGTGCTGTGGTTGCCTCCAAAATTCCAATATTTTTTTTTTCTTCAGCCGAGTAACTTGATCGCCTTTGCATACATTATTTTAAACTTGTTGGTTCTGGGTCTGCTTGCACAGTAGTACAAAACTTGCCTTGGAATTCCTGCACCATTGCTTCTATCTTAGCAACTTCTGCCGCAGCTTCCTCTGCTTGCGCGGCCAATTGCTCCACATGGTTGGACTGTACATGCTCCAACAAGTCTTTCTCTATCGACTGTAATATGTCTTGAAGCTTCTAATACATCAGCTGAATATGGTCTGTGAGCTTTTCTGCCTCTAACTGGAATTCCTCAACCTTGGCTTCCCCAGCCTTCTCCTGCTCGTGAAGGGTCTGGACTTCCTATTGGAGACTTTTGATCTCTGCATGCTTAGTGACCTTTTTCTACAGGGGTAGCTTCCACATGTCCACCTTCACAGCAATGATGCTCTGATCTGCCTTGCAAATGGGCTGCCTTATTTTCTTAGTTGTGTCATCCTCAAGCAATGTTTCCCAAATGGTCGCAACATTGTATGCGGCCTTTGCGCAGATTGCTTCTTCACCTTTAATTTTGTCAGTAGCTTCAGACACTATTGTTCTTCTTTCTTCCAACACCTCTAGGCATGTGGTTGGTACCTTCCAGGCTTGCATATCTTCGACGTGGCGCTAAAGATCTTGTGCGATCTTCGCAAGCCTAGCCACTTTAGCTAAGGAGTCTTCATCAACTTTCCCAGCCTCCGGTGGGAATGTTGTGACAACATTCTTAATAGTATCTGCCAACATGACACAACTTTGCTCCAGGCCAATATTTCTTGCGTCTTCTCAGCCAGGAGGTTGGTGCGCTCCTGCAATTCTTGATCTTTCCCCTGCAACAGGGCCTTGCGCAACTTGGCCTTCTTTTTCTGTTTTGTTGCCTTGTGTGCAATAGCGTTTTGTCTTAGTCAGAGTTCAGCTACAACTGCCTGCTGAATGATATAGATCTTGTCCAAGAGCAACTTGGAGAAGTCTATCTCGACAGTGTTGTTATCAGTATCTGTGGTTGTCTCTTCCTTCACATCAAGTGCTTGTGTCTAAATGAGTACCTTGATTGGTGGTTCCCACAGCGGTGTGATTAGTGGTATGTTAGGATCAATGTGATATGATTTGGTGTCCACCATGTGTGTGATCTCATTGATAGCTGTTGTTAACTAATTGAGGTGGGTCTGGCCTTAGGCAGTGATGCTCTCTTGTTGGGCCCTTATTCCACCAAGGTTATCTTGTATAACTTTCACCACGGCGTTGGCAAGTTCTCGCAACTCATCCTCTGTTAAGGTAGTGATGTTTTCTGTTATGTCTTCCTTCTTATTCTTCCGCAATGATTGAGCTTCCTCAGGCTGTACATGGGTCTGCATTTGTTCTTTAGCATGCGGATGCATAGAAGGATGGTGGTCTGATTCCTTTGTATCATCATCATCTTCCATGTTTCCTTGCGATGGATCCCCTTGGGTATCATCACCTTCTTGCTCTTCACCATGAACTTGGTGAATTGGTGGTTCTTCTACATTCTTCTCTTCAGGAAGTGGTTCTGCTAGTGGGCCGCGCCATTCCTCTGGCCAGAGCTTGACAATTGCATCCACATCATCGTTGGTTACTATGAATCTGGCTTGATGTATTTACCAAGGTGGACCTTTTATAGGCAACAGATTTATATTATGCATATGAGCTTCAAATTTGACGAAAGAATCATACCTTTGCACAGTTGTGGTGTGGATCCTGTGGGTTTGCCAAACAACCTGTCGTAGTGCCTCTGCGTATAAGAAGAATACCACATTGCTATCCTATTGGTGTTTGTTGTCAGCCTGGTCTTCCCATAGATTCGGATATTCTTCCCATAAACAGGATATCGAGACATCCATTTATACATAGTCCGGGGGGTCAGCCTAGACAGTGAAGGAAATCAAAATTAGCAACCAGGAATAGTAAAATTTATGACCTTCCTTTTGTTGCGCCAGTATCACATCTTCGAGAAGGGCATTTAGAAAGTACCACGACCAGTTGAATTTTTGTCCCCATGCACATAAATCTACAATTTCTATTACCCCTATGGAACATTGTGTCGGTACCACTTTATGAAATATTTTACAAGATAATATTTTTTCAGCAACCCAAACACTTTTGTCCTGGATGGGCCCAATTAAGTATCCTTGTCCTCCGCGTTGAAGGTTGTGTTTCCGCTTAATGTCCCAAGTATTATGCTTAGTGAGTTAAGGCAGAGGTTCTTTGCCTTCGCTTGGGAGCCCTATAATTCTCTCTATTAGTTCAGCAGTAATTGGGTATGGCTGATCCAGCCATAAGTATCCTCTATGAACGCAGACTAGTAACTGCTTTACATATGTACTGGCCTATACACTATGGCCAAAATGAGGCATGGACAACATGTTTGTTAGGCCTGAAGTGGCTAGTCCCTCAGCCCACTCCAGTGGTTTGGTTACCTTGACAGCAGGTTCAGCAGCCTATATTATGTCCATGCAGTCTATTATCTGTAATCCCTCTTGCCGCTGAGTATCGTAGCCCTGGAGTTTCAAAACAGATAATGTGGGGAGGATGTCCGTCAGTAAGGGTATGTCGATAGGGATCCGTGGTGCTATCCAAGTGGTCGCCGGTTTCGCCGAGAGTTCTGCATGCACTACGCCATGTCTTCTTGGTCTAATGTAAGCTAGAAAGTTCGGGTCAACCCATTCTCTTTGTGGATATGCCTGTGGTAATAGTTCTTCATATTCATCATCAGTTCCCTAGTAAGTAGCATGCGTCTTTCCTAGCTTTCCTGGAGTGTCTGGAACTTTACCTTTCTTTTGTCCCGGTTGTGGTCATGCAGATGACTCACCTGGAATGATTGGTAATTCCTAGACTGGGTTCGGCACAGGACACAAACCAAGGATTGGAATTGTTTGTGGCTTCCTTGTTCTTTCCATTGTGTCGGTCTCTGGTGATTGTTGCAGCTGCGAGCCTATGGCTGACTTTGTTTCTACTTCCTCATCAATGGGGCAGCCAAATATGATAGTGGTGTCTAAATCCTCACTCTCGCTAGGAATGTTAATTACCATGGGCTTGAACGAGATGGAAAATAGGTGACAGGATGCAGGTATGCAATAGCTCGGGTCTGGTGCTCTCAGTGCATAAAACAAAACTAGCTTGATGGGGAGAGGAATATTTTAGATTTGGACAATGTCCTTCAATCATCATTTGATAGAAGCTTAAGGTCTAATCTTGCTCTCAGGTTTCCTTTTACAATGCTTTCTCCATAAATTTATGTAGCTGACCTTTCTAGTTGTGCTTGTCAGACTAGTAATGGAAATTAGTGCTGAGATGGTTGATGAGAGCTAACAGTACACCACCTTGCTCCTCGTACTACATTGATTTAATGCCACGCAAGTGACCCAGTCGTAAAAATATTTTGGCATGGATTCATTGGTTAATGCTAGCTAGCCTGTCATTCCTGCTTTTTGCATTCTTTGGCCCCTAGTTGTCTTTCTGCTTGCACACTTTAGGTCACCCGCTTGGGTATATGCAATGATGTGACCACTGGTCCATTTATTTCCCATGATTTCTATTGGTTCTATCGCAATCCTGCAACAGAATAGTTTATGTCTTTTAGCCATTTCTTTTTTACGCATGTCGGAGGAAGGTTTCAGGGAGCTGTCGTTCACCAAACTTGCGACGTGGGTACCATCAAATTTTATGAAGTTGCAATGTTCCCATACCCATAGTTTGTGCGATGGTATACGGCCTTAGCCAAGTTTCCTTTAGTTTGTGTGGGTGCGCGAAGACTCTGTTGTCATAGTGTAGGATATGTCTTCCTTATATGGATGGCTTTACCCTAATTTATTGATAATGTCATGCCGGCAGCTGTTGTTGAGTTGGCTTAGTCTGTAATCACAAAGGTATCTTCATCCTCTCTAAGTCTTCCACCATTCCCTTTCTTTCTATGCCATTTAGAGGGAAGAGGGTCTGGTATTCCTTCAGGAGATCTGTGATTTGTACAACTCCTTCATCCTGCGAGTGATTTTGTATTACTTTGCGATCTTTACTTAGTTCCACTGTTTTTCGCCCACTGGAGTTAGTTGGGCTATCTTCTGCGTCCCTGGGTATTTTGTCTTGCTGAGTAGCTGTGCTGTGTTGGTGAGCATTAGTGTCATTTATCTTCTCGACTATACCCCCCTTGTCTTGATGGATTGTACTATGAATTATACGGTGTTTGTCAGCCTTTAGAATTGTATGCATGACCTGTTGGGTTCCTTGTCGCAGTTGCTAAAAGTTATCACAAGTATTGGGTGCCATATCCAAAGTGTAGATGAAACTCTCATAGGTGGGTAACTCCCTTGACTCAGTCTCCACCCGTCGCACATACCTTGTGACTCTTGCACACCTTCTCATGGAGACTTCATGTAACCTATTTTTCCAATTCTCTAAAGCCTCCCCTAAATCAGACGTACATGAACTCACGCACTTCCAGTTTAGGTTCCCATATTTCGTCGGACTGATATGATCTTCGTGCATAGTTGTGACAATGTAGATTTGATAAAGATAGTCAACTTGCCCCTCATTATAAATAGGTTCAACGTATCTTTTCCCCTCGAATGTGTTGATGTATTTGTAACTTCGGAATGTATTCATCTATGTATCTTATGTATTGTAACCCGATGTTTATTCCAGGATGTATCTATAATGTAATTGAGTCATATTTTCATGCCCCGATCTTCCAATCAGGAGGATCAATAATGTAAACAAGTCATGTCAAGTCATAGTGGGTAACCCTCCGATTTTCTAAGGGTTAAAGTCCCCGCAATTCTGAGGCACTAGGGTTATTAGACTCTCCTAGTAGAGGTCGGCTCTGGTAGGGTTTTAGTCATGTCGGGATTAGTATAAATAGAGAACTGGAGTCTCTATTTATCACACAACTCATCCACACTCAAGTGTAGTGCATAGTTGAGGAAGGAGAAGACACTGGCGCTAGACAAGAAGAATATTACTGTTGTTGGGAGATCACTTACTGTTTTGGGGCTTTTACTATTTTGGTGCTGATTCTATCTCTGAGGAAGTTGTAGGGTTTTCTCCTTTATGGTTTCCCTAAGGAAAAACACTGTGTTTATTTTCTCTTGTGTTTGATTGTTGTACTTGTTATTCTCTCAGTTAAAGATCCTAATAATGCTAGCTTGAATGTTGAAAAAACTAATATGGTATCAGAGCTAACCTGAGAAGAAGACAATGTGCAGCTGTGGGAACTAGGGCTTCCTAGTTTGTGGATCTTCCTCCACATATTTTCAGCAAAATTAAGGTGGAATAACTCTCTTCCTTAGGGTACATCTTTCTATCAAAGCAGAATCCAATTCTGTCAGTTTTGGACCCCACACTGCTGCCAGAAATTAGGGATTTTCACAAGAGAGGAATTTTTCAGTGAGCTCAAGCCTAGATTGATCTCCTCCCCAAAATCGAAGTTAGGGACAAATTTCAAAGTATTTGGGTGGACAAAACTACAGAAAATAAAAACCCTAATCTGCTCCTAAACCAGCTCTACGGGATTTCAGCTCAAGTTTCAGATCCGACATCTTGACCTGGTAAGATCTAAATCTTTTGTATTTCCATTTGAGGTTCTCAGTTTAAGATGTCTCATCATACCAAGTTTGATGAAAATCTTGAGGGAGCTAATAAATTCCGAGCCTGGAAGTATAGGATTTCCCTGTTCCTGGAAGAGAATGAATTAGACTCCTACATCCATGAGGAGGTTCCAATTCCAGAGGGAGATGCGGAAAAGGCCTTACATAAGAATAAGATGGTTATGGAAAAGAGGATCATTGCTGATTCCATCAAGGATCACCTTATCCCACAGGTGTCCTCTCTCAAGACACCTAAAGCTATGTTTGATGCCCTAACCAAGTTGTTTGAAGGGAAGAACATAAACCAGAAGATGACTCTGAGGAATCAACTGAAGAATGTGAAGATTCAGAATGCAGAGACTATCCAGTCCTACTTCACAAGGGTTTTTGAGATCAAGGAACAATTAGAAGCTGTAGATGAAGAAGTGGAGAATGCAGAGATTGTAATGACAACACTGAATGGACTTCCTAGGTCATGGGATTCTTTCATCCAAGGAATCTGTGCAAGAAAGAAGTTAGTCAAGTTCAGTAGACTATGGGAAGAATGCTCTCAAGAAGAAGCTCGGATAGCAACTCGAGAATAGAAGATGGGAAGTGAAGATCAAGTCCTCACAGTTCACTCCAATAGGGGAAGAATAAATCCTCATTACTCCAAAGGTAAGAACTCTTATTCTAAGGATAACAATAGAAAGGACCTATCTATATTGAGATGATATACATGTGATGAAAAAGGACACTTTGCAAAAGACTATCCTAAGAACAAGAACCACTCTCATAAGAACAAGGGCAACAAAAGAGGACATCATGCTCATGCTGCAGAGGATGATGAACCATCCAAGAAGAGATCCAGATATGAAAGTGAAGATTCTTCAAGCGAGGATGAATATGTTTTGATTTCTGCTCTCACAGGTAACATTACTCATGGTAGTGATGATTGGATTATAGACAGTGGGGCTTCCAAACATATGACTAGATTCAAGGAATCCTTTGTAAGAATATCAGAACATGAATCACCTCACAAGGTGAAACTAGGAGATGACTACCAATATCCAATAAAAGGTAGTGGGGAATATTCATATAAACTAGAATCTGGTAAGTCTCTAACAATGAAGGAAGTATTGTTTGTACCAGGACTCAAGAAGAACCTTCTCTCCATATCAGCATTGGATGCAAAAGGAATGAGGGTTGCATTCATAGATGGTCAAGTCATTATGTGGCCTAGAGGAAAGACTATCGATGATGTGGTAGTGATTGGAGAACAAGAAGGAGGATTGTACAAATTGAAGGGCCATCCAGAACAAGCATTGGTCCATGACTCAGTAGAGCCAAATGAACTTTGGCATAGAAGGCTTGCACATGTGCATTACAAAGCACTACCTATTGCAAGCAAGGCTGTTGAAGGTCTTCCAGAAGTCCAAGCAAAACATGATGGGGTCTGCAAAGGATGTGCGAAGGGAAAGAACACAAAGAAGACAGTTCCAAGTAGTGAAGGAAAAGCAAAAGGAATCTTGGAAATCATCCACTCCGATGTATGCGTTCCTATGTCATCAAGCTCACTAAGCGGGTATGCATATTATGTTTCTTTTATTGATGATTTTTCTAGGAAGACATGGGTTTACTTCATGAAGAAAAAAGATGAAGTATTCAGCAAATTCAAGGAATTCAAAGCCTTGATCGAGAACCATACTGAAAAGAAGATCAAGACCTTTCGATTAGACAATGGCAAAGAATTCACTTCAAATGAATTCAAGAGGCTATGCAAAGACTCAGGGATTAAGAGGGAGTTGTCCACTCTTTATAATCCACAATAGAATGGGGTTGTAGAAAGGAAGAATAGAACTACCATGGAAGCTGCAAGAGCAATGCTTCATGATCAAGATCTTCCTATGCATCCTTGGGCTGAAGCTGCCAGAACAGTGGTGTATGTACAGAACTATACTCCACATAGAGTACTCGAGAACAAGACTCCTAAAGAAGTCTTCTCCGGCAAGAAACCAGAAGTCAGCCATCTCAAAATATTCAGCTGTCCTATGTACATACACATCCCAAAGGAGAAAAGGACAAAATTAGATCCTTCAGGAAAGAAGGGTATATTTGTGGGATACTCTGAAAGTTCGAAGGCTTACATAATCTATTTCCCAGGATACAAGAAGATTGACATCAGCAGGGATGTGACATTTGATGAAGACACAGCTTACAACAAATCCAGAAAGATACCTGCTAAAGAACTTGAAGAAGCAGAAGCACCCAGAATCCATGATACAACCATGAATGAAGAAGCTCAAGAAGAAGATCGAGAATTTGAATAACCACAAAGACCTATAGATCCACCTCTGGATAAGAATCCTCATAAGAGGAAACTTGCTTGGGTACAAGAACTTATCCAAGGTGCGGAAAGATATGGGGCTCTAGAAGAGAATCACAAAGAAAGAAAGAGGACCAGATCCTACTCCGGGTATGTAGCTTTACTATGTGATTTCATTAATAAAGAACCTTCCAGTTATGAAGAAGCAGCAGAACGGAAAGAATGGAAGGATGCTATGATCGAAGAATATCAATCGATCATGAAGAATGATGTGTGGGATGTTGTCCCAAGACCAGAAGGGAAGCCAGTTGTAACTTCCAAATGGATCTATAAGATCAAGCATGCTACAGATGGTAGCATGGAAAAGTATAAGGCAAGATTTGTGGCTCTGGGTTTCTCTCAGAAAGAAGGAATAGACTATGAAGAAACATTTACACCTATAGCTAGATACACTTCCATCAGATCAGTACTTGCTCTGGCTACAGTGATTAAATGGAAGATACACCAAATGCATGTCAAGACTCCTTTCTTGAATGGTGTAGTAGAAGAGGAAGTGTATGTAGAACAACCACTCAGTTTTGAGACACATGATAGAGAGTCTCATGTATGTAGATTGAAGAAATCCCTGTACGGTTTGAAACAAGCACCCAAGACCTGGTACGGTAGAATTGACATTTTTCTATCCAGTTTGGGCTTTACCAAGAGTAAAGCAGATTCCAACCTTTACTACAAGGTTGAATATGGAAACCCAGTAATGCTTCTACTATATGTAGATGATCTATTTGTGATAGGTACGGATGAGTTGATTGTTGATACGAAGAGAAAGCTTGCTACTGAGTTCGAGATGAAGGACTTGGGTATGATGCATTACTTTCTAGGTATGGAGGTGTGGCAGAGTACATATGGAATCTTCCTTGGACAAGGGAAGGATGTAGTAGAGATTCTAAAGAGGTTTGGGATGATGGACTGTAAGGCTATGGCCACACCTATGGTATTGAACCTGAAGCTATTGAGTGATGCTTCATCAGAGTCAGTTGATGGTATGATGTATCATCAGATGATTGGGTCATTGATGTACCTGATGAACACAAGACTAGACATTTGCTTTGCTATGAACACCTTGAGCCAGTTCTTGACAGATCCGAGAAATGTTCACTTGATTGTTGCAAAGCATATTCTAAGGTACCTAAACGGTACAGTTGATTATGGGCTCAAGTACGATGTGAATCAAAAGATTAACCTGGAGGGTTATGTTGAGCCAGATTGGGTAGGCAGTGCCATCGATAGGAAGAGCACTTCAGGGTGTTGCTTCATTATGGGATCAGGTGTGATCTCTTGGTTTAGCAGGAAGCAATCCTATGTGGCACTGAGTACAGCTGAAGTAGAGTATGTCGCAGCTTGTTCAACTAGTTGTGAGGTAGTATGGTTGTGGAAGCTACTGTCTGATTTATTTGATCTCCAGTTGGATGCTACTTGTATACATTGTGACAACTAGAGTTTCGTGAAGTTGTCAGAGAATCCAGTGTTCCATGACTAGTCGAAGCATATCAAGATCAAGTATCACTATATTAGGGATATGGTGCAGAAGGGAGCAATGAAGCTTCAGTATGTTGTGACAGGGGAATAGATAGCTGATGTATTAACGAAGCCATTGGCTAGAGTGAAGTTCGAGTACTTCAGGGAGAAGCTTGGTGTTCTCCAAATCGAGGTTTCCTCCAAGGGAAAGTGATGAGTCCCATAGCCATTCTGACATGGTGAGAGGATTGGTTCCTTCCATGGTCAAATGTAAGGGCTGAGCCATTCTGTCATGGTGAGAGGATTGGTTCCTTCCATGACAGACATGAATGCAAAGATCCATAGGCATTCTGACGAGCAGGTCAGATGTAAGGGCTGAGCCATTCTGTCATGGTAAGAGGATTGGTTCCTTCCATGACATGTATGAGTGTTGAGATCCATAGCCATTCTGACGAGTAGGTCAGATGTAAGGGCTGATCCATTCTATCATGGTGAGAGAATTGGTTCCTTCCATGTCAGATGTGAGTGCTGAGCCATTCTGATATGACTGTAGGATTGGTTCCTACATGATCAGATATAAGGGCTATTTCCATTCTTTGAATGGAGCTGCCTGGTGAGGTACCAGGAAAACTCAATTGAGGACTAAGGGTCATTTTGATATGATCGTGAGATGTTCTCTCACATGATTAGATATGAGTGCATGGCCATTATGTTGTGATAGAGGGATGTGTTCCCACTTGATCAGATGTAAGGGCTGCGCCATGCTGTCATGGCTAAAGTATTAGGTTCCTCCCATGTCAGATATGAGTGCTGGCCATTCTGACTTGGTGTCAAATATAAGGGCTACCACCATTCTTTGAATGGAGCTACCTGGTGAGGTACCAGGAATCCTCAGTCTAGGACTAAGATCCATTCTGATGTGACTGAGGGATGTCTTCCCACATGATCAGATGTAAGTGCAGTGACCTTTCCACAGATGATAGTAGTTTGGGTTCCTATCATGCTGGTGGTTGTAAGTGCTGAGCCTTTTCACAGATGATAGTAGTTTGAGTTCCTATCATGTTGGTGATTGTAAGTGCTGTGCCTTTTCACAGATGGTAGTAGTTTGAGTTCCTACCATGTTAGTGATTGTAAGTGCTATTCCTTTCCGTAGATGGTAGTAGTTTGAGTTCCTACCATGCTGGTGGATGTGAGTGTTGTGCCTTTCCACAGATGATAGTAGTTTGGGTTCCTATCATGCTGGTGGTTGTACATGCTGAGCCATTTCACAAATGATAGTAGTTTGAGTTCCTATCATGCTGGTGAATGTGAGTGCTAGGCCTTTCTGATATGATTATAGGATTGGTTCCTACATGATCAGGTGTGAGTGCTGGGCATGCCTTTCTGATGAGTATGTCAGATGTAAGTGCTAGGTGGACCATTTTGACTTAGTGTCAAATATAAGCACTGAAGAAGACCTACATGGAGGCTAGGCCTACAACTAGCATGAAAAAGGGCTGGCTCTGTAGAACTTCCTGTGATGAGAAGAATCATGAGATAGCACCCATGATGATGATTGCCAGTGATGATCCAGATCGAGTGATGATCGAGATCCAGTGATGATGATCCAGCAGTGATGATCTAGATCGAGTGATGAGCCAGATCCAATGATGATGCCTAGTGATGATCCAGATCCAATGATGATGCCTAGTGATGATCTAGATCCAGTGATGATGATCCAGATTAAGAGATGATCCAAATTCGAAGAATGAAGATGACTTGAAGATGAATATGACTTGAAGATGAAGATGACTTGAAGATGAATATGACTTGAAGATGAAGATGACTTGAAGACTCAGAAGACTTGAGATGTAGATGACGAGATGATCCAGTTGATACAGAGAAGAAGACCAATGCTAAAAATTGTGTCGAAAGAATACCTTCCTAGTTAAGAGGGAGTGTTGATGTATTTGTAACTTCGGAATGTATTCATCTATGTATCTTATGTATTGTAACCCAGTGTTTATTCTGGGATGTATCTATAATGTAATTGAGTCATATTGTCATGCCCCGATGTTCCAATCGGGAGGATCAATAATGTAAATAAGTCATGTCAATTCATAATGGGTAACCCTCCAATTGTCTAAGGGTTAAAGTCCCCGTAGTTCCTGGGAACTAGGGTTATTAGACTCTCCTAGTAGAGGTCAGCCCTGGTAGGGTTTTAGTCATGTCAGAATTAGTATAAATAGAGAAATGGAGTCTCTATTTATAACACAACTCATCCACACTCAAGTGTAGCGCATAGTTGAGGAAGGAGAAGACACTAGGGCTAGACAAGAAGAAGATTATTGCTGTCAGGAGATCACTTACTGTTTTGGGGCTTTTACTATTTTGGTGTTGATTGTATCTCTGAGGAAGCTGTGGGGTTTTCTCCTTTATGGTTTCCCTGAGGAAAAACACTATGTTCATTGCCTCTTGTGTTTGATTATTGTACTTGTTATTCTCTTAGTTAAATATCCTAATAATGCTAGCTTGAATGTTGAAAAAACTAACAAAATGGATCAATGGGCAATACTACTCTCATTTCCTCATCTTCAAAGGAGAGGATCCTTTTCTTGAAATTTATAATTGTTTGATTGTCTATACCCCAATCTATCCCTAGTAGTGCAGGGTAAGGATTCGTATCATCTACAATGTTGATGACCTCAAAGTCTGCATATGTGCTCAATCCTTCAACATCGACAATGACATTTCTCAATCATCCAATGGGTAGTACTTTCACCTGATTGGAAAGACGCAACTGGATAGGAGACCTTTCCAAGCGTGGCTTACCCATGCTTTCCCAAGTCTGGTGGGCTACAATATTGACATATGACCCCAGATCTAAAATGATATATTCCATGTCATAATCACCTATCTATGCATTGATTCTCAATTCGCAGCCAGTTTTACATTTTCATCACACTTGGTTAACCTTCTTCTCAATTTGTGGTACTACATGGATCTCGTCTACTATTGCTTGTAGCTCTACAATAAAGTTTTACATTTTCATCACACTTGGTTAACCTTCTTCTCAATTTGTGGTACTACATGGATCTCGTCTACTATTGCTTGTAGCTCTACAATAAAATCTTTATCTTGGATTAGCATCAAACAAATTGATAGAAGAGGTCTCAGCTTACTAACCTTGGTTGAAGCTTTCTTCTATAACAGGTGTTGGAATCGTTCTAGCATGTCCTTGACTTCTATTGAAGTTGATGGTACATAAGGTCTTATGAAGTTTGATTAGACATCCCAAAATACTTATTTCTGCTTTTTTTCATTTAGTGATTCCTTTTTATGCGCCACCGACCTCACTTACGGCTGTGTTTGTTCTTGTGGGTTCTCTTGCTCTACTACAGTCATCACACCTCCTCTTGTTATGGCATCAATGTTCAGGTCTCACAGTTCAGCTACGATCATCTGAACATTCGTATTTGCATTTGGGTTCAGGTTTGGTGGGGGGTTGGGTGCGGAAACAGTTCTTTCTTTCCACTATGTGATTAGCTCAGCACATTTTTCAACATTATGGTCCTGACCTTTACTATATGAGCATGGCCTTGCATGCTCCAAACAATCTCTGGAAAAGTGACCTACTTGTCCATAGTTATAGCATGTAACTAGACCTCTCCCCCTACCAAATCCTCCTCTGCCACCTATTCCTCTAAAGTTTCCACCACCCCTTCCCTGAGGGTGTAGTTGCTACTATGGGTACTGGTTCTGCTGGTAGTTTTGTTGATAGGGGTTTTGCTGGACATATGGTTGCCTAAGCGCATATGGTTGTTGGTACTAATTAGCTAGGAATTGTGTAGGTTGGTATGAGGCTTATGCCTATTCAACCTGAGGGAACCCCTCATTTTTCATTAAGTATCTATCAACTATTTTCTCTTTCAAGAGCTGGTATGCTCTATAGTCTTTTTCATCGTGTCCTACCAATCTACAAAATTTACAAAATAAGTTTGCAGGGGTACTCACAACCTTTTTCAAATACACACATTCCTCGTCACGGTGACCTCTTGACTGGCATATGCAACACCAGGGTATCCCTTGCCCATTTAATGGGTTAGGTGCACCAGTTGCGACATAATTCATGAAGGTCGAACAGTTGTCCTTGGTGTGTCCATCCGTTCTACATTTTGTGCACCACAAGTCCTCTTGTCCTTCTTTGACCTTCTTGATATCTTGAATTTGTAGTGTAAGGTTGGCTAGCTACGACTGAATCTGTACCATTTTGGCAGCACCGTCAACAATAGGCGAGGCCTCTAGCTTCATCTCCAGCTCCAATGCTTCTGTCTGCGAATCAATCTTTTGCTGCATCAATGGCCCTCAAATGTGTGGTAGCAGAGTAGCAATAAACCACTCCTTATGTTGTACATCATACATTTGGAAGCTTACCTTAGCCATCAACGTCTTGAATCTTTGATCAAAATCCCACACAGTTTCCGCTAGAGCTTGTTTAATCTCCTTAATCTCAGTAATACAGTGTGACTCTAATTTGGGTTTTCTAAACTCTAAGATCATTGCAGCTCAGATTTCCTCGAGAGTCTTCTGTGGTGTTCCTCCTGGAGTGGCACAAAATTTCATGAACTAATCCAGGGCGCAACCCCTTAAGTTTGTAATCATCTACGCTTTCTTCATGTCAACGCCATGGACCAAACATACCATCCACACAGCATCACATAGGAACCAATGTTGTTCAGGGTCTTCCATTCCATTTCCATTAAATGTAAGTAACCAGATGTCTATCGTAGCCATTGGGTTGGCGTTCAGGCTCTCTGGGGCAGGGTTCAACTGAGTTGCACCTTCTGGCGCACTAGTTTCAGGACTAGCGTTATCCGAGTTAGAGGTCCTCTCAGGGGATGAGACTCTAGATCTCGTCTTAGGCGATATAGTTGGTGTTATATAATTGTGTTCTAACCCTAAGGTCTCGTCAGAGCTATCCAGACCTTTAGGTCCTTCTGATATTTGGCTATAGTCCTCCTCTTCGTCGTAAGACCCTTCGTGTTCTCTTCCTTCGAACAAACTAGGATTCCATCGGCCCCTTTCATTTTTCCTTCTTTTTCCTGATCTGAATCTTCTTCCACTCCTTAGTACTCCAACCTCGAGTTTAGGTTTTGTTCTTCCAAGGAACATCTCCACACACTCCTCCCCATGTTTTTACCTGCTTGTTAGCAACATAGCACCTTCCTCGACACACGGCTCAACTATCCAGGTGCAAAAGACCCTTCTCATAAGAAAGTAGTTTTATCCATGTACTTATGCTCAATAAGTATGTCCTTCATGGTGCTTGGAAGAAATCCCGTTCAGCTTCACTATACAAAGTTATAGTATCTATTGCAAACTCAGTAATATACCCTTGTAATATACTATCAACCCAAAAATCAACAGCTCTTGAGATAGCTTTACTTACACTGGTTACCTCCTGAACCAGTTGGTCACTCCACTCGATAATATCCCTTGTCTGGTAGTTGGTCCATCTAGATGCCAATCCTACCAACCATTCATGTAGTAGAATAGGGAACTTAGCAAAGAATATCTCGTGAATATAAGAGTATATATAATTGTCTAACCATCTTTATGCATTGAACCGTGTTCTTGCACTTTATTCTTGCGCAAACACCAGTTTTTAGCATCCAACCAGTCTTCTATCTCCTCCTTCATTAGGTGCCACACCATCTCCCTGATTTAATCAAGAGGTCCCAGCATCAGAACCATTTGTTTGCCACTTTTCCCCACTTGCGCAACCCAGGTTCTACGCAGTCCGCCAATCCAACAACTACCTGAGATATCGTCCCAATAGAGAAAGCCCCATTGGCAACACCTACGAAGCAGGTGTAGTCTCACCCGAGATATCTCATAGATGGGTAACCACCGGAACCATGTTTCCGCAATTATCGGGGAAGTATAGTCCCTTGGCTTGCAACCAAGGAGCTCAACGGAAACAACATGGCGGCTGGACGGAGGATTCGGTTCAGCGCGAATGAGCACAACTATATGTCATCGTGCGCAACCTAACTTTCCTTTCCCCCTTGCAACTGACACAACTTGTGCGGCGCAACTAACTCACATCAATTGGCTCTATGACTTAAGTCAAGGTTCATAACCGGAATGATACAGAATGATATATATTTATACAGTTTCAATTCAGCAAGATATCCTATTCATCCATCTACCAATTGCAAGAAACTAACAAAAACTGAACCACATTTAACCTTATGCAAAAAGAAACTATTAATCAATCACATAAACATTCACCACATCAATCATTCATTTGGACACAAGAGATAACATGGAAACCCATCTGGGAAAAACCACCAAGGTGCTCTTCATCTGGCATGAGAAAGGATATAGCACCTTACAGTCTGCGAGATGCAGACTGTTCTTGAGATATGTCTCTAAGTTCAGACTTATGGCTCTCATCCTCTCTGGTTCTCTCTTCTACTCTACTCCTACTCCTAGTGTTCTGCTCCCACTACAGTCAGATCCGCAGCTCAACAACCTCTCTAATACTACCATACTCTTCCTGAGTCTACTCCTCTTTTGATCGCTATGACATTACAACATAATCGGCATCCCCTTCCATGGATTACCGCTGAATAACAAACTACTACTGAAAACTGAACAATGATCAATGGAAACCTTACAGACCAACCAACCAACTCTCTAACCATTACATCCTTCCTATTTATACTAATTTACATGGCCACACAAGGCCAACCGCATCCTGGCAGTCTGTCAGCAGTCACTGTTAACACCTCTAATTTGAAGAGTATTGAAATAAACATGGTGGAGAAAAATGAAGGTTACGTGAACTTTGGTTAAGAGTAAAGATGTGAAAATATGATAGAATGGCGCATAAAAGATAAAATTATCCCATAATTTGATGGAATAGAACAAAAGAGGTGAAAATCAATGGTTTAGAACAGATCCGCTATGTGGAGATGCACGAGAGATAAGGATAGGTGGAGGTAATTAACAAAGCATGAGGATCGACGGTTGTGGGACCAAGTTAGTAAAATCTATGGTTGATAAGAAGTCCACTCCATAAAGATGCGCGTTTTTAAAAACAAAAAGGCCCAGCGGAATGTGTACATGCAAGTTAATCTAATGGCTTAAACATAAAGCAAGTATTCATCAACGGTTGTCATCAGCTCCAGAGGATAAGGTTGCGCAGTAGTTGAAGTGAAAAGGCGGTAGCAAAATAAAAACCATGATACATGTGGCGGCTCATAGTACATTCTGCAAAGAAAAATGGTTTAAGGAAAACCGCTAAAGGGAGCCTCCGGAATAGACCTTTATATAAGGTGAGGTTGACTTTTTTTTTTTAAATCATTTTTTTTTATTTTGCATGCCGGGACGAGTGAAGGGGAAAACCCGCCATCCTTTTGCAGTCAACCTCACATACATACAGTTACAGTCATAGGTAAGCTTCGAATACTTGAGCTCTGTTTAGAGAATTATCGTCGTTTTTCTGTTATGGAGAAAGAGAAGGGGTTAGAAGGTCTTAATCGGGTCCTGGATGAAAGAGAGGAATTCATGGTTGATAGAGATAGAGGTGTGTATGACCCGTTTCTGTTGGTTGGAAATGTATCAGTTACTAAAGAAAGATTGTGGCAGTATAGTTTACAGGGAAACGACATTTTGAATGTCTGCAAGTCCTTTTTGTATTATTTCGCCATTGAACAGACTTTACCCTTTCCTGAATTCATTGAATGGTGTGAAAGTAATTACTCACCTTCTGAGAGAGTCATTATGAGTCATTCCACGTCCAATATATTATGTAGGATTGATGCAAAAGCTGTTCGTGGATTCCTTAATTTTCCTGATAATTACCCTGACAGTGGTGAGTCTGTGAATGAGTCTATTTTAGCCGAAGTATACAAAGGTTGTAAAACTGAAATTCGATGTGAATTTTTCTCTAATATTCTTAATGAAGGTCATTCATTAGAGGGTCTCTTTTTGCCATACCATATTCACATTTTCAAAGAGGAGATCCAATTGGTTGTATCTTTGGTCTGCCAAATTTTAGGTCTAGATAATGACATTCATGTAAATGAGGTTGTCTTGGGTTTTTTTATTGAAAATGAGTTCAGTTAGTCTTGAGTATAAGTCCCATCCAGCCCATTTATTTAGTTTGGATGAATATTTAGCAGAGGCCATTCATATCCAGTTAGTTGAGTTCCCAAAGGTCAGATTTTTCAAATACCTATCATATCTGTTGAACATGTTGTTATGTTCAAACGTAAATGAATTACAATTCTTGATTACTATATTCTCTTCGAATCTGTTGAAGCAAATCAATATGTTCAAATTCGTGAATTCCATTATGTCAGAGATGTACAAGTTGTTGTTTGATGAGGTATTTCCCAGAGTGTTTGAAGACATGAAGGTTATGATGCAATCGTCACCAAAAGACAGGATTGGGGATTGGTTTTTATATAAAGACTTTACTGTTTTAAGAGTGTATGGTTTCACCGAAGAGCCATACAGGCTGCCTTCTTTTCTTACCGCTAGAATCTTTGCACTTGAATACATGAGACAAATATTATATGCAAAAGAGGAGCATTTTGGAGCTTTCAAGAAGTCCTCCAATATCAAATTTCCCCTTAAAGTTGATTCATTCATCTTTAAAAACAAAGGTGCCTTGGTGATTGTGGAAAAATTATTGGAAAACATGGATTTTCAAAAAGAACAGAAGGTCAATTATGATCCATATCATATAATTTCTCAAAGGAAACAAGCAAATAAGAACAAACCATTTGATCATCAAGTTGTTGAGGGATTGGGGGAAATAGCCAATTTGTCTCATTTTGTGGAAAATCTAGGAAGCAATGAAGGTACAAGCAGTGGGTTAATTACAGCGTCTCAAGTGCCGGAAAATTCTAATTTTTTAATTAAAAGAAGTTTTTCTGAGGTTGAGAATATGGAGATAGATGAAGACAGTTCGCGTAAAAAGACCAAAACATTTTCTCAAGATGATTAAATTTCAAGTGAAATAGTTTCAGAGGAGTTGAAAAAAGTAGTTTTGATTCCTAAGAAGTCAGTGCAAATGAACTAGTTTTCTTTTGAAAGTGAAAATAATGCAGAGTCCAGTTCAGTTTTTAAATCCAAAGTAGAGTTCATGACAAGTTATGTTGAAAAGAAGATGCAATCCTTAGAAGAAATTAAAAATCTACTCCCACGAGTAAGAAGTCTAGGCAACCCAAAGACGTCACTGATTTCTACTAGGGATGTAGAGAGGAACACTTTAAAATTAGATATGGTAAGTGACAAAAAAGTGGCTGAGATGGAGGTAAGATTGGATAAAATCAATGTACCTGACAAGATACAGCTTCACAAACAGATAGGGGATATAATTTATTCATATTTTTTACATGCCATGATGAAAATTAACAAGTTGTAGGTTTTAGTGGATAAGTTGGAGGTCCAGTTGAAACACAAGAAAGTTGAGAACAAGGCAAATTAAATTCAAATAAAGAAGCTGCAGGAAGATGTCATAATCTTGGGGGATGAACCAGGAAACACACAAGCCATCAGAAGACTTTTGGAGGAAAAAGATAATTCCCTTCATGTATTAAAAAAGAAGTTGAAAATTCCAAGTTCTGAACATGTTCAATCATCATAGTTGTTGACATTTCAAGAGGAGAAAGATAAAATTCATCAAGAAATGATGGAGTACAAAGGCAAAACAGTGAAGCTGCAATAGGAAAAGAATAAATGGGAAACAGAGCGAACTGAGTTAATGACACAAATTTCAAAGTTAAAGAAAGATCAGAATGATGAGAAAGAGATTATGGAAGAATTAATGAGCCAGACCCCTACTGATGGAGATTTGTCCATTGTAAATATTGAAAATCCTTTAAGTGATTTTTCTGCTGATGATTTGCTAGTACCCATGTCACAAGTAAGCTTGAAGGATGTAGAGATAAGGGAATTAAAAGAAGAAAATGAGAGGATCAAATCTGAACTGACTAAAATGGTTGAAAACAAGAATAAAATATTACATGACAAAGGTCAGTTGCAGAAGAAGTTTAATGAATTAAAAGAAAGGAATACAGGAAAGGGGCCTCTTCAAGGAGCCAAGCATATAATCTAGGATACATTGTCTATGGAGGTTACTAAGTTCAGACATTATTTTAATTTCATTGGTGACCAAAGTGCATTGGTTAATTTAGCCAATCAGAGATTAAAATTAGTAAATGAGACCATGGAGAGGAAGCCCCTACGTACAGCTCAGAATGCACTGAATTTCTTGAATTCATTAACTTATCAAAAATTAAAGGATATAGGAATTAAAGATAGAGTGCCTATTGTACTATGGTCGAAAAAATTCATTCACAAACATCAGCTTATGAAGGTAGTACAAGATAAGGCAGATGTGATGACTTCGCATATTAATGATTTCAGGCATGCTTTTAAAGAATTGTTTGAAGATGGCCTTCCCTCTTTCTTGGATGAAAAAGGAAGACTTTTTTCTCAAGAACATTATCATAGCTTGCTAGTACAAAGCCGTATGAACCATTCCAAGTTTGATGACTTGGTAAAAGGACTGACTGGGAAATTCATCGTGGACAAGTTGACAGAAGACTTCAAAATATTGCATAAATTTCTGATTGTCAAAGGAGGGCTACCCACTATGTCTTAGGAGACCTATATGGATCTAGAGGTGTCTATCAGAGAAATGACCGAGTATGACACCCCAAGTGCAGAACAATGGAGAACCGTGGAAAGATTCAGAAAGACAAAGTATATTCTTCATCTGTAAAAACAGGTGTTGCGCGCACTATGGAGCTGCTTGTTCAAGCCTTGTTGTCACCAAGTCGATTTTAATTAAATGATCTGTTATCAGGATCAAATCATGTAGTTTATTCCTAGTTGTTAGAGATATGGTTACAAAGACTTTGATTAAACATATTATTCAGTTATTAAATCTTCATGGGAAGAAATCATTTATGTATATATTTGCATTTACTTGATGTATTGAGGGTTGGAACCCGTAGGTTGGATCAATGTTTTTGAGGACAGATAATTTTTTGAAATAACAAAGTTGAATGCGTGTGGATTATCATAGATTCCTGTGTCGTTTACATTACATTCTGTGCTTTCCTCTCCTATGTGATTGTTTTTTCTCCAATGTTTACATTCCATTTTGTTATCCTCATATCTGAAGCGTAGTGTTGAATGGTTGGAATTCATACTTGTTGTGCTCTAACTATTGTTTCAGATATTTTATAAATGTTTCTGCTAAAGTTAATATGGAATTCATCTTATGATGCTCTATATTGATGGACTGTTCATATTTCTTCCTTTTCCACCTGAAATCAATGAATGACTGTAATTAAGTGGTTATCTTGCCTTTGATGAAATCTCATGCATGCGAACTTGTGCTATATTTATGTATTTTGACTCCATTGCCCAATGATTATGTGTATCGTTTCAACCATCTATATAAAGTTTAAGTATTGATTCTTATATCTAGCCTTGTTAAATTTATATTTGAGAGATCCCTCTCTGGAAAGGAAAGCTAGTTTCTTTCTGAAGTGGTTTTTGATGTTACCTTTGGGATTTACCTTTTTGCAACTTGGGTACATTCTAAGTGTTAATAGTCACCATCAGCCGCCCCTCTGGTTACAGCTGTGGTGATCATGACTTGACATAAGGCACTATCGGCCTGACTTACAAATATATTCTCGCACATGCGTAGCTGTAGGCTTACGCCACCTTATATAGCCATGATATGGAATCTGTATCTGTCATTTTTTGGTCATTTTCCCCTTACGCGTGTCCACGATTTCCTTTCCTTTTCCGCGCACTTCTCCACTCTTCCTTTGCAGGCCCTTTTCATCCTTTGTGCTCTTCCTTTTCTTCTATCGTGCGCATGGCACATATTCCTTGGCTGCGCGCGCAAAGTTCCTTCTTATTCCCCTTTCCCGAGCCAACACCGACCGTGGAAGGGATGGAGGATTCCACAGTGAATTCATTACATAAGAAAATTATGGGTAGAGATATGGGCATGAACATCCAAATTCGAGACTATGAAGTAGATTCAGATATGTTGGATATGGGCTCAAGTGTGAATATTCTGAAAAAACAGACATGGAAAAATATGGGGAGGGAAACATTAGGATGGTCTCCCATGCAGTTGCAATTGGCCAATCAATCCAAGGTACAACCGATCAAGTGCATATCGCACCTAGCTTTGGATGTTGAGGTGATGAATACCTATTTTGGTTTTGATGTAATTGAAGTTGTAGAAGGTGGAGGCTCCTATCCCACATTGTTGGGGATTGGATGGGTGAATGATAGTATGGCAGTAATCAACTGTAAGAAGCGAATGATGACATTTGAGAATAAAGACATCAGATTCATCACTCCCATGCATCCAAATGAAGGGAGAAGGTATATTGATCCAGTAAAACATGAATTTGTCAGGGTATGGGATCATGCTTACAATATCTTAGAAGATTACATCCATCCAACTACTGATGGAGAACTTGGTTGGCACAGAGCTAGCTCTGTTGCTTCCAATTCGGATGATGCATTAGAGAACTGGAAGAATTGCATGCATGAAGTATCGGTCAGGAAGTGTGGTTCAATCATGCAGTTTTTGTGTCATTTCATGACTGAGGTTTTTGAATTTCCCATTTATGAAGGAATTCCCTAGTTATTCAAATTTATTGTTGAGTTCAAATAGAAGGTGTCAGAGCCACAATGGTTTCTGGCATTGGAGGAGGCCCTGAAAGCCACTCTAGCACGCTGGTGGGAAACTCATAAAAAAATAGTTAGTGGATGGTAACAGTGTCGACACCTGATGATAATTTGTTTTGGGGATATAGAGTTATACCATGTTGGATGATATGATAGGTGGAATAGCCCTAGCGATGATCTAATTGAATGCCAGACTTTGTGGGCATTACAACCAACGGATGATTGGTTCCATGCCTTTGTTCACACACTGGATGAAATGTTGCGATCTTGGTACATCTCAGTTGATGTGCGTAGGTAAATAACCACTTCAGAGGAGTTGACAGTTTGTTTTACGCATACCTTTATCTTCATGGATGCCAATCCAGATGTCCATAATGCGCTACAGCTCATCTATGATGTGGTGCTAAAGGTGGTTCCAGTCACGTATCTAGTGGATCCACATGTGCATTTCCACATGTAGTCGATCATGGAATGTTATAACATATCCAAAGGACCTGAGGATGATGATGAGCTAGGAAATATCAATATATCGGAAATGGAGGGGAGTCAAGATGTCGCAGCACTGGATGTACTGAAGGAACCGATGAACCAGCCATTCAAGATAAGAAAATTCAACATTGGGATAGAGGAGAACCCAAAATATGTAAGTGTTGGAGACTATTGGGACAAAGACCATGGAAAATATCATGGATCTGCTGCATGAATTCTAGGATCTATTCGCAACCAAATTCTCTGAAATGAAAGGGACTCTAGGTGATTTAGGGGAGATGAAGATTCCATTAAATCCAGACGTGAAACCACTAAGGAAGAGTCCATATTGCTTGAATCCACAATACAAAGAGAGGGTCAAAGCTAATCTTGAGAGGATGTTGGATCCTGAAATAATTGAGCCAGTTGAAGAATCAGAATGGATCAGTACTATGGTGATCCAAGATAAGAAAATAGGTGAAGTTTGAATTTGTGTTGATCTGAGAAAATTGAACAATGCATGTATGCATGATCCATTTCTGACACCATTCACATATGAAGTGCTAGAAGGAGTAGGCGGTCAAGAGATGTATTCTTTCACAGATGGATTTTCTAGTTATCACCAGATTAAGATCGTGAAGGAAGATTGACATAAAACCGCATTTGTTACTGAATGGGGATGCTTTCAGTACATAGTGATGTCGTTTTGGTTGAATAACACACCTGCAATATTTTATCGGGTTATTGTTGCATCATTCAAAGATTTTATTCAGAAATTTTTGCAAGTCTACATGGACGAATCGATAGTTTATGGATTGATCAAAGATCATTTGGAAAACTTGCAATTGGTGGTGGAAATATGTTGACAGCATCATATTGCACTAAACTTAAAGAAGTGTATTTTATACACACCCTTTGGGATGTTGTCGGGTCACATCATTTTCAAGAAAGGACTGTTGGTTGACCCTGCAAAGATAGCACTCAATTTGAGCTTGCCGCCACCTACAAATGTGAATATGCTTAGAACGACGTTGGGGAATACCGGCTATTATCGCAAATTCATGAGGTTATGTTGTGCTTACATCCCCTATGGAGAAGTTATTAAAGAAATATGTTGCATTTGTATGGATTCAAGAGTTTCAAGGGAGTTTCGACACGCTGAAATACAATATGGATTTTGCACCGATCCTTGTTTTTCCTGATTGGGAGAAGGAGTTCCATGTTCATGTGGATGCATCCTCTGTTGTTCTAGGAGTAGTACTTGTGCAACCAAGAGAAGGGGATCTAGATCACCCGATCGCTTTTGTTAGTAGAAAGTTGTCATTTGCATAAAATAACTATACAACTATAGAGATAGAAGGCTTGGCAATGGTATATCCGTTACAAAAGTTTAGGCATTACCTTTTGGGTGGTCATTTCAAAATGTTTACTAATCATTCTGCTTTGAAGTACCTAGTCAATAATCCTGTGGGGGGGGGGGATATTCCATTGGTTACATCTATTCCAAGAATTTCATTTTGAGATAACTGTGAAGCTGAGTCGCTTGAATGCAGGCCTATGTCATTTATCCCGAATTGAGACAGGTGAGGAGCCCAAAAACATTAAAGATGGAATGCTATATGGGCAGTTGTTCAGAGTCAACATGGAAGATGGCTATTATGATCAAATAATTTAGTTCTTGATGTCAGGAATCACACCAAAGGAATTTTCAACAAGCCAGAAGAAGCAGTTGGTTGTAATGGCTGCGGACTTCCAGTTGATTGCCGGACAATTATATAAGCTAGGGCCAGACGATATTTTGCAACGATGTGTCCTACCACATGAACAAGAGAAAATTCTGGAAGAAGCATATGCAAGAGTTGCAGGTGGACACTACGAAGGTCGAGCTACTGCAAGGAAGGTACTATGCACAGGACTTTGGTGGCCTAGTCTACATAATTATGCAATGGATTATGTGTGAAGTTGCAATGTCTGTCAACGCACTGGAAAACCATCACGAAGGGATGATATTCCACTAGTACCACAAGTAACATTGCATCCATTTGATAAATGGTCCGTGGATTTTTTGGGACCAATAAAACCAATAGGGAAGAGAAATAGTGTGTGGTAAATCATTACAACAACAAAATATTTGACGAAGTGAGCAGAGGCCATACCAGTCATGGATTGCACAGCTACTATAGCAGTCAGGTTCTTGTTTGATAACATTGTAACGCGGTTTGGATGCCCAAGAATATTAATGAGAAACCAGGGAAATCACTTCATGAACCGCACTGTAAGAGCGCTGACGAAGGAATTGCAGATACAACATAAGAAAAGTACCCCATATCATCCACAAGAGAACGCGACAGTAGAAGCATTCAACAAGATATTGGAGCACGAACTTAGAAAAGTATGTAATGCTAACTGCAATGACTCAAATATGAAGATTCCAGCAATCCTATGGGTATATCGCACCACCTACAGTGATTGATGGGACATACATCATTCAAACTGGTGTATGGACAAGAGGCATTCATGCCTATGTAGTACATTGTTTCGAGTTTGCACACCGCCGCAATGACGGGCTTAGATAATGAAGTAGCGCTCAAGGAGTGCCTAGAATAATTGGTACAGCTTGAGGAGGAGTGTTTTATCGTAGGATTCCATCAACGCATCAAGAAGGATTGACGGAAGGCTTGGCATGATCACCACATAAAGAACAAAAAATTTTAGCAAGGATATTTGGTGTTATTATACGACAACAATTTCATGAAGCATCTAGGTAAGTTACAGATGCATTGGTTAGGTCCATATCTTGTTGTTTCTATTACTTCAGGAGGTGCAATTCAAATAGAGCAATTAGATGGTGCAATGCTTCCAAAGCTTGTGAATGGTAGCTGATTGAATCCCTAAAGGATAGGGCCATAACCACGCAATGCTTGAGGCACTGTGCAATGAAAAAAAAGTAGGTTGGATAAATAAAAAGGAGGGCACACCAAGAGAAAGTGGTTGCGCAAGGGTAGGAGTCAGTAGCGCAGTTAGGAATATAGGCTGCAACTACCACAAGCCTGTGACATAGTCAAATCAACAATAAATGAAGACAATTAAAAGTATTTAGCTGGCAGCACTTGTTGAAGTGACGTGCATTTATGACTGATCCAACCATTGGATTGATGAGATCATCGATGGATTCAGGTCATTAATGGCAGATTTGGTCATGATGATCGTGTTTTATTTGGTAATGATGAGGATGCATCGACTTGATGCTATAAGAAGACGCTCGACGCGGGTTGGAAGCACCATTATGCTAATTTGAGTTGCAAAGTTGAGCTGAGTGTAGAATTTCAAAGTGTGAATCTGAGTATATTGAGAGATTTACTAAGGATAGAGAGGGTATGTGACCATTAGAGCATTGTAGAGTGGTGGTGCAGCATGCAGAGCACCCAGGACACTATCGATATTTCTAGTGAGCGAGATTCCCCAATTAGACCAATCGCCATTGTAGAAGAAGTCACCAGTATGCAAGTCATATCGTCGACGGTGCCAAAGGGGAAGAGGAAGGAGAAGAAGCTGAGCTCTCCGGTGCCATAGAAGAGATAGACCCGAACGTCCATCAGGGCACAAGAAGAGGAAACTGCACAGACGGGGCCATCGAGCTCCAGTAGGGTAGAATCAGTCGCTCAAACAAGGGTTTCTACCAAGGACATCCCTGCATACATACCGCCCACTCTACCTAATGCGCAGCCTCAACGGCTCACAAAGAATCAAAAGTATCAACTGAGGATTTTGTCGTTGCCAAAGGGAATGGTATGCAACAAAGATATCATTCCTACACTAGTCTGAATGAAGTATGATGACCATGAATTTGTCACGTTGGAGGACGTAGCAAATGAGCCCTGTGTGTCACTTCTCACAGTCAGAGGCGGGCCAATAGTGCGTATCCCACAGGATTGGGAAAAGGGGCTAGACAAAGATGGGTTGTTGAGGTTGATCAACATGCCCCACTTTGCGCGACTGAATGAAGAAAATCCCTGCGTCAAGCAGCTTTTTTCCTTCTTTCCTGGTGGCACATTGTCGCTAGACACACCAGTCGCAATCATAGTTGACTTGATTTCTGACATCACAGGGGTACCGAAGGATGGTCCATACCCATCGCAATATTTCATAGGATGGGACAATGATAAGCGGTTGGCTGCGAGGCTGAAGAAGAAATACGACTTCCAACACGATGGGAGGACTTACCGTGTTGATAGCATTAATGATCAGGCAATGCGTATTGGCACAATGATTCTTGCAAGTAAGATTGTAAGGAATAACCACCCCATCCATTGCACTTCGGGGGTGATTGTGTTTGTGGAGAAATGTGCAGAAGGGGTCCAAATGAACTGGTCACTCTTCCTGATGAACCAGTTGACAGAAGACGTAGTGGCAGTCCAGGAAGGTGAAAGGGCCTTTACATATAATTGCCTATTGATTTTAATCACACTAGTGGATTGGATGGAGCCCGTTGACTACTAAGCTATGGATGTCGAAGTTAAGGTGTGCAAGGGTGCACGGTATCAAAATATATGGTGGGTTGAGAAAGAAACAAGACAAGAGGATTGCGCGATCCAATTTTTGGTCTACTGGGAAGCACTACAGGTAGCAGCTGCTAAAATACCCCTCCTTTTAGAGGAAGCTATTGTGAAATATCAAAGGGTCGCTCGGTTTGGAATCGGGTCACACACCATTCATGTACAAGCACGACGCGACCCAAAAATGAAATGGTTTCTGATTCCCTACAAATTGTCAGATGAAGAATTGGACACGGTGATTAATGATTGACCTACAGCATGGCGAGAACTGGTCAACACCGAAGAAGTATCAATGGTTCCACCAGCAGACACACCCTAAGATCCTATTCTAAAAGATGACCGGCATGAATCCGATGGAGAATCATTGACAGAGACACCTACTGATATAGAAGTTGAGCACATCATTAAGGAAATCAAAACAAGGAGGCACGTGGAGCAGGGCATGAGTAGTAGCACCGTATCCGCAAAGGAAGCACAACTGAATAGGTTTGTCAAGGTTGTTAATGATGTGACTGATGCAACCGCAAAGGGAATGAAGAAATCGGTGCAGGAAGGATTCACCAAGGTGAGAACCAAACTAGATTATGTATATGACATTATTTCAAGAAGAGCACTAGAGAGTATGATTGTGCGGGAAACCCCGTCAATCAGTATTGAGCCTCGAGATAGGAATGTTCAAATTCCCTCGATTATGACTGACGCTGGAACCAAGGACTTGAATACCTCACTGCAACAATTGAAAAGCATACCATTGGATATCAACATGTTTCTCACGCATACATTGGTACACGTGCAGTACGTCTCTAGCCAAGAGTTGGCAGGTAGACAGAAGAATATCACCGATCGATTTCTACGATTGCAGGAGACAGTAGAGGAGAAGCAGAAAGAATTTGATGAACTATGGAGCGCAAAGGAGAAGCTGATGGAAGAAAAAGTGCAGGAGATAGAAGAATTGAAAAAATCACAACAAGAATTGAAGACAAAGACTATTGAGGAGATCATAGAGTTGAAGAAAGAAACAGATCGACTCATTGTCGAGAAGGCCCACCTTTTCGACAGTTGAGTGCAAGTAGAGGCGACAATTGTGGATGCTTGTAAGCACGCCAGTGAAAATGTCACAGACCCAGATGTAGTCACGAAAGCAAAGCAGCTTGGAGAAATTATTGTGTAGTTGAAGAAAGATAACAATATTTTGAATGATCCGGTGTATCGAGACACAACACCAAAGAAAATTGTTGAGCTGAAGGGTGCCATTGAGGAGATAGCGACATAGTTTGAAGAAATGGAACAGGATGTAAAGAATATCACGAAAGCAACGACTCAATTTTTGGGTAGTGTCGTCCAAGACGAACAACAAGAGAAACTGACAAAGAAGTTGTAGGAAGCAGAGGGCCAGCTGTCGGCATTGAATACGACATTGCGAACAATGCCACCAATTGTTCAGATTACACGGTCCACATAGTTAAGTGAGTTGCAGCAACGAGTTGGAAAGGCTTAGGAGCGACAACGAAAGTGCAATGAACAACTCGACGAGTTCCAAGAGATCAAATCTCAATTGTCAGTGAAAGCAGTTGTTGTGCTACATGTTGTGCAGGAAGGTAAGAAGGAGGTGACTGGGAAGCTGGTCGAGCACCCACTGAAGTAGGATTTGTTGGGAAGTGAAGACATTGTTGAGAAAATTCAAGCGCAATTAAAGGATATCACTAAACAATACGAATACTTCAAGCTAAAAATCAATGAGTACACCATGTCTAACTAATGTAGCTCGAGGGCGAGCCACAATATTGTGTTGGGGTCCTGTTGGTAAGGGTTTTGGAATGAACACAATTGCATAGCAGTGTGGATGATATGCAAGAGAAAAATACACCGCGTAAGGGGAGAATGGCATGCAAAGCAGAGGATAGAATATTTTGAATATTTTGTGTTACCTTTTTGTATTTTGACCATATTTTTTGGACATTGGTCATGATTTTGTAGAATCAGTTAAGAGCTAGTTAGGAATTCTCAGGACATTGCTGAGAAAGTTTAAGCGCAATTAAAAGATATCACTCAACAATACAAATACTTCAAGCTAAAAATCAATGAGTACTGGCATGTCCAACTAACATGGCTCAAGGGCGAGCCACAAGATTGAGTTCGGGGCCTGTTGGAAGGGTTTTTCGAACAAACACAGCTGCGCAGCATCGTGGATGTTGTGCAAGAGAAAAAGACACTGCACAAGAGGAGAATGGCGCACAAAGTAGAGGATAGAATATTTTGAATAGTTTATGTCACCTTTTTGTATGTTGACCATATTTTGTAGATATTGGCTATGATTTTGTAGAATCGGTTAAGAGTTAGTTAGGAATTCATCCAAGTGGACCTTGAATGTAAAGGCACAAGCCTATAAATAGAAGTAGAATTGCAAGTGTCAAATAGATGGGAAGATAGCAATTAAAGAGCACTTAGTGAATTGTAATTGTTTTGAAGAACCTATTGTTTTGTGTAGAAGTAATATGACAAGAGGAAGTTGATCCGAATCATTGTGTTTTCTATGTTTTACTGTTTTATTGTTTTCTGCGACCCACTAATTAATTTCAAGTGAATCCATGATATGGATCTATGATGAGATGTTTTATTATCTTAAATGATGATATCTTGTTAGATCTGTTTTGCACAATAGTATGTTGAAGCCTGTTATGACTTAATGATGCGATCTAAGTACAATGAAGAATGTTGATAAGTAATCAGATCTGTTTATATTGCGCAATGCTGGGTAAATAGGTAGATGCACATATTCCTCTCCTATTCTACGGAAACTTGGTTCCAACAATTCTCCCTCGAATGCCTCGGGTGAGACCTCATCCACTCTATGCATTTTGTTGGACGAGGTAAAACCTGTCTGGGTCGGTGCTTAGGGAGATCGTGGTGGCTTGAGGGTCTATAGAGTGGAACCCCTATCAACTACATTTTGTTGGTTAGGTTTGTGTCAACAAACCCTAAGATTTCAACATGAAGTCCAATGTTATAGAGAGAGTCTTTGATACCTTCTTGAATACAGTTTTTAGTAGGGATGGTATTGAATCCAACCATCTTACAATTTTGAGTTTCCTATAGTTCCCTTCTCCTTCCAAGATCCCCTAAAAAATTTTGGAACATGATACTTTAGCATGTGAAAGAGTAAAGTGATAAGTGAAAAACTAATCCCACTTCTCTCACAACCAAGTTTCAAAATTGCACCAAGATCTTGATAGGGACACGTGTTGACTATTCCTTGTGTTGGATTCCATCTATAATCTTAATCTATCAATAAATTCTAGTATCCATTGGATGAACATGGAGGAAGATAGAAAGGTTTCTATTGTGTTAGATAGAGCATATGTTTAACTCCCTTGGATTGGGGATTATGGGAGTTTAAGAGCCCACAATGAATCCTAGGCCTTATGCTTTAAATGGATAATTTAAGCATTATAAAGGAATAATTCCTAAAAGGCGCCTCTTTAGAATTTCATTTACCGAAAATATACTTGAGAAAACAAATAATAGGTAAATTTGGGCTTTCAAAATCTCATTGTTATCATGATCAATGTTACGATGAAAGGGAAATTTGATGCTCATAGTTTCTAAAGCATGGAATACTATACAACATTATCTCAATTAGAAAGGGGAATCTTTTGGAATTGGTTTTTGTTTATTGTCCATTATTCATGGTGGTCATGTATGTTATTGAATGAAATTAAGTGTTGGTTAAAATAGCTTGGGTCTTCAATCTAAGATTTTTGAAGAGAGACATTATCATGAGCAAGGACGTTTTCAATGCTTAGACTAGGGATTGATTCTTGTGGATAGTATTAAGCAATAAATACAATCTGAACAAACCAAATAGGGTTGTGATTTAATAAATAATGGGGGTTATACCTAATTATCTTTACATGAAATTAGGCTTACAATCTTTTGTAGAAAGGTGAAAATATTGGAATAGGAATAAGCTCAATGATATTAAGAACTATAATTTTATGAAAGAGTTTAGAAGCATTTACCATAAATTTTTGCTATACAGCTAGTTGAATATGACGTCTTTCTTTGATTTACAAAATGTAAGGAAATCCCTAGTTCATTGCAATAAGGATTTATTTTTCCATCCCTTATTTGTACAATCTTAACTCTCAACCACATGTTGGTGCACCTTGGTTCTTCATAGCCCATATATTTTGTTTTCTATGTGTTGTTACCATGAACTCAAAGATGTGTTTTAGCTTTGAGGATCTTCCAAATATGCTAAAGGACCAAGATACAAAAATTTCGTGGTTACTTCCTCCTTACTTCCATTTCCTGGAAATCTTCTCTCCTATGCATAGAACTATAATAGATCATTGAATTCCATTTCATAGTTTTAGAGGTATTTATTATGGAGATTTGGATTCTTTTGTGGATTATTATAAATATCTCTTCCTCTTTCTTGGAAAGAAATAGAAATAAGTAGAGAAATAAAAATATGGAAAGCCAAGTTTGTGTTTCTCACAAAATGCCATTTAGAGAAATCAAATGCTAAGATAGTTGTTTGAAGCATCTAGCATGGAACATTTTTTTTCCATTGCATGCTACAAAAATTCTTCCAAAGGTATTTGATATTGTGCATGAAGTCAAAAAAATTATAAAATGTAAGGCATTAGAGGGTGATTCCAGTCATTGGGTTTTACTAGAATTTTTTAAGAAGAGTGAATATCAAAAGAGGTCCAACATTGCTTAGTATGTTACTATTATAGGAAGGTATATATATATACAAATATAAAAATAAATATATCATTTCCTTCACCTTCACTAGAATAATGTATACAATGGAAGGTTTATTTTCTTAGTGATTTTGCTAAAATGAAAAGGAACAATATAGTCAAGATCAAGTTAGAAAAAAAATGGTTACCTATAGTTCAATATCTCACTCCTAAATAAGTAGGGAAATTATTTATATTATTTTTACTCATGGAGGTGATATGGCCTATGTGTTAGTGGAGTATTCTACAGCTTAGTATATATCTTACTCTCCTATTTCTATGGGGTGGATGAGGCCCAATCGAAAAAAAACAACATAATTATCACAATAATGCTAAGATCGTAAACCATTTTTCATGGAGTTTGAGAATGGGAGGAAGGGAGGAAAATGCCTCTTGTAGCCTTGAAGTTTGATGGATTTCTTTGATGGATTTCCTTGCAGCTCCTTGAATCTCCTTCACACCTGCAAATCTAACGACAAAATCCTTTCTACTATCCTACCAAATTATCTTTAAGAAATATAGGTTAGATACAATTTCCTACCAATTCTACATCAACATGTAACTTGAAGGGAAAACATTTAATAAGAATTGGGAAGAAAATTGAATTGATTCATAATAGATGAACATGGAGAAATACTTACAACCCTATAAGGTGCCTTCCTTCTCCATAGCCTATATCTACTCTTTTACCATCCATGCATTTGATGCCCAAAAACCTTTGTAGTAGAAAAGTTATTTCTAGCCCTTAATTCCTCCAACATGCCTTTACTCTCAAATTTGTCCCCTCTAATTTACCTCATATGCCTTCCTTATATAGCATTCTGGTTATTGCAGCCAATCACTGAACCATGAATGTGGGATTAATATTGTTGAATATTTTTTATAATTTTCATCAAAAAACCCCACTTTACCTAGTTTTTTATGCATCAAACTTGATTTTCAGTATTTCCAGGACAATTAATACCCATGTTAGGAATTGTTTCCATGTATGAGATATAGGAACTGGGTTTCTATAACCCCTTTTGTATTCAAAAATTTCTTCCTTTGTGGAAGAAGTGGTCATATGAGAGATTGAACCTCTCAATTGTTCCAAAATTTTGATATTCATGTTGTGGGTGAAATAGAAATATGTTTTCAGACCAACACTCTCAAGGGTATAAATTATATTGTTAAATCTATATTTTTAAGTTACAGAAACGTCGACCTTGAGGAGCTTGTGAACAATGATTTGGTGCTACCACGCACACTAAAAGAGATGTTAGTGATCAATCAATTTCTTGATTTTTCCCTCAGCTGACACTACAACAAATTTGAAATTTAGGGGCGATTGTCTTCTGCCTCCAAAAGTCACTTTTAGAGGCAGTTTTGGATTTTGTGGCGGTCTTTAGAAAACCTCCCCAGTAGCATTGACGCTAATTTTTTTTTGTTTTAGGGTGGTTCTGGAAGAAATCAAAACCTCCTCCAAAAAAGTGACTTTTGGGGGTGGTTTTAAACCCCCTCCAAAAGTGACTCTTGGAGGCGGTTCTAAACCCCCCTAAAATTCGCTTAGGGGGGAATTCTAAACCCCCCCAAAAAGTCACTTTTGGAGGCAGTTTTGGATTTGGAGGCAATTTTGCATTTGGAGGCGGTCTTGTCAAAACTGCCACTAATAGTACTGACATAGAAAGTTTTGACTTTTAGGGGTTGTTTTGGATTTGGAAATGGTCTTGTCAAAACCGCCACTAATAGTACTGATGCAGAAAGTTTTGAATTTTAGGGGCGGTTTTGGAAGAAATAAAAACTGCCCCTAAAATTGACTTTTCGGGGTTGTTTTGAGCCGCCCCCAAAAGTGATTTGGGGGTGGTTTTGGCATTGGAGGAAGTCGTTACAAAACTGCCCCTCATAGCACCAACATAAAAAATGTTTCCTTTTAGGGGTGGTTTTGGAAGAGATCAAAATCGCCCCTAAAAATGAGATTTAGGGGCGGTTCTAACCCCCCCCCCCCCCAAAGTGATTTGGGGGTGTTTTAGATTTCGAGGCGGTCGTTACAAAACCGCCCCGAATATCACTGACGCTAAAATTTTTGAGTTTTAGGGGCGACCCTGGAAGAGATCAAAACCACCCCTAAAAGTGACATTTGGGGGTGGTTGCAAAGCCCCCACAAAAGTCACTTTTAAGGGTGGATATAAACCCCCCTCGTAGGTACCTACCAGGGCAGTTCAAAACTGCCCGTAAAAGTCTCTATTATAAAACTGTATGGGAGGTTCGAGACACCCCTAAAATGCTTTACAAACTTTTAGGGGCAGTTATGAACCCCCCTCGTAGGGATATATGAAGTCATTTTAGAACCCACCTCATAGGCATAATTTAAAACATCAATATTGCAATATCATTACAGCATGAAGGAATCAAACCTTCAACCTCCTGCTTGCAAAGCAGGTGCTCTACCATTGATCTAGAACCCTATAAGAATTGGGGAAAGGGGCAACATTAACATGGAAATGTTTCTCTCACCATTCCTATGTCCCGAGGATGCAGGAAACATGAGAAACAATTTCCCATCCCTTGGGGACAAGTCCACATGGAGCACTGCTATATCTGAAGCGATTAGTCACATCTCACTAATACTCTGAAAGAAGCCAACTAAATTAGTAAAAAAGGGGTAGGTTCCCAAAGAATTTAATATGTAAAGGTCATGCATGATTAGTTACTTGGATGCAAGATTTTATTAGAATAGTCTTAGAAAATCCAGGAGACTCCATCCACTACATTGACTTCCTGCCACATGAATCAGACAATTAAAAGTTGACAACATATGAACTAGCAGCATGAACATTCAAATAAGGAAGAAACCCAATTAGAAGAATTACATGTACCTATGGGGTATGGACATTGATTGCATGGATCAAGATATTATATTATCAAAACAAGGTTTTGATGATTGTAACACAATGGCCAAAACATCATAGTGTCTATTATGTAATATATATTTTTTATCATTTCTAGCATTTATATTGAAGTCCACAAAAACATACTTGCACACCTTCCAATGATGCACCCATCGAGCAGACACTAAGATGTGAATGGTGATCCAATTTATCATACGGTGGTCAAATTGTAGATTTACTGCATGGAACATTATGAAATTGGACCCAATATTTCAGAAAGGGTATTCACAAAAGTAATAGCAATAAATAAATCACTCCAAGAAAATAGAAAAAGCTAATATGAGCTCCATGTGACTTTATCAAATGTATCATAAATCATAGATTTAATATTTTGGAACATAATTTGTAGTGAAACTATGCCTTCTCTGATTCAGGGCAGCAAGAATATTTTACATCTTGACAATCAACAATAGAAGAATACCATGGATTCCTTTCTATTTTCTATAAAATAATAAGCTAAATACCCGTTAGCTACAAAGTGCACATAGACCAAGAGGTTAGCCAATCCAATTCTCAGTGGTCACCAATGTATGTTATTGTGCATTGTTGAATGTATGTTTGATAGTTTGGAACTCTATATTGTTGTATGTATAATACAACCATGTCATCATATTGACCAAAGAGTCTCTGAGGAAGAAGATATCAATTTTCCAAAAGTGCCTCCCAACCATATTTGTACTGCTCCAGTAAAATTCTCGCCTAAGGAAAATGAAGAAGAGTTTGAGGGTGATACAAGTTGTGTTGTGCTCATTGATGTGTCGTACATCCTCTGGTATCATTTTTCATGGTTTTAGTGAAATGAAAAATCCACGTTGAAAATGGCATAAATTGTCTGAGTGTAAAATCTACTGGTAAAACTGCCTAAGTTGCCTCTGTAAAATCCCCACTATAATTTCTATTTGATGTATTAAATTATTATGAAGGCACAGTACTCTATATTGTTGATTGGTTCACCTAACCATATCATAAACTTGTCAAAAAGGTCTTTGAGGATGAAGTTATTAATTTTCCAAAAGTGTCTTATGGCAGGTTTTGCACTGTTTTAGTACTGGTAAATCTACCTAAGTTTGCTCGGGAAAATGCATGCCATATATTAGGTGTTAATGACAAAATTAATATGAGACTGCCAGGATGTAGCCTGGTTATATGTCAATATATCCATGGTGTCAAATTCTGTTCTGGAGATCACACATGTGGGAAATAGGTCTGCCAAATTGATTAAAAAAACAGAATGTTCTTTTGCTGAAATAAAAAAAAGGGGTGAGCTACAGGAATTAAAAACAAAAAAATGCCCACACCATAATTCAGGTTTTGAGAAGAATTAGCGCACCATGGTACTAGGCTTCAGCTTGTTATAGTGGCTATCCAACCATGGTATTAGTTTTACTTCATCACCTATGAGGAGAAAGTTCTAGGTTTTTCAAAACAGGGTTTTGCATCAAAGCGAGTAAAAATGACCATGTGTTGGAAAACTAGCTCAAGTGGCCTTGGGAAAATGCCCGCCACAAATTGTGTGTTGAAGAAAATTCCCGCACCACATGGGGGTCTTGTAGATTAGTATTTTTTATACCTGACCATATCTTCAGATTGTTCTGAAATTGCATGAGGGATAAGTTATGGACCTACCAAATAAGTGTTTTATGAAAATTGGACCTAGTTTAAGAGAGCAAAAATTGTCTAAGTGTAAAACTGCCTAAGTGGCCTCAGGGAAATGCCCTCCACATCTCATAGGATGATGATAAAAATATTTTGAGAGATTTGAACTCTATATTTTTATATGAATAATACAACCATGTCATCAGATTGACCAAAGACTCTCTAAGGAAGAAGATATCAATTTTCCAAAAGTTCATCCCAGCCATATTTGTAGTACTCCAGTAAAATGCACACCTAAGGAAAATGAAGAAGAGTTTGATGGTGAGACAAGTTGTGTTGTTCTTAGTGATTTGTCCTACATCCTCTGGGATCATTTTTTCATGGTTTTGGTGAAATGAAAAATCCACCTTGAAAATGGCGCAAATTGTCTGTGTAAAATATGCTGGTAAAACTGCCTAAGTGGCCTCTGTAAAATGCCCACTATAATTTCTATTTGATCTATTAAATTATTATGAAGGTACAGTCCTCTATATTTTTGAATGGTGCACCTAACCATATCATAAACTTGTCAAAAAGGTCTCTGAGAATGAAATTATTACTTTTCCAAAAGTGCCTTCTGGCAGGATTTGCACTGTTTCAGTACTAGTAAATCTGCCCAGGTTGGAGTAGGAAAATGCACACCAAATCTTAGGTGTTAATGATAAAAATAATATGAGACTGTCAGGATGTAGCCTGTTGATATATGCATCTATCCATGGTGATAGCTTTTGTTCTGGAGATCACACTTGTGGAAAATAGTTTTGCCAAATTGGACAGAAAAAAAAAACAGAATGTTCTTTTGCTGAAATAAAAAAAAGTGAGCTACAGGATTTAAATACAGAAAAATGCCCATACCATAATTCAGGTTTCATGAAAAATGACTGCACCATGGTACTAGGCTTCATATTTTTATAATGGCTATCCAACCATGGTCTCGGTTTGACTTCATCACCTCTGAGGAGAAAGTTCTAGGTCTTCCAAAATAGGGTTTTGCATCAAAGTGAGTAAAAATTACTAAGTGTTGGAAAATTGGCTTAGCTGGCCTTGGGAAAATGCCCGCCACAAATTGTGTGTTGAATAAAATGCATGCACCTCATGGGGGTCTTGTATATGGGTGTTTTTTCTACCTGACCATATCTTCATATGGTTCTGAAAGTGCTCGAGGGAGAAGTTATGGACCTGCCAAATAAGTGTTTTATGAACATTGGACCTAGTTTAAGAGAAAGCAAAAATTGTCTAAGTGTAAAACCGTCTAAGTGGCCTCAAGAAAATTCCCTCCACATCTCATAGGATGATGATAAAAAAATGAAAGAAATGAAACGAAGATTGCATCATTTGTAATTCTAAGAAATGACTAATCATCCCAACATTATTTCTGTCTCAAGAGACCTAAAAAGGTACTTTGAATGGCTCTAACCTTATAATTTGGCTAAACTTGAAAGGTTTCATATGCAACATTGATTCAACAAAGAAAACCATAATACAAAGACATTTTGCAGGAGAAAGTTGGCATTCAATTTCATGCACATACTGTAGAAGTGAACATCTAACTATAACTTCAAGTATTCATGGATAAGAACGAGCATCTTTTCTAATGGTTGCTTGATGGATCCATGTAAGAGTAGCGTTATCTTAAAATTTATGTCAGTATATCAATGGGTTCTACAATTACAACTTATTTAGACCCAACTCAATCTAGTCTGGTGATATAAAAAGAATTCAACTACAGTATGGATAAATACAAAGATTAAAAATCGCATAGCACAGATAAATCTATAATATTTTATAAGATAAACAACTCATAATAATGCATTTATAGATATAGAATTGTTGGAGTAGGGCCCCGCAGCTACAAGAAAAGCTGCTATATCGGGACAAGAAAGTCAAAGGAAACAGTACCTAAAGCGGCCGAGAGGAGAGCTCAACCACTGCACTTAAGGCAGCGGCCGAGAAGAGAGAGCTCAACCACTGCACTTAAGGCAGCGGCGAAGACACGAGGGCTCAACTACCCTCATAAATGGAAAAGGAGCAAGAGGCCGAGGTATTGAAGACAAAGGACAGAAGGGGAGCGACCGAGGAAGCGGCGCCCATACCCACGATCAGCGCCGGGAAGCGTGGAAGACTGCAGAAAGCTGTGGTGTGACGGAAAGAGGCAGTTTAAAGTACAGATGGGCTGACTGTCATAGTTAGGGTTTTTGGGTTACTGTTGGGAAAGGCCCACAGTGTTGTAACATGGTGAGACCTTCGGGCCACCTATATAAGCATGTATTTTGTATTATGAAAGGTTAGCTAGTCAGTTGGTCTGTTAGCTCATAGTCAGTTAGACATTGAGGAAGAGTCGAGCTTTGGTTCTATTATTCAATCTGTAGTTATCTTACTGTAACCAGTAGCTGGCTCCTAAAGCATGAATGTAACAATCCACAGGGATTGAGAGAGAGAGAGAGGAAGAGTATATTGTAAGAGGAGGCAATATAGAAGGAGAAGAGATCTAGGAGAGAAGGGCTCCTGGTTGTGTGCGTGGAGTTTCCCAGAAGATCTCAAGCTGCATAATAGGTTGCAGCGAAACTGTGTTTACTCTCTCAAGATATAATATAAAAACCATTTCCCGTGGACGTAGCTTCCCCCCTGGAGGTGAACCACGTAAAATACGCATGTTGTGCGACTGTTCGTGTGATTGTGTTTACTTATTTGCTATCTGTTACTCATTACATGAACTTTGCTTAACATTTAATGAATGTATGTATGCTATCCATCAGTTTACAATAGCTTAGAAGGTTAACTGGGAGTTGAATCCGTTAAGTATTATGTGTAAGAGTTTACCAGTGCTTGATTCACGATAGTTAATAGTTAACAGTTACAGCATTAAATGACCTTTGTATGTTTAGTTCAGCAATTTAAGCATAAGTAATGATTCAGTGTGTTACTGTAGAAGCTTAAGTGAAGATTGTGTAACACCTTTATGAAGGTTAACTGAGCTATTATACGCGGAGAGAAAACCCTTAGACCTTGTGAGTTGTTGAGCATATTAAGTATTTCCATAGGATATATCGCAGCATATAAAGGTGATATCGAACCATCGGAGGAGCGGCGGTGTGAGATTCCATCGGTTAAGGGTTGAACGAAAGAGAAGGTTTGCGCATCATTGTAGAAGCTGTGATGCGATAAGAGTCAGTTCCATAACAGAGCTAGCTGAGAAGAGAGAGACAGCACCTCACAGAGAGGTCCCGCTAGATAAGAAGAGACAAGAACCACTAGGATGCTACAGAACCCAGTTGAGTACACTTGAGTCTTCAGCCACCCCATCCAAGATCACTTCGAGTGAGACTTCAGGCCGTTCTGCGGTCTATCGCCGAAAGGGCTAGTGAGCTAGGGGTTTTGTTTGTACAATAAAGTAAACTCGGGTCTGTCTCGTGTCCAACAAATGGTTCCGTTGTCGGTTTTGAACAAACTAAAGAGCTAATGTTCTATTGGCATCCTACTAAAGAATAACTTAACCACTGGGTTGGTTCTAAGGAAAGAGAATTCGTTGCGACAGAAAACAGGAGTCCTAGGTTGAGTATAGAGGACTGGTTACAAAAACATATCTTCACAGACCTCCATCAGATATTTTTTGCGACCTATGCAAATGAGTTGTATGACTGGTTATCAAATTTGACTGATAAGCATATATTCAAGAAGCAAAGAAACATTGTGTGGACACCGAAGCTGATTCACACCGTGAAGAGCATAGATAATCCCATTTCATGGGCAGTAGACTTCTGGCTTGCGAGTGTGCTAGAAGGCTTCATTACAGAGTTTGCAGTTGATCAAAGAAAGAGTTTCAGCGAAGTAGAGAGGTACTTCTTCAAAGGATATCACGGTAAGTACTTGAACTCTTTAAATTTGTCTCTTAAGATGTTAGTACATGAAAAAGGAATACTGGATATATTCTCAGATGAATAAAGTTAAGTAAGTGTAATGTCACAAGAGTTTGAGAGTGATTTTGAAGAAATTGGATGTACATGTAGTGGTAAGAAATATAAAGTATATTTCATATCTTCTCTCTTTGAAAATAGTTCAAACAGCACTAGAGAACAGAGTCACAGTAATATAGAAAGAATAGGAGGGCATATCCCTTACCACCCTTATACCCCACAGAAACCGACCGGGACTCAGACTAATCCCGCAGGAACTACATCTAGTAGTTCACACATAGTACATACTACCGCTACATCACCTACATCTACACCACCGAGTGGTAGTAATACCGCAAATCAGCATCCACCACGTAGAAACAGAATGGGGGATGACATGAAGTTACTACCTTTAAGGGTACAGGGGCAGAAGACCCAGAACAACATTGGTTCCTATGTGAAGCTGTATGGACTATTAAACAGATCCAAGATGATAATACTAAACTTTTCTAGTTGGCCACTATACTTAGGGACAGATCTTTAACATGGTACATGAAGTATACAACAGTGCAGCCCAGAATGCTCGTACAGGTCAGGACTACCATGATTAAAGAATTTAAGAAACCTAAGTTTGAGTCGCAATGTATCACAGAGCTTAAATACATCAAACAGTTACCCACAGAGTCAGTATGGGACTTTGATCAAAAATTTAAAGCTCTTATAGACCAAGTTAGCTTTGATTTTGCGCCAGAGCAGCATAAGGAATGGTTCATCGCAGCACTGCTCCCGCATATCAGACTTCCACTGATGCAACAGAGACTCTGTATGCATGATGAAGCATTGGAGATGGCGATGAAACTAGATACTTCACCTCTAGCTGAGACTAGTGCAGGTATGACAAGCTTGCAAAACTAGTTAGCTAATCTCACGTTACAACTACATGAGATTAAGAAAGGAAAATAGGTTGCACAAGAATTATGGTGCACAAAGTGTAAAGGACAGGGCCATACTAAAGATAACTGTCCAATATTTGTTGAGTATTTAGAAAGTGGGGCTCCTAACCCCTTAATACAGAATCAAAGGCCATGGTGTGAACTCTGCAGAACAAGAGGACATAGACCCCAGGAATGCCCCTTACTTCAGAAGTATGTACAAAATCCCAAGAACTTATACTGTAACTTCTGTAAGTCAGTAGGACATGATGAACATAACTGCAGAGGTTATGACCTCATGATAGAAAGAAAACATGACTTATACAAAGTCCAGTCAAAGACACCAGGTCCAGCAGCAGGACCACAGCATGAACCAGCTCGTGATGGCCGTGGTGGAGGATTCAGAGGAAGAGGTCGTTGTGGAGGTTTTGGCCATGGCCGTGGACCGATTACTTGTTACAATTATGGAGCTATAGGACATTACACTAGGGATTGTCAGAACCCTACTACGACATGTGAGTATTGCAGGTCCTATGACCATACTATCGAAGAATGTCCTATCTTGATAGCCAAGATTAGGGACCCTAAGCCAGCAGTACACCGGAACATTCAGCTTATTGTTGCTGAGCAGAAAGAACCAGAACCAAGAGTCAATATTGTGACTCGCAGTGGTGCTTCTACTAGTAGAACATCGTAGGATGACGAAAAGAATACAGGTCCGGAGTGGGTGCGTAAAGCCACTAATAAATCAACACCACTTGACCTGCAGAAGAACAAAAAAATGTTTCAGCAAGCTAAAACTTGCTTCACTGACCCTACACTATCAGGATCATAGACATTACCTTGTAGGGGTGTACCACAGCAAACACCTTGTGGCATTAGCCCTGTGCAGATATCACAGGCTACCACATCTGGAAGGTGCGAAGAGGATGAGTCGATAGGAAGTGTACAATCCTTCCTGCGGAGTTGCTTAAAACTTGTCAGAAATGAGAAAGCTATCGGAGAGTTTCAGCACATTATAGACCAGTGTCAGCAGTCTTCTTCCATGAGCAGTGCGTAGCATGCTATTCATAATATTATGGGTCATACAAGAACAGGAAGAGAGATTAGACTCACAGCGCAAGTTGGAGAGTTTGAAATGGATGAGGTAATCCTAGATTTAGGATCGGAAGTAAATGTTCTAACTAAGCAGACATGGGAACAGATGGGTAGCCCTAAGTTAGCCAGATCACCTATCCATATGTGCTTAGCTAATCAGTAGAGGGTATCGCCACTAGTTCGATTACCGCAAGTGCCAGTTGATATTGACGGAGTTTGCAGCTTTGCAGACTTTGAAGTTATAGAAATCATTGGCGATAGTAGACCGTATCCATCTCTACTAGGTATTGATTGGGAAATCGATAACATGGCTGTTATCGATTTAAAGAAAAGACAAATGACCTTTGAGGATACACAGATCCAGGTCATCGCACCGTTGGATCCTTTTTAGGGTCCTAGATATATTGAACCTATCCGAGTAGAAGAAGAGGTACGTAATATGGAGAGCCTCTATCAGATGACTGCTAATCAGAGTGATTATATCAATCCAACCGCAGAAGGAAATATTAGTTGGCGATGCAACAGCTCATGCGCATCAGATTCGAAGGTTGGTTTAGAAAATTGGCAGAATAGACTTTACGAAGTCTCAACTCGCAGATGTGCGTTTATGACTAAGTCACTGCGATGGATTTGCGCAGAGATTAAGGATATCCCGTCCTTTGATGGCTTAGCGGATGTCGATGACTTTTTACAAGAGTTTGAGTAGGAAATTCCTCATGAGAAGAGGATGTCAGTTATTGACCTTGCAGTAAGAGCCACACCTGCAAGATGGTGGCATGTGCATAAAGAACATATCGCATCATGGGATGATTTTAAGAGATTTATGGCGATCAGATTCTCTAATGATAAGGAGCGGTTCCAACAGAAATATACATGAGAAAGTGACCCCAGGTCACATATTAAGAGTTGTGAACAGAATTGGTCAGACATTCCAGAGGATGAACGGGTTCACCTATTCATTCACACCTTAGACACAATCCCAAGGAACTGGTACACTGAGACAGAGTTGCGCAGAGGAATGACTACATGGCCACTTATGATAGACAGCTTTGAACTCACTTTCGCTTTTGAATCTGAGTATCCAAGCATTAATCAGGCTCTAGATGTTATAAATACTATGATATTTGATGACTGTACCCTATCAGTGTCTGCTCAACCTGATTGGGCTATCCAGTTAGAACACGCGCTAGAGTGTTACCACTTCACAGAAGAGTCAGGCGATGAGGATGAGAATCCTCGTAGCTTCAACATTCTAGAGTTAGAAGGGACTCACGAAGTTGATGGACCGAAGCTAGAGATTCCAGCTATCACAGAGCCTATCAAGATTAAAAAGATCAATATTGGCACAGAAATAGAACCGAGTATTGCCTCTATTGGAGACTATTGGGATGATGAAACGGTAGGACACATTGCAGATCTGTTACATGACTACCAGGACCTATTTCCCACTAAGTTTACTGAGATGAAGGGAATAGTAGGAGATTTGGGAGTAATGAGGATACCTTTAAAAGAGGATACTAAGCCAGTTAAGCAGCGCCCATACAGATTAAATCCTTGTTATAAAGAAAAGGTTAAGGACGAGATTGATAAGATGCTAGCAGCAGGCATCATTGAGCCGGTAGAAGAAAGTGAATGGGTTAGTCCCATGGTCGTTCAGGAAAAGAAAACTAAAGGAGAAATCAGGATTTGTGTCGATTTGCGCAAACTCAACGATGCATCACTTCATGACCCATTTTCAACACCTTTTACTGATGAAGTCTTAGACAATGTGGGAGGGCAGGAGGTCTACTCCTTCACTGGTGGATTTTCAGGCTATCGCCAGATAAGAATCCATCTAGAGGATTGATATAAGACCACCTTTGCAACAGAATGAGGCTCATTCCAATATATGGTAATGCCCTTTGGTCTTAAGAATGCACCAGCTATTTTTTCAAGAGTAGTAGTTGCTGTCTTTAAGGAATACATCCATAAATTCTTAGAAGTCTATTTTGATGATTGGACTGTATTTGGATTAATCAACAAGCATATAGGAGATTTAAGGCTCATGTTGGAGAAATGTAGGCAATATCATATTTCTCTTAACTTGAAGAAATGTATATTCTGTGCGCCATTTGGTATTTTGTTGGGTCATATTGTTTGCAGACAAGGCTTGATGGTAGATCCTGCAAAGATTGCCATCATTGTAAATCTTCCAGCACCCAATTCAGTCTAGCAATTAAGGACAGTGCTTGGTCATATCGGGTACTATAGAAAATTCATAAAGGGTTATGCAAAGATCACAGCACCTATGGAAAAGTTGTTAAAGAAAGACGTGAAATTCCTATGGAATGAGGAATGCCAGCACAACTTAGTCACACTTAAAGAGAAGATGGTTACAGCATCCATATTAGTATTTCCAGACTGGAACAAGCCATTTCATGTACATGTGGTTGCATCTGGCATTGCACTGGGGATTATCTTAACACAACCAGGAGAAGGGGGTATCGATCACCCTATCACATACTCAAGCAGAAATCTATCTACCGTAGAAAAGAACTACAGCACTACAGAAAGAGAAGGATTAGCTATGGTGTATGCTCTACAGAATTTCAGGCACTTCCTGTTGGGTGCCCCATTCAAGATGTTCACTGACCATTCTAGTTTAAAGTACTTGGTCAACAAGCCAGTGTTAGGAGGAAGGATCTGTAGATGGTTACTCCTATTTCAGGAGTATGAGTTCGAAATTATTGTAAAACCACGGAGATTAAATGCCGGACCTGATCATCTATCGCGAATAGACTCAGGAGAAGAACCAAGTAATTTAGAGGATAATTTTCCAGATGCGCAATTGTTCTCTATTCAGATCGCAGATGATTATTACGCAGATATTATTCACTTTCTCACTACAGGGTGGGCTCCAGTTGAGTTTACTAAGAAGCAAAAGAAACAGTTAGTTGTTAAAGCAGCAGACTTCACTTCGATCGTAGGACAGTTATACAAGTTAGGTCTAGATGAAGTCCCGCACAGATGCGTTATGCCGCACGAGAAAGAGGCCATTATCAAAGAAGCACATTTAGGTACCGCAAGAGGTCATTCGCAGTAAAGCCGACTGCGCAGAAAATTCTGACCGCAGGATTATGGTGGCCTACTTTTCACAAAGACTCTAAGGAGTTTTGCAGATGCTGTGATATCTGCCAGAGGGTAGGAAAACCTTTGTGGAGAGATGAAATGTTGCTGCAACCACAGATTACGCTACGGGCATTTGACAAATGGGCTATAGATTTTGTGGGTCCTATCAACCCACCAGGAAAACAAACTGGTGCGAGATACATCATTACAAGAACAGAATACCTCACCAGGTGGGCAGAGGCCAAAGCAGTAAGGAATTTTGATGCTGCTACAGCTGCACAGTTCATTTTTGAAAACAGTATAAGTAGATTTGGATGTCCAGTAATTTTGATGAGTGATCAAGGCACACACTTTCTGAATCACACTATTCAGGCCTTGACAGAGGAATTTCAGATATAGCACCATAAGAGCACTCCCTACCACCCATAATCTAATGGTACGGTGGAGGCTTTTAACAAGATTCTAGAAAATGCTCTTACTAAGATCTATAACAGCCAAAGAGATGATTGGGACCTCAGGGTTAATGCTGTATTATGGGCTTATAGGACTACATGCAAGAAACTTACAAGACACACACCTTTCAGCTTGGTGTATGGACAAGAGGCTGTTATGCCTATGGAATATATTATTCCCAGTTTAAGAATTGCTCAGATTACCGAGATGGTTGATATAGATATGATGAATGAAAGACTCGCGCAGCTGCTTGCCTTAGAAGAAGACAGATTCATCATAGGATTTCATCAAAAAGTGCAGAAGGCACGAGAAAAATCTTGGAATGACAGGCACATCAAGAGTAGGATTTTTCAGATAGGAGACCTAGTGCTCCTTTATGACAGCAAGTTTGTTAAGTTTCCAGGGAAGTTCAAGACGCATTGGTTAGGGCCATATTAGATCCAGCAAGTTACAGAAGGAGGTGTCGTTCAGCTCAGTAAACTGAACGGGGAGCTTGTTCATACCTTGATTAATAGCAGTAGGCTTAAGCTTTATAGTGATAGCCACTCCACCTCCCAGCCCTAATTTAGATAGTTTATGTGAGTGCAGATGTCCAATGTAGTTGAAAGGAGGCATCGCACCGATAACTAGTCTACACATGAAAAAAAAAACTAAGTATGAGGAATCGCATCAGAAAAGTGTATGTTGCTCAAGTCATAGGATGCTTGCCAAGTTTTTGAACATTACGGAGTTCATGCCAACACTTTGGTTCAGGACGATGCGGTGTGTCATCGTAACGATGCGATGTTCCATGTGCCACATGGATGACTTTGAAAAGGGACAGAGGGCCAGTCACTTCGCCTTCTGACAAGCAGGTAATGTAAATATGACTGGTATACATTGCCCTAGATTTGGAAACAGTATGGTGATTTTCCCAGATTTGGTAAATCTTGGTCGAGATTGCCGGTTCCTGCACAGAATTTTCGAAGGAAATTTGATCGGATTTCAGCAATTAATGAGGATCGGGACGACGGATGTTATCTTATCCATGCAATAAATATAGCCGACAGGTCTAGTCTAAGTGACCGTTGCCTCAAAGATTGTCTCCTTTGTTATAAATACACAAATCATTCACACAGAAGGGTTACTTTTGCAATTTCTGAGAGTTACAAAGCAATTTGTAGAGTTTTCCTGTGTAGAGATACTCCAATTACAGAGTGCCGGTTTTCCCCAATTTCGCAGCCATTGCCCGTCCAGAGTATTGCACCAGTATGTCCGAGGAGGACCCCATGATTACTCAAGTTATGCTCGAGGAGGCACAAGACTATGTCGAAGCTATGGACAAATAAGTCTCGGGACTCAGGGAGAGATTCACAAGGACTTCACAGGAAGCCAAGGAGAAGCTACAACAGGAGAAGCCAGCTGTTAGTGGCTCAAGGACGAGCCACAAGTAAGTGTTAGGGGACTGTTGGAGTAGGGCCCCGCACCTATAGGAAAAGCTGCTATATCGGGACAAGAAATTCAAAGGAAATAGTACCTAAAGCGGCCGAGAGGAGAGCTCAACCACTGCACTTAAGGCAACGGTCAAGAAGAGAGAGCTCAACCACTGCACTTAAGGTAGTGGGGAAGAGAGGAGGGCTCATCTACCCTCATAAATGGAAAAGGAGCAACAAGCCGAGGTATTGAAGACAAAGGACAGAAGGGGAGCGACCGAGGAAGCGGCGCCCATACCCACGATCAGCGTCGGGAAGCGTGGAAGACTGCAGAAAGCTGTGGTGTGACAGAAAGCGGCAGTTCAAAGTACAGATGGGTTGACTGTCATAGTTAGGGTTTTTGGGTTACTGTTGGGAAAGGACCACAGTGTTGTAACATGGTGAGACCTTCGGGCCACCTATATAAGCATGTATTTTGTATTATGAAAGGTTAGCTAGTCAGTTGGTCTGTTAGCTCATAGTCAGTTAGACATTGAGGAAGAGTCGAGCTCTGGTTCTGTTATTCAGTTTGTATTTATCTTACTGTAACCAGTAGTTGGCTCCTAAAGCATGAATGTAACAATCCGTAGGGATTGAACAATCCACAGGGATTGAGAGAGAGAGAGAGGAAGAGTATATTGTAAGAGGAGGCAATATAGAAGGAGAAGAGATCTAGGAGAGAAGGGCTCTTGGTTGTGTGCGTGGAGTTGCCCAGAAGATCTCAAGCTGCATAATAGGTTGCAGGGGAACTGTGTTTACTCTCTCAAGATATAATATAAAAACCAGTTCTCGTGGACATAGCTTCCCCCCTGGAGGTGAACCACATAAAATACACGTGTTGTGTGACTGTTCGTGTGATTGTGTTTACTTATTTGCTATCTGTTACTCATTACATGAACTTTGCTTAACAGTTAATGAATGTATGTATGCTATCCATCAGTTTATAGTAGCTTACAAGGTTAACTGCGAGTTGAATCTGTTAAGTATTCTGTGTAAGAGATTACCAATGCTTGATTCACGACAGTTAACAGTTACAGTGTTAAATGACCTTTGTATGTTTAGTTCAGCAAGTTAAGCATAAGTAATGATTCAGTGTGTTACTGTAGAAGCTTAAGTGAAGATTGTGTAACACCTTTATGAAGGTTAACTGAGCTATTATACGTGGAGAGAAAACCCTTAGACCTTGCGAGTTGTTGAGCATATTAAGTATTTCCATAGGAGATATCGCGGCGTAGAAAGGCAATATCACACCGTCGGAGGAGATGCGGTGTGAGATTCCATCGGTTAAGGGTTGAACAGAAGAGAAGGTTTGCGCATCGGCGTAGAATCTGCGATGCGATAAGATTTAGTTCCATAACAGAGCCAGCTGAGAAGAGAGAGACAGCACCTCGCAGAGAGGTCCCACTGGATAAGAAGAGACAAGAACCACTAGGATGCTACAGAACCCGGTTGAGGACACTTGAGTCTTCAGCCACCCCAATCCAAGATCACTTCGAGTGAGACTTCAGGCCGTTCTGCAATCTATCGCTGAAAGGGCCAGTGAGCTAGGGGTTTTGTTGGTACAATAAAGTAAACCCAGGTCTGTCCTGTGTCCAACAAGAATACCTGCAACTGATATAAACACGAAGGAACACCACCATCACTCAAAAGGCCAATGAGATGAAGTGTGCCATCTTCAAAGCACTCCTTAATGTATTTAAACCCTTCTCCCTCTTAGATTTTTCCATAGGAAAGAGCATAATCCACTAATTTTTCTCTGTATCCAAATTCAAAATCAAAGTTAATATGTTTCCCATCCCAAAATGTAGTAAAATTAAATATTAGAAATATCCTTTCAGTTACCATTTATACAATTATAAAGTACATCTTATACAAATATCATATGATATCAACCCAATTTGTAAGGTGGTCAATAAATTAACTATTACACAACCATGATTTCAAGAAAATGTTAATGCTTACCAAATCTTAATACATGGAAATATACCCAATGTATAGGATTCTCATAAGCCACTCTTAATGTAGAAATGATCCACATGCAAGATATTCCTTCTTCACTCTAATCCTTAACAGTTTTCATCAATAATTTTCCAAAAGTAAAATAAAGTGAGATGCTTGTTTATAACATATATCAAGCATAGCAAGTCATAGAGGATAGTAGAGTCGAATAAGGACTTTGTTATTTATTTGAAGGATTTGGAAAATAGATTAAGAGTTTTATTTAATCCATTTTATTCATTTAAATGGATAACTTAGCTTTAGCTTATAGAGATTGTTAGATCGCAAAAGATTTTAGGTGTCTTATTGGAGCTTAGTTATCTTGAGGAAGGTTCGATCTATTAACGTTGTTTTTGTCCCACGCTAAACGATTGGGTGGATAAGGTATGCCAAACTTTGCAGCGAGCCACCTTGGAGAATACCAAAATTTCCAATAAAATTCCCCTCAGGTCGTCTCTTAAGCTTTTAAAATATGTGAAGGAAGGGAAATGAGGTCCTAAATTACGTAAGAAAGAGCATACATAGTTTGGCCAAAGTAACAGGGAAGGAAATATTGTCTCAATGGTGGTGATATAGAGGCGAGCCATATCAACCATACACGCATGGAGTAAATCACCTTCAGGATTCATGAAATATAACACAACTGTTACACATGGACAATGGAGATTGTAGACATTTCTGATCGAAGGGCTGAAAATGATTCTGGACATCGAAAGTTGCAAGAGGGAGAACCGGTTACCGAAGATGAAGGATGCGGTTTGGGGTACGGTCCGCTCATTCCCAAGAGCCGTTGTCTATGTGATATTTTGGGGTAAGTGTGCAAAGGGTTGAAATGATAGGAAATAAAATATCTAGACGCCATTGGAGCATATCTATAGCTAAAAAAATCAGTTCCACGGCGCAGATCACTCCCCAAAATCTAAAAATTTCGCTGCATCAAGCGTATGATGCCTAGTCCTTCCAAAAAGGTATCCTAATGATTGAACGACAGAAAACAATAATGTCTTCCACACAAAGTGGGAGATGTAGTGAACAAGAATATTCTAATACTGTATTCAGGAGGGGTAAATGGATGCAGGATGTCTAGTCTACGTTCCCTTAAGAAAATGAGGGATGATGAAGACTGAGGCTAGAAGTCATTTCCATGGCTGATAATATGGTGCCATAGCAGAAACTGTGGCTTGACTAGTATCTCAGCATAAGGTCTGAATCCCAAACCCATGTGACCATGTGTGTTGTCATCATGCTACTTGATGATGGCATGTGTGAGGGTGTTGATGGGCCCATCATTGAGTTCGATCTCCCATCTCTTTATAAAAACAATTTTCAGAGCCATTTGAAGACATAGACTGGGTGAATGTTGAAGAGAGGTTAGGATTGTTAAATATTAGTCTACCAAGAATCCTGAGAGTCTTAAAGAAAGTTTGTAATGGCCGCCTCAATTGAGAAGCTTGTTTATCAAGGTTTTCATTTAGTTGGGAAACCTCAGCGGGGAATTCCACTGCTCTTAAGTTTTCATGCTAGGGGAACTCCAACCCTCATGGTAAGGATGTTCATTACATTAGAAGAGATTTTTGGCACTAGTGAGGTCGAGGAAAGGATGTTCATCACATTAGATGGACCTCTTGAGGCTATTGAGGGAATTGTTGTCCTAATAAAATATAACACCCCCATGGGAGTTGTGCCTGGAATTTCCTGTCCAATGGGTATCCCTCCAAAACCTTTGGATGTGGTCATTGTCTCCATAATCTCAGCACATAGTGACCATTTCTAAAGGTAACCCATTGGAGGGAATGCTTATTCAGGAGGAGAGGAGGTTGAACGCCTTTGTCATCATCTTTGTGAATTCCACTTGCCAACTTTATCTGGGGTGATGACAAATACATGGAGGTGTTGCGATGTATGTTCTGTAGGAGGACCCTCCTCCTAGCAGAAGAGAAGCACAAGAATGAAAACCCTCCTCAAGGACATATTACTGTCAAAAATAGTGCGGTCCTTCCCCAAGTCCCCGCAAATAACAGTCTTACAAGGAGAGGAAGGGACGGAGTGGAGAGATGAACATAGAAGGAACACAATTCTTCCTTACAGCTCTGAACATAGGAAGAATAGTGCCATTGAGAAAATAATGAACAAAAATGGACCATAAAGGAAAATACACTTTGCATATGCAATAGGTGAAGAAATAACTCAAATCCAGTTAGCAGCCAGCTTCCATAGATGTCCTGAGCCGTCATTTTCAACACAAGCGAGCCTGAAACTGAAGACGTTACACTACTGTTTAATACCAGCATGCGCATTACTCTATAATGTTTTGTTTTGTGTTTGCGAATCATGGTGAATGCGCCACATCTGAGGTTGTTATGTTTTTTTTATCGACATTGTAACTAACTTCTGGCCCTATTTTGAGGTTAGTCTTGGGGTCCAGAAGACCAATGTAAAATCCTTTAATAGTCATCAGGGAAGCTTCACGAGACCTATAGATGATACTCCCAATTCCTAAAAGGAAAGCTATAGATGATACTCCCATAGAATGTTGAAATTGTATTGATAATAAGTATCTATACCTCAAAGTTCACCTCTGATTCCAATAACTTCAAATGATCTTGGCTTCCTCTATGCTTTACACAAATATTTCTTAGAAATTAGTTGTTACACCATCACTCGGGTATACTTATGCTTGTAATAAATATGTTGTAATTAAATTTGTTGTAATCAAATACTTTCAATATTGTTCATTACATTACCTACCCGTGGTCAATAGCTATCCCACAATCAACTTATTTCCTTCAACAAATGTGCAATAAAATCTTTTCATAAAATAGACAAGTACAACTGTACTTAAAATGAAGAAATGAACACGTTATAATCAATGAAACGACAATAAGATATCTAATTGATAAATTCGTTATGGTGATAACTTACAAATATGCATTAGAGAACGATACAAATTTTCATTACATTCCTTCCCATTGCGAGGACCTGCACATATCATGCCAAAATGGTATGTTCATATAATCCATTGATAGAAATGTAAAAAAAAGGCATAACATATATGAAATGGTAAGAAAATGAAATGAAAATACCTGAATGAGCTTCTCTTGGTTTCAAAAATATCTTATTCTCTACTAAAAAGGGACAACTGTGTGAAGGTTGAAGCTCATATGGCCCCTGCACCCCCCCCCCTCACATCACTCTCGATTCCCCACACCCAATCTATCTACAGTAAAAATAAATGAAAGTTACATAACAGAATAAAACATATAAGATCCATGCATAAATAGTAGCATAACAAGAAATATATGCACGAAAGGTAGATCCAAGTAATAATATAAGATGTAAATTTTCACAGATACAACTTAAATGACAACTGATAAATAAATCATGCATGTTACCTAATGAACAACATCCAACCATGTGCTTTCACAATCTTTTCGAACATAATCCATGCCACCATCACATATAGCCTCATCCACTTTGCATTTCATCGCATCAAAACTTGCAACTCTTGATAAATCTGCATACTCCAATTCATATCTATTACAATTTTTTGGTCCCTTGAGAGGGCATGTCAAAACTACACAACAGTCATTCTCTACCGAATCTTGTACATAAAATACATGTTTCACTTATGATGCTATAATAAATAGATCATCTTGCACTCTATCCTTACTCAAGCATCTCTTCAGATTCACCATGGTGAAACCAAGTTCATCAACTTTCATTCCATTCTTCTTTTGTACATCTATCCAATCACATTTGAATAGTGGATACTACACCAAATAGTAGTCCAATAACATTATTTCTTAAATCACTCCATAATATGTTGTCGTTTGATGTATAGGGTTTTTATCCTTTGCACACACCACTATTTTGGGTGGCCCTGACATTTTCTATGCTTTTAACTTGAAATCTACACCCATTGATTAAGTAGCCATCATACTTAGTTGCATATGTCCTTGGTCCATGTGCCAACCATTTAAGGGTAGTAGAAATGATTTATTTTCCTTCCACCTATAAATTTTTAAATGTCATTACAAAACCATTGAATTTCAAAACATACTAAAATAATCTCACCTTAATACATCATAATATTCTTGATCAATGAATTTCAATTAAATCTAATATGAAGAACATATCATTACCTGTTTTCTTAACAAATCACTAAATTGTTGGTTGTGGAGCTTTTGTAGTGAGACTTCATCATTTTGTTCTTGGATGTTATTATTGGCAATTTTTGTCAAGTGCATCCTAATTTCAAGTAATGTGAATAAACGATTTATGAAAATATTGTGATATATTATAATAAAAAATGATTTCATAAGTACGTTCTTATCACTTACTCTATCCAAGGTTGAATTTCATCTACATTGTACAAGACCCATCTGTGGGCTTGTAACAAACTAGTTTTATCTAATTCAATAGAAGTTCCACTAGATAATGCCTTTCCATATTGTCCAACCTTTCCTTCTTCATCGTCCCAAGCTTGATTTCTACTGGGCATGCTTTGAATATATTCCATACCTTCAACATATCCATCACAAAATTTTATGGATTCCTCCACAGTGTAGTTTTCAGCTATGTAGCCTTCGGGCCTATTCTTATTTTTCACATAACTTTTGAAAACTTTCATGTTTCTAGAAAAAAACACACAATTTGTAGTGAAATTAAAAGTATGAATAAAGAGTTGATAGTAATGTATTATTATTATATGCACATAAAATGTTCGAAATTATGCAGATTTGCATTTAATAAAATTTCACTGACCTTTCAAAAGGGTACATCCATTGATATGCAACTAGTCCACAATAATGTAGCTCTCGCACCAAGTGTATATTCAAATGTATCATTATATCAAAGAATGAAGGGGGGGGAATATTTTTTGAGTAAGCACAAATTTTCCACAACATCATCTTGTAAGTTATCAAGATCGGTTGGATCCACCATTTTTTCACAAATTCGCCTATAAATGAAGCAAAGCCTGCAAATAGTGTTTCGAACTTTTTTTGGTAGCACATGGCGCAATGCTACTGGAAGGATTTGTTGCATGATAACATGGAAATCATGTGCTTTCATACTATGAAGCTTGATATCTTTCATAGATACATTATTTCTAGGGTTTGAACTATATCCATCTGGAACTTTTAATGTGAACAAAACATGACAAAGAATATCTTTCTAATTTTTTTGAAAGAGTGTGTGGTGCAGGTGGAAGAAATTATTTTTTCCTTTTTGTTCTAGCCACAGTGAGTTCCTTATACCCAACTGTTGTAAGTCATCACAATAATTTTTCCAATCCTTTGATTTATCTTTTATATCCAGAAGGGTTCCAAAAATACTTTCACATACATTTTTTTCTATGTGCATTAAATATAAAATGTGATGCACTAGGAGTTTCTACATCCAACCGTATAAAAAAACAATGAATTATAACATCAAAGTAAAACTAAACAATATATTCCAACTAAACACAATGAAATGCTTCAAGCATTGTACATTTTAGGCCTTAAGTTCATGTGTGCACATACCTCCCAATATGGTAAATTGAATAGAATTTACTTTTTCTTCCACACGTCAGTCTTCGAATTTTCACCTTTTTTTAAATTTCGCTTTCTTTTGTACTTTTAGACTTCCCCCATTTTTATTCCCGTCCTTCTGTTTCTATAAGAATATATGACACTTGTACAATTGTAGGTGCAATGAGATGCTCATATGTCCCATTAAATGGTCCTTTTTGAGAATGAAACTTATGATTTATTGGAAGATATCTTGTTGATGTAATTGTAACTTCGGAATGTATTCACTTGTATTTCTTATGTATTGTAACCCGATGTTTATTCCGGGATTTATTTGTAATGTACTTGATTCAATTCATGCCCCGAGGTTCCTATCAGGAGTTTCTATAATGTAAACAAGTCATGTCAAGTCAAGGTGGGTAACCCTCCTATTGTCTAAGGGTTAAAGTCCCCACAGTTCCGGGGCACTAGGGTTATTAGACTCACCTAGTGAAGTCGGACCTAGTTGGGTTCAATCAAGTTGAGAATTAGTATAAATAGAGAGCTATCCTCTCTATTTATCACACACTCACTCACACTCAGTTTTAGCGCATAGCTAAGGAAGAGAAAGACACTAGGGCAAGGAAGAAAGAGGTTACTACTATCAGGAGATCATCTTACTATTTTTGGGTTTCATTTTTGGTGTTGATTCTATCTCTGAGGAAGTTGCGGGGTTTTCTCCATTTATGGTTTCCTTGAGGAAAAAAACTGTGTTCATTGTCTCTTGTGTTTGATTGTTATGCTTGTTGTTCTCTCAGCTAAAGATCCTAATGATATGCTAGCTTAATGTTAAAAATCTAACATGGTATCAGAGCTAACCTGAGAAGAAGACACTGTGCAACTGCGAGAACTAGGGATTCCTACTTTATGGATCTCTCTCCATAGATTTTCAAAAAAAATAGGGTGGAATAACTCTCCTCCCTAGGGCGCATCTTTCTGTTAAAGTAGAATCCAATTCTGATGTTTTTCAGTTTTGGACCCGACACTGTTGTCGGAAATTAGGGCTTTTCACAGAGGTGGAATTTTTCAGTGAGCCCAGGCCTGGATTGATATCCTCCTCAAAATCGAAGTTAGGGATCAAATTCAAAGCATTTGGTTGGAAAAAACTCTGGAAAAGCAAAACCCTAATCTGCTCCTGAACCGGCACTACAAGATTTCGGCTCCAAGTTCATATCAGACATCTTGACCTAGTAAGATCTAAATCTTTTGTATTTCCATTTGAGGTTCTCAGTTAAGATGTCTCATCATACCAATCTTGATGAAAAGCTTGAGGGAGCTTATAACTTTCGAGCCTGGAAGCATAGGATCTCCCTGGTCCTGGAAGAAAATGAGTTGGACTCCTATATCAATGAGGAGGTTCCAGTTCTAGAGGGAGATGAGGCCAAGGCCTTACATAAGAAGAAGTTGGTTATGGAAAAGAGGATCATTGCTGATTCTATCAATGATCACCTCATACCATTGGTGTCCTCCCTCAAGACACCTAAACCCATGTTTGATGCCCTAACCAAATTGCTTGAAGAGAAGAACATCAATCGGAAGATGACTCTAAGGAACCAATTGAAGAATGTCAAGATCCAGAATAAGGAGACCATCCAGTCATACTTCACAAGGGTCTCCAAGATAAAAGAATAGTTGGAAGCAATAGATGAAGAAGTGGAGAATGCAGAAATTGTGATGACAACCTTGAATGGCCTCCCTAGGTCATGGGATTCTTTCATCCAAGGAATCTGTTCTAGGAAGAAGTTAGTCAAGTTTAGTAGACTGTGGGTAGAATGTTCACAAGAAGAAGCTCGGATAGCAGCTCGAGAAGAAAATATGGGAAGTGAAGATCAAGCTCTCACAGTACACTCCAGGAAAGGAAGAAGGGAAAATCATCATCACCAAGGTAAGCATTCTCATCAGAAAAATAATCCTATAAGAAGGAATCCATCCAAACTCATATGTTATACATGTGATGAAATAGTACACTTTGCTAGAAATTGTCCCATGAATAAGAATGGATCCAAGAAGAAGAAGAACTCCAAAAGAAGACATCATGCTCACACTGCTGAGGATGATGATCCTCCCAGGAAGAAAGTAAAACAAGAAAGTGAAGAATCTTCAAGTGAATATGAATATGTTCTGATCTCCGCTCTCACGGGAACTGTCACTAATGGAAGTAAATATTGGCTTATTGATAGTGGGGCCTCCAAACACATGACAGGTTTCAAGGAATCCTTTGAGAAACTATCCGAACATAATTCACCCCATAAGGTGAAACTTGGGGATGACTACCAATATCCCATAAAAGGTAGTGGTGAATCCTCCTACAAGCTAGACTCCGGAAAGTCTATGAAGATGAAGGATGTCTTGTTTGTACCATGACTAAAGAAGAATATTCTATCCATATCGGCACTAGATGCAAAAGGCATGAGGATTGCATTTGTAGATGGCCAAGTCCTCATGTGGTCAAGAGGAAAGACTATTGACGATGCAATAGTGATTGGAGAACAAGAAGGAGGATTATACAAATTGAAGGGCCATCTAGAACAAGCTTTGGTCCATGACATAGTAGAGCCAAATGAACTTTGGCACAGAAGGCTTGCACATGTGCATTATAGAGCACTACCACTTGCAAGCAAAGCTATTGAAGGATTTCCAGGAATTCAAGCAAAACATGAAGGGGTCTGCAAAGGATGTGCAAAAGGAAAGAATACAAAGAAGACATTTCCAAGTAGCGAGAGCAAAGCAAAAGGAATCTTGGAAATCATCCACTCCGATGTATGCGGACCAATGTCATTAAGTTCACTAAGCGGGTATGCATACTATGTTCTTTCATTGATGACTTTTCTAGGAAGACATGGATTTACTTCATGAATAACAAAGATGAAGTTTTTAGCAAGTTCAAGGAATTCAAAGCCTTGATCGAGAACCACACAGAAAAGAAGATCAAGACCTTTCAATTAGATAATGGCGGAGAATTCACATCAAATGAATTCAAATACTTATGCAAAGAATCAGGGATTAAGAGGGAGTTATCTATGCCATATAATCCACAACAAAATGGGGTTGCAGAAAGGAAGAATAGAACTATCATGGAAGCTACAAGAGCAACGCTTCATGATCAGGATCTTCCCATGCATCTATGGGTAGAAGATGCTAGAACAGTGGTGTATGTACAGAACCGTAATCCACACAGAGTACTCGAGAACAAGACACCTAAAGAAGTCTTTTCCAACAAGAAACCAGAATTCATCCATCTCAGAATATTCGGTTGTCCAGTGTACATACACATTCCAAAAGAGAAGAGAACAAAACTAGATCCTTCAGGAAAGAAGGGTATATTTGTGGGATACTCTGAAAGCTCAAAGGATTACAGAATATATTTCCCAGGATTCAAGAAGATCAACATCAGCAGGGATGTGACATTTGATGAAGACATAGCCTACAACAAATCTAGAAAGAGACCTGTTGAAGAACCTAATGAAGCAGAAGCACCCAGAATTCATGATACAACCATGAATGAAGAAATTCAAGAAGAAGATCGAGAATTTGAAGAACCACAAAGACCTGTAGATCCACCTTAGGAGAAGAATCCTCACAAGAGGAAACCTGCTTGGGTACGAGAAATTATCCAAGGTGCGGAAAGATATGGGGCTCCAGAAGAGAATCACAGAGAAATAAAGAGAACAAGATCCTACTCCAGATATGTAGCTTTACTATGTGACTTTATCAATGAAGAACCTTCGAATTATGAAGAAGTGGCAGAATGGAAAGAATGGAAGGATGTTATGATCAAAGAGTATCAATCCATCATGAAGAATGATGTTTGGGATGTTGTCCCAAGACCCAAAGGGAAGTCGGTTGTAACTTCCAAATGGATCTACAAGATCAAGCATGCTGCAGATGGTAGCATAGATAAATATAAGGCAAGGTTCATGGCTCATGGTTTCTCGCAGAAAGAAGGAATAGACTATGAAGAAACCTTTGCACCTATAGCCAGATACACTTCCATCAGATCAGTACTTGCTCTGGCTGCAGTGATGAAATGGATATCAAGACTACTTTCTTTAATGGTGTAGTGGAAGAGGAAGTTTATGTAGAACAGCCACTCAGTTTTGAGACACATGACAGGGAGTCTCATGTGTGTAGACTGAAGAAAGCCCTGTAGAATGGTGTAGTGGAAGAGGAAGTGTATGTAGAACAGCCACTCAGTTTTGAGACACATGACAAGGATTCTCATGTGTGCAGACTGAAGAAAGCCCTGTATGGTTTGAAATAGGAACCCAAGACATGGTACGATAGAATTGAAAGCTTTCTATCCAGTTTGGGCTTTGCCAAGAGTAAAGTAGATTCCAGCCTTTACTACAAGGTTGACGATGGAAACCCAGTGATGCTACTACTGTATGTAGATGATCTGTTTGTAACAGGTATGGATGGGTTGATTACTAATATGAAGAGAAATCTTGTTGCCGAGTTCGAAATGAAGGACTTGGGTATGATGCATTATTTTCTAGTCATGGAGGTGTGGCAGAATGTAGATGGAATCTCCCTCAGACAAGGGAAGTATGCAGTAGATATCCTGAAGAGGTTTGGGATGATGGACTACAAGGCCATGACCACACCTATGGCATCAAACCTAAACTATTGAGTGATGCTTCATCAGAGACGGTTGGTGCTACAATGTATCGTCAGATGATTGGGTTCTTGATGTACCTGACGAACAAGAGACCAAACATTTGCTTTGCTGTGAACACCTTGAGCCATTTCTTGACAGATTTGAGACATGTTCACTTGATTGCTGCAAAGCATATTCTGAGGTACCTGAGGGGTACAATTGATTATGGGCTCAGTATGAGTCGAATCAGAAGATTAACCTGGAGGGTTATGTTGATTCAGATTAGGCAGGCAGTGCCATCGATAGGAAGAGAACTTCAAGGTGTTGCTTCAGTATGGGATCAGGTGTGATCTCTTGGTTTAGCAGGAAGCAATCATGTGTGGCACTGAGTACAACTGAAGCAGAGTATGTCGCAGCTTGTTCAGCTATTTGTGAGGTAGTATGGCTGCGGAAGCTACTGTTTGATTTATTTGATCTCCAGATACAGAAGCTACTGTCTGATTTATTTGATCTCCGAAAGGATGCTACTTGTATACATTGTGACAACCAGAGTTGCGTAAATTTGTCACAGAATCCAGTGTTCCATGACAAGTCAAATCATATCGAGATCAAGTATCACTATATCAAGGATATGGTGTAGAGGGGAGCAATGAAGCTCTAGAATGTTGCGACAGAGGAACGGATAGTTGATGTGTTTACGAAGCCATTGGCTAGGGTGAAGTTCAAGTACTTCAAGGAGAAGCTTGGTGTTCTCTAGATTGAGGTTTCCTCCAAAGGGAAATGATGAGACACAGAGCCATTCTGACATGGTGAGAGGATTGGTTCCTTCCATGGTCAGATGTAAGGGCTGATTCATTCTATCATGGTGAGAGGATTGGTTCCTTCCATGTTAGAAATGAGTGCTGAGCCATTCTGATGTGACTGTAGGATTGGTTCCTACATGATCAAATGTAAGCGCTAAATGCCATTCTTGGAATGGATGACCCTTCAATTACTAGGTAGCTCGGTCTGGGACTGGGGGCAATTTTGATATGACTGTAGGATTGGTTCCTACAAGATCAGATGTGAGTGCATGCCCTTCTGACATTGGTTGTCAGATGTAAGTACAGATCCCTTTCGGCATGAAGTATTGGTTCCTTGCATGGTCGAATATAAGTGATGAGCCCTTCTGACATTGGTTATCAAATGTAAGTGCAAATCCTTTCGGCATGGAGGTTTGGTTCCTCGCATGGCCGAGTGTAAGTGTTGAAGCCTTTCCGACATTGGTTGACGAATGTGAGTGTTGGGCCTTTCTAACAGGGTTGTGGGAGGTGTTCCCACATGGTCATATGTGAGTGTTGGGCATGCCTTTCTGATATGTTTATAGGATTGGTTCCTACATGATCAGATGTAATTGTTGGGCAGGCCATTCTGACTTAGGGTCAGATATAAGTGCTGAAGAAGACCTACATGGAGGCTAGGCCTACAACTAGCATGAAAAAGGGTTGTCTCTGTAGTACTTCCTGTGACGAGAAGAATAATGAGATAGCATCTGTGAAGATCCAGTGATGATGATCTAGCAGAGATGATCCAGATCCAGAGATGATGCTCCAGAGATGATCCAGATAGAGGGATGATCCAGATCCAGTGATGATGATCAAGATCGAGTGATGATCCATATCCAGGTAAAGATGACTTGAATATGAAGGTGACTTGAAGATAGAGATGACTTGAAGGTGAAGATGACGAAGACTCGATGATGATCCAAATGATACATAGAAGAAGACTTGTGCTGATAAATTGTGTCAAGAGAATACCTTCCTAGTTAAGAGGGAGTGTTGATGTAATTGTAACTTCGAAATGTATTCACTTGTATTTCTTATGTATTGTAACCCGATGTTTATTCTAGGATGTATTTGTAATGTGCTTGAGTCAATTCATGCCCCGAGGTTCCTATCGGGAGTTTCTATAATGTAAACAAGTCATGTCAAGTCAAGGTGGGTAACCCTCCTATTGTCTAAGGGTTAAATTCCTCGCAGTTTCGGGGCACTAGGTTTATTATACTCACCTAGTGAAGTCGGCCCTAGTTGGGTTTAGTCAAGTCAAGAATTAGTATAAATAGAGAGCTAGCCTCTCTATTTATCACACACTCACTCACACTCGGTTGTAGTGCATAGCTGAGGAAGAGAAAGACACTGGGGCACGGAAAAAAGAGGTTACTACTGTCGGGAGATCATCTTACTATTTTTGGGTTTCACTTTTGGTGTTGATTCTATCTCTGAGGAAGTTGCAGGGTTTTCTCCATTTATGGTTTCCCCGAGTAAAAACACTGTGTTCATTATCTCTTGTGTTTGATTGTTGTGTTTATTGTTCTCTCAGTTAAAGATCCTAATGATATGCTAGTTTAATGTTAAAAATCTAACATATCTCCTATGTCCCATGTACACACACTTCCTACTACATTTGAGATACATTGAATATGTCTTCTTTCCACATATAGGGCATACGCAAAACCCTTTAGTCGTGCAACCAACCATATTTCCATAAGTGGGAAAGTCATGGATTACCCACATCAATATAGCCTTCATATTAAAGAATGACCTTGAATGAGCATCATATGTCTTGTCCCCTTCATCCCATGTTAGTTTTAGTTCATTTACCAATGGTTCCAAATAAACATCTATGTCGTTTCTTGGTTTCTTGGGACCAGGTATTAACAATGAAAACAAACAAAAACTCATTTTCATGCTTAACCATGGCAGAAGGTTAATATGTGACTAGTACTACTGGGCCATACACTGGGAGTACTACTCAAGCTTCCAAAAGGATTAAATCCATCCACTGCCATTGCAAGTCGTACATTGTGAGGATCGTTGGAAAAATCAGGCCATTTAGAATCTATAGTTTTCCATGTCGCACTATCAACTGGGTGGCGCATTATTCCATCCTTACTTGCATTCTCATGGTGCCACCTCATTTTCTGTGAAATATATGTAGAGATGTAACAAAAAAATAAAGAATCATATATACATTGCAATACTTAGTAAATTAAAAAAGATGAGTTTTTAGTAGGTTGGTAGCAAGGAAAATTTTAGGGGCAAAATTTAGCCCATGGCCTACTTTTTTACCTTTTGTCCAAAAACAAATTCACCAATTTGCCTTTTTTTCAAAGATGATTCGCCCAAATTCCATGCGATTATTTATTTTTACTCTAAAAAACACCAAAATTGTGCAATAACTATATAAATTCCTTAGAAATTTGAGTATAAAAAAAAAAAGGCAAACTTTTTATAGTTGCAAATTTAAGAATTAGTAATATTTGGAAAGGTTTCTAGAGTTTGAGAAAATTGTGGATCCTTAAAATTTTCCTTGGATATTGAAGATCACATCAAGCAAGGAGAAACTACCATAGTTGCAAGGTGCGCAATCTGTTGTGCTTTATACTTTGATTAATCTAGGAAAGTGTATATATTCTATTGTGTTTTGTTCTAGATCCAAATCATTTGGACTAGATAGATTTGTCCTTGTTTTAATAGACAAAGTGTCTTGAAACACTACTGGAAGCCCTAACATTCCAAATGTTGGATTTCCTTTTGGGTAGAACACATTTATAGGGGCAAGCAATCTGCCTCTCTCGCAAGGGGAGGAATCTTTTGAAAGCACCCAACCCATGGGATGGTCAAGTTTTCCTAGTGGTATGCATGTTACTGTAAACATACCTATGTCTGGAAGTTTACCTTTTCAAACAAATGGTAACATCTCTGGTAGTTTCCCATCTACTGGGGGCAGTAATTCTCCTAGTGCATTCCTTTGCCATGGGGAAAACACCTATATTGGAGGAGTTCCCTATCCCAATGGTAGTAATACACCTTGGGGTAGTTTTATCTATGGGGAAAATCCCTTCTTTGGGGGGATCAACCATATGGGGACAATAAATTTACTAGGGGCAATCCTTCTTATGGGTGGAATCAATTTCCTGGGGGAATTCATGCTTTCCCAAGTTCATATTCTTCTGGGAGACAGTATATGGGGGGGCTTATGGTCCAATGGGCCTTAATGCCCAATTAACTTTGACACAAAATCCTTTTTCCAACATGCATCTACCCTTTCTAGCTACTTTGGAATTACTGGATTTGTCAAGGTTAAGCAACAACCCAATTTTGCATAACCCCTTATGGCTAGCTATTCCACACAATATCCCTACAGGTATACCAAATTTCAATGATAAAATGGGGGAAGACCCATCCACTCATGTTACAACATATCATTTTTGGTGTGTCTCTGACTCCATGTTGAATGATAGTGTGAAATTACATATTTTCCCTCATACCCTAACCGAGAGTACATCTAATTGGTACATTGAATTACTGTCTGCCTCCTATTCAAGCTTCAATGCCCTTGCAATGTATTTTTTAACTCACTTCCAATTACCTATTTGCTACGAAATAGGAAAAAACCTTTTAACTTATTTGCGTCAAAGCACCACCACCCATACTTTTGACCATATCGATGAATGGAGGAAGAGGAAGAGGCTTGTGAAATCCTCCATTCCTAACCAATTGTTAGCTGACTCGTTTATGAAGTCATTATTGCCTCCCATTACTCATGATGTTGCTATGGATGGGGATATATTGGAGGAGCAATCCATACATCATGCCCAACACTTAGATTTGATATATTCATAGTCGAGAAATTTATACGACATTATACCGCATGCTCCTTGATCCTTGATTGATCCATCTAAACCCATGTCCATACCACATGTCGATGGTGAGGTTGGTTTTGTCTGTACTATTTTAGTAAACTAGTTAAGTGGGTAGCTTAATCATCCTGTTATTGCTAGTTCACCGAATTCAACTATGTCTGTAACACCCTGGTTTTGACCTCATTTGCATTAAAAATGTATATGATGTAAATATTGTAATTAATAATGGTGTGGAGCTAAAGGCAAAATCCCCACCATAGATTTAGTGTTTTATGTTTCGGTGATTAAAATCGATGCCGATGGTATTTTTTGCTAGCCAGGGACATTCTAATTTTGGACATCATGTAATATGCAATTTAATTAAAATACCCACAACCAGCTATGTCAATGAAACATTAAATAGATGGGGGCATGATTTCCTAAGGAATGGGGGGGGTATTCAAACCTTTGATCCAATGGGAAAAAGACAAATGCCAAAGGGAAAACCCATCAAGATGTCAACTACCCATTTTGTCTTCTTGTGCCAATCATTTATTTCTTCCAGAAGTGGTTGAGTTAGTTAATGCATGGGATGGGAAGAGTATGGGAGTCAAATTCGAATTGGGCAGAGCACCCATTTTGGAAAAATGTGCTTTGTCTTAATGGGCAAGTAAGAACCCAAAAATTCATTACTCACCCATTATGCATACACATCCTCTCTTCCTCATGCGTTTTGGGAGCTCTTGGGCGTTTTTCCTCATGTTTGTAGCAGTTTCCTTTGTTTTCCCCATGGATGGGAAGTTGTTTTGTTAATGTTCAGTGGTTGGGATCTCTCCTGGACAATTTTTTGTTGTTTCCTCCTTCACACGGTTGGGGAAATTCATTTTTTGGTGTTGCACAGTGAATGGGAGAATATATCCTCGAATTGGGGAATTGAAGGGTTTGTTTTTTCCCACGTGAAGCCCATAGAACATTTCTGAAATGAATTGCCCATCTTGGGTCATTTCCCCATTCACCATTATCGAATTTGGTTTCCATGACTTTTTTGTCCATGCCCAGAACTTGTCTTTTTGTTGTGTGTGCATCCTGTTTTTTGGTATGAACTGGTTTGGAGTGCAAGAGGGAAGAATCAGCTTGATAAACCTATTGTAGAAAGGAACCACATAGAGAGATCAAGAAGGGTTGGTTATTCTTTCTTGCACACCCTAAGGAGAACTGAAAGGGAAGGCATAGCATGAGGGACTATGTAGCGGAGAAGGGGGGATGTTTCCTTTTCTTGGGTATGTAGGTGTTTGGAAATCCAATCCATATCTTGTGTTTGTGTGCATAGCTCTATGGTTGAGCTCACTAGCTTAGCAATTCAACCTTTTCACCTCCCTAGTAGCCTATTAAACCCAACTATGTTTGGCTTGGATGATTTGTGATGTGTATTTGTCTATGTGTGAGCCTGTTGTTCCCTTATTCCTTGTGGGAACTATGCCCATCTCGGGGGTGGAAGTGATGCTCAGAGGTTGATGATCACACTGGCCTGTGGTTGGGTCGAACGTTGCAGTGACATAGCTGGTTGCGAGACAATATTCTTCTCAAGATAAGTATCTCTTGTGTATTCACCTGTGCAACTATATTTTTTTAATGAATAATGATGAACATTATTAATTTGTTGAATGAAATGTATTTTCTTTCGATGTATATTGTATATTGCATATGTATATGTATGCTAGTTCAATGCATTTGTATTGTTTATGTTCATGGGGCTTAGATCCCTGCTTAAATGATAGCACCAACGCATAGTCGCGTCCTCTCAGAGGGAAGGGGACATGACAATGTCTACTACCAAACCACCCTATGTTCCTACTTGAACCTTCAAGGTGAACACAATACAATCACAACCACAAAAACCTCAACAGTATGTAGGTAAAAATAATACAAATAAGGCCAAAAACCCTTCCAATGAGTCTAGAACCCTTTTGTGTTGGCCATCCCTATGTCAGTTTGTTATACTTGGTGATCATATATATATATATATATATCACAACTTTCAATGTTTGTTTCATGTTGATTGATGGGGGGTGCATTAAGGCCCTCCTTCGACAAATTCCTTCCTATCGACACCCAATCCCCATCTAGGAAGTGAATCTAGAAACCATAGTACCCTGGAACTTTTAGTCATTAGTGGCAGGTCTTTCTTGCGTTCAAGAAGGGGTAAACATGATTGAATCCTAATAGAAAATTTCTATGGGTGTTCGACCTTAGGTCTTTTATTCACACTCACTAGATTGTCATAGGTGTGTTGGGATCCATTATCATCATTGGTGAACTCTGTGTCTATTAATGGTAAACATCATTGATCGGTAATCAGAATAATTCTCACATGTTTGACATCATCACATCTATTCACATGTTGTACAATCACACCATCAAGGTTTGAGACGAAGACCTTAGGTTTAGGGGTTTCATCACTCAGCCTTGTTTCCCCTCCCAAGATGTGTTGGAATTTATATCACTAGTCAATACATTATATGAGGACCATTGATGCACTATTATTGGTGTTATTTTTCCTCCTGACATGTATATTGTATATTATGACATAGATCCATATTGTATTGGTCGGTGGCTCTGATTTCATTGGTTCACATAGATACACATTGTATTGGTTGGTGGCTATGTTGTTTTTCATGACATGGATCCACTTTGTATTTCTTGTGGCCAAATATCACATATCATTTATGGGTATGTAGTATACTTTCTTGGTGGACATTATTTGTCCTACGTTTACCATGCATGGATATTCCCACCTTAGGGATGATATATATACACATGGTTGACATTTTTGCAGGTTGTCTCCAATTTTCTTGCATCCATGACCTTTCCCTGACATCTTTTATTTGTGAATTGTTTTGGTCATCATATTCTCTTTCAACCTCACACTTTAGGGGGCGGCTATTATACCCTTATTTTGCACCTTAGATGCTTTGAATACCCTACTTCATTTCCTAGTTGATACACTTGTTTATTCCTTTCTTTGGCCTCATTATTGCCCACTTTTGTCCACCATCACCCCTTTCCTGCCTTTTGGGGGGCGATGGTCATTCTGTAATCCCTCCCTGCAGGGGAGTGACACCATTCATCCCTACATGCCTTGGGGGGGGTTCCATCTATTCTTGGACTTTGGGCCATTTTGGAGTAGATTATGTGCATGACAAGGATCTTACTCACTTATCATGGAAACTCACAATCCCAACTAGACCCTATCTTCCATGTGGTTTCAATATTCATCCTCTATTCCCTCTCCTTTCACCTATTTATTGAGTCCATTTCATGAGGAAGGGGGGGCTCTTATTGTGCATTTTTATGTTGGTGAAATCATCATGGTTCTCTCAGACATTGTGATCAACCTATTTTCTTCAGCCTAGGAATATCTTGGATCAAGAATAATGGAAGAGATATGAATCATCAACACAAGGTAATCTATGATGTATGTCTCTTGTTATCACTTAATATAGACATGTGATCTTCCCCCCCTCCTATCATGGTGTTCATGGATTATTATGGTTATATGTTATAGATATGTATAATAAATGACATATATATATTGGATCTGGTATTTCTTGTTTAATACAAATTACATCTTATTTATGTTAGCTTATATATACGTTTATATACCCATGTCTATGCATCTTTTATATGTAAAGAGTTTTGTGAGAAAGGTTTGTACATTTCTTTGTGTGTAGGTTGGTTGGATAAGTGGAGCTACAGTTGGAGCAAGGATTTTCATGTCTGCAACAACTGAGGATTATATGCACCAAAGGATATCTCTTGTCTAAGGTATGTCACCTTCCCTTCTCTCCCTTTTACATAATTGCATGAAAGTGGATGTGTAGATCTAGAGTCTAGATAGTTAGATCTAGTGGGAAAATCACATGGTCTATGCTACGATCTATCTTGAACAAATGGAAAGGGTTCAAGAGGTTCATCATCGGTGTGCATGAGAAAACTATACAACACTACCCTTTAATAATAATAAATAGGGATCTAGTAACCAATATAGAGTTTATCTCGTCAAGTTGGTGAGTAACTCCCTATATAAATAACTATTCATTTCCATTTCCAATGTCACGAAGAAACTATTTCCACCCAGTGGGAACGAAGCCAGTAAATCTTGTTTTATAGTTGAAGAATTGTGCTCTTTCTTATCTCATGATGACTAATTGATCTTTTCAGTGATTCCTTTTGAATTAAGGTATGTCTCATTTATATATACGAGGATGGAAAAAAATGTAGTCAATTCTCATTGAAAGATAAATCAATTCTCTCTATATAAATGGAGTTTGTTCATTTATAAATTAATTTAAGGGGTCCAATTTGAGTTTTTGCATTAAATAATTGACCCAGATCATAAAGCAAGTGTGCACCCCTGGAGGAACCTACATACACACTTAATGGACTTTAGCAAACAAACATCTTTAACCATGCAAATTCAAGCAATACATGAGCTAGACTCCAATCATAAGACATGCGCTATGCCCCAAAATATACAAAGACTTTTGTTTTATCAAGGTTTACTCTTCATTTTCACATTCAGTTTCCACTCCATAACCTTGATAATCCTACATTATGGAAGCCTCCTTTGTGTTGTAGAAGATCCAAGACAAAGTGTGGGGAAGAGTTGTTTAAGGTGACAATGGGAAACCTTCCTAAGTTACACAAACATATCACCTTGGTACCTAGGCATCTACACTTTTGTGGGTGTTGTAGTTATTGTTGTAACATAAGTTATTTGAGGATTGTTCTAGGAAACACCCATATCTTCCATGTTCTTGTATGACATTGGATATTTTTATGGTGAAGAGTCAATAGGATGCAAATATGCTTCTATATAGGGCTTGGAAATCGATACCATCAAGGTTGTGTTTGAAGAATTGGAAACTAGGGTTTGACCCTAGAAAAGAGCCAACCTATTGTGACAAGTTTGGGTACTTCTCCCTAGGATCCCCTTAGAGATTTGGAATACAAAATTATATAAAGGGTTGGAAATACCCTTAGTCATTTCATTTCTTTGGAATCTAATTTCAATTCTAAAGTGGACACGCAGGTGGTGAAAGTTCTAGTTGAGATCAATTTACACAAGGGGAAACTAACAAAGATCAAAATTGTTTTTGAAGCCAGGTATTCAGTCAAAAATTGGAGTTTTGGAAAATTCCCTTTCATCGTAAGGGTTATCATTCCATAGATATACATATGCATGAATGGCTAGGATCATGTGATGATGACTTGCATGAATCCTAGCCATTCATGGTAGGACCTTAATTTGCATGTATTCAAAAGGTGTCAACAAGACAACTCAACACAGTCACCTATGTGCATATTTTATGTATATGGTCCATGCCATACTCCCTTGTCCATGTGGCACCTCCACGTCATTTATAGTCCATGTGGCACTAGTGGATTCTACCTAAAATTTTCCAAAATTTTTAAATTTCCATAATTGTGTGACATTTTAATTATCCATAGTTCAAAATACAAAATTACACCATGTATTTTTCCTTCATTTTGGAACCTTCTATGTTACATAACAAAACTAAAAAATTTCATAGATCACCCTACAAATTTTAAAAAAAAATCACAACTTTTCTTAGGCCAATCCACCCTTCCAACAAGTAACCACTAGATAAAATTCATGCCTTTGTTCAAACACCATTTGATAACTAAATCCATGGATTTCTTGGAGGAATTACGTTAAACAGATAGTATGCAAGTTGTGACTTTTAACCTCGATTACACATAACCAGTTGAAACTCAAAAATTCAACTACAACTACTCTCTACATCTAGCCCAATCAATTAATCAACCAATTAATCACTCTATATTGTGTACCTATTCATAAGGTACACAATTTCACATATAAAATTTCCACCCCAACAAGGTCGTATTTTAAACAAATGCATGAATGATGAACACAATAGAATTAAAAACTACATCTTGTTAGATTTTTATCAATTAGACAGTATTATCTTAGGATCTTATCTGAGAGAATAACATGCAAAACAATCAATCACAAGAGACAATAGACACAAATATTTCCTTGGGAAAACCATAAAGGAAAAAAACCCACAACTTCCTCAGAGATAGAATGAGCACCAATGGCGGCAGTAAAACCCAAAGACAGAAAGATGATCTCCAACAGCTATTTTCTCTCTCACTTGAGCGAGCTTCTTCTCTCTCACCTATGCGCTATAGTTGGGTGAGTGTGTGTCTCAAATAGAGAGGCTCACTCTCTATTTATACTAGTTTCCGACTTGACAATAACTTACTAGGGCTGACTTCTCTAGGAGAGTCTAATAACCCTAGTGCCCCACAATTGTGGGGACTTTTCCCTCCAATCAACTAGGAGGGTTAATCACTATGACTTTACATGACTTGATTACATTAATGATTCTCCCAGTAGGAACATCGGGGACCAATGAAATACAATATATGAAATATACAAGTGAATACATTCTAAAGTTACAAATACATCAACATACCCTCTTAACTAGGAAGGTATTCTCTTGACACAATTCATCAGCACAAGTCTTCTTCTCTAGATCATCATCAAAGTTGGATCATCGCTGGATCATCACTGGATCATCATTAAAGCTAGATCATCATCACCACTACTTCCGCTATCTCGATCAAATGGTGCTATCTCACAATTCTACTCGTCATAGAAAGTTCTACAGAGCCAGCCCTTTTTCATGTTGGTTGTAGGCCTAGCCTCTATGTACGTCTTCATCTTCTTCAGCACTTATATCTGACCATGTGAGGAACACATCCCACAACCATGTCATAAAGGCCCGCCAAACACTTATATTTGACCATGTGGGGAACACATCCTGCATCCATGTCAAAAAGGCCCAACACTCACATCTGACCATATGGGTAACACATCATCCATCCATGTCAGAAAGGCTCTACACTTACATCTTACCATGTGGGGAACACATCCTGCATCCATGTCAGAAAGGATCTGCACTTGCATCTGACCATGTGGGGAACACATCCTGCATCCATGTCAGAAAGGCTCTACACTTACATCTAACCATGTGGGGAACACATCCCGCATCCATGTCATAAGGGCTCTGCACTTACATTTGACCATGTGGGGAACACATCCTGCAACCATGTCAGAAGGGATTTTCACTTACATCTGACCATGTGGGGAACACATCCTGCAACCATGTTAGAAGGGCTCTACACTTACATCTGACCATGTGGGGAACACATCTCACATCCATGTCAGAAGGGCTCTGCAATTACATCTGACCATGTGGGGAGCACATCCTACATCCATGTCAGAAAGGCTCTGCACTTACATCTGACCATGTGGGGAACACATCCCGCATCCATGTCAGAAGGGCTCTACACTTACATCTAACCATGGGAGGAACCAATCCTACCACCATGTCAGAAAGGATCACGGACTCATCACTTCCTCTTGGAAGGAACCTCTATTTGGAGAACATGAAGCTTCTCCCGGAAGTACTCAAACTTCACTCTAGCCAATGGATTGGTCAACACATTAGCTATATGTTCATCCATCGCAACATACTGGATCTTCATTGCTCCTCTCTGCACCATATCCCTGATATAGTGATATTTGATCTCGATATGCTTCGAATTTTCATGGAACACCAGGTTCTCTGACAACTTCACACAAATCTGGTTGTCACAATATATACAAGTAGCATCCAACTAGATATCAAACAAATCAAATAGTAGCTTCCTTAGCCACACTACCTCACAACTAGCCAAACAAGTTGTGACATACTCTACTTCGGCTGTACTCAGTGCCACGTAGGACTGCTTCCTTCTAAAACAAGAGATCACACTTGATCCCATACTGAAGCAGCAACCCGAAGTGCTCTTCCTATCAATGGCACTACTTGCCCAATCTGAATCAACATAACCTTCCAAGTTAATCTTCTGATTCGCCTCATACTTGAGCCCATAATCAACTATACCCTTCAGGTACCTCAGAATGTTCTTTGCAGCAATCAAGTGAACATGTCTCAGATCTGTTAGGAACTGGCTCAATGTGTTCACAGCAAAGAAAATATCTGGTCTCGTGTTTGTCAGGTACATCAAGGACCCAATCATCTGACGATACATCGTAGCATCAATCGACTCTGATGAATCATCACTCAATAGCTTCAGGTTCGATGCCATAGGTGTGGTCATGGCCTTACAGTCCATCATCCCGAACCTCTTCAGGATATCCACTGCATACTTCCCTTGTCCCAGGGATATTCCATCTGTATTTTGCCACACCGCCATGCCTAGAAAGTAGTGCATCATACCCAAGTCCTTCATTTCGAACTCGGTAGCAAGCTTCCTCTTCATATCAGCAATCAACCCATCTACACATGTTACAAACAGGTCATCTACATATAATAGGAGTATTACTAGGTTCCCTTCTTCAAACTTGTAGTAAAGGTTGGAATCTGTTTTACTCTTGGTAAATCCCAAACTAGTCAGGAAGTTGTCAATCATGTCGTACCATGTCCTGGGTGCCTATTTCAAACCGTACAGGGGTTTCTTTAATTTACACACATGATTTTCCCTTTCATGTGTCTCAAAACCAGGTGGTTGCTCCACATACACTTCCTCTTCCACTACACCATTCAAGAAAGCATTCTTGACATCCATCTGGTGTATCTTCCATTTCATTACTGCAGCCAGAGCAGGTACTGATATGATGGAAGTGTATCTGGCTATAGGTGCAAAATTTTCTTCATAATCTATTCCTTCTTTCTAGGAGAATCCACGAGCCACAAATCGTTATTTATATTTCTCTATGCTACCATCTGCAGCATGCTTGATCTTGTAGATCCATTTGGAAGTCAGAACAGACTTCCCCTCTGGTCTTGGGACAACATCCCAGACATCATTCTTCATGATCGACTAATACTCCTCGAACATAGAATCCTTCCATTATTTATTCTATGTCGTTTCTTCATAGTTGGAAGGTTCTTCATCAATGATGTTACATAATAGGGCTACATAACCAGAGTAGGACCTAGTTCTTTTCCTCTCTCTATGAATTTCTTCTGGAGCCCCATATCTTTTTGCGCCTTGGATAGACTCTCATACCCATGCAGGTTTCCATTTGTGAGGATTATGTTCCAATGGTGGATCTACAGGTTCTTGGGGTTCTTATATTTCTCGATCTTCTTCTTGAGTTGCATCGTTCATAGTTGTATCTTGAATTCTGGGTGCTTCTGCTTCTTCAGGGTCTTCAATAGGTTTCTTTCTGGATTTTTTGTAAGCTGAGCCTTCGTCAAATGTTATGTCTCTTCTGATGTCAATATTCTTGAATCCTGGGAAGTATATTCTGTAAGCCTTCGAGCTTTCACTATATCCCACAAATATACCCTTCTTTCCTGAAGGATCTAATTTTGTCCTCTTTTCTTTCGAAATGTGTATGTACACTGGACAGCCAAATATTTTGCATGACTAACTTCTGGTTTCTTTCCGAAGAAGACTTCTTTGGGTGTCTTGTTCTCAAGTACTCTATGTGGAGTACGATTCTATACATACACAACTGTTCTAGCAGCTTCTGCCCATAGATGCATGGGAAGATCTTGATCATGAAGCATTGCCCTTGTAGCTTCCATGATTGTTCTATTCTTCCTTTTTGCAACCCCATTCTGTTGTGTATTATATGGAGTGGTCAACTCCCTCTTAATCCCTGAATCTCTGCATAATTCTTTGAATTCATTTGATGTGAATTCTCTGCCATTGTATGATCTAAAGGTCTTGATTTTCTTTTCTGTGTGGTTCTCAATCAAGATTTTGAATTCTTTGAACTTGTTGAATACTTCATCTTTGTCCTTCAAGAAGTATATCCATGTCTTCCTAGAAAAATCATCAATCAAAGAAACATGGTATACATACCCACTCAATGAACTAGATGATATCAGACCACATACATCAGAGTGGATGATTTCCAAGATTCCTTTTGCCTTTCTCTCGCTACTTGGAAATGTCTTCTTTGTGTTCTTTCCTTCCGCACATCCTTTGCAAACACCTTCATGTTTTTCTTGTATTTCTAGAAGACCTTCAACAGCTTTGCTTGCAAATGGCAGTGCTCTATAGTGCACATGTGCAAGCCTTCTATGCCAAAGTTCATTTGGATATACTGAGTCATGGACCAAGGCTTGTTCTGGTTGGCCCTTTAGCTTGTAAAAGCCTCCCTCTTGCTCTCCAATCACTACTACGTCATCTATAGTCTTTCCCTTTGGCCACATAACGACTTGGCCATCTGCAAATGCAAACCTCATGCCTTTTGCATCTAATGCAGAGATGGAGAGGAGGTTATTCTTTAGTTTTGGTACAAACAATACATCCTTCATCTTCATAGACTTTTCGTAGTCTAACTTATAGGAGGATTCAACACTACCTTTTATTGGGTACTGGTAGTCATCCCCAAGTTTCACCTTGTGAAGTGACTCGTGTTCGGACAGTTTCACAAAGGATTCTTCGAATCCCATCATATGCTTGGAAGCCCCATTGTCTATAAGCCAATCATTGCTTCCATGTGTGATAGTTTCCATGAGGGTAGAAATCAGAACATATTCTTCATCACTCGAAGAATCATCACTTTCTTGTTTGATTCTCTTTATGGAAGGTTCATCATCCTCTGCAGTATGAGCATGATGTCTTCTCTTGTTTCCCTTCTTCTTGTGAGAGTTACTCTTATTTCTAGGATAATATTTGGCAAAGTGTCCTCTTTCATCACATGTATAGCACCTGCATTTAGATAGATCTTTGTTATATCTTCTAGGGTTATCTTTCTGGTGAGAATGCTTATCTTTGGGATGATGATAGTCCCTTTTGCTTTTCTTGGAGTGTACTACGAGAGCTTGATCTTCACTTCCCATCTTTTCTTCTCATGATACTATTCGAGCTTCTTCTTGTGAGCATTCCTCCCACAGTCTACTGAAGGTGACTAACTTTCTTCTTGCACAAATCCCTCGAATGAAAGAGTCCCATGACCTAGGGAGACCATTCAAGGTGGTCATCACAATTTATGCATTCTCTACTTCTTCATCTACTGCTTCAAGTTGTTCTTTGATCTGGGAGACCCTTGTAAAGTAATATTGTATGGTCTCCGCATTCAATATCTTCACATTCTTCAACTGGTTCCTCAAGGTCATTTTTTGATTTATGTTATTTCCTTCAAATAGTTTGGTCAAGGCTTCAAACATCTCTTTAGGTGTCTTTAGGGAGGACACCTGTGGTATGAGGTGATCCTTGATTGAATCAACAATAATCCTCTTGGAATTGATCAAGTTCTTCTTGTGTAGGGCCTTATCCTCATCTCCCTCTGGAACTGGAACCTCTCCACTGATGTAGGAGTCCAATTCATTTTCTTCAAGAACTAGGGAGATCCTATACTTCCATGCTCGGAAGTTATCAGCTCCCTCAAGATTTTCATCAAGCTTGGTATGATGAGACATATTAACTGAGAACCTCAAATGGAAATACAAAAGATTTAGATCTTACCAATTTGAGAAGCTGAAAACCAGATCTGGAGCTAATCTTCTACAGTGTTGGTTTTCTAGTTCCAGGGAAAATCAGGGTTTGACTTTCCCGGAGTTCTACCTAACCAAAAACCTCGATTTTTGTCTCTAAAATTCGATTTTGAGGAGGAGAGAAATCCTAGCCTGGGCTCACTCAAAAATTACACTTCTATGAAAAGCCCTAATTTCCCAATGTAGTGGTAGGTCAAAAACTGGAAGTGCTCAGAATCATATTCTACTTCGACGGAAAGATGCGCCCTTCAATGGAGATTCAGCCTAGCCTCCTTTTTCTAATGGATTGTGGAGAGAGACCCAAAAAGTAAGAATCCCTAGCTTCAGGAGTTGCACAATGTCTTCTTCTCAGGTTAGCTCTGATACCATGTTATATTTTTATCAATTAGACAGTATTATCTTATGATCTTATCTGAGAGAATAACATACACAATAATCAATCACAAGAGAAAATAGACACAAATATTTTCCTCAGGGAAACCATAAAGAAGAAAACCCCGCAACTTCCTCAGAGATAGAATGAGCACCAATGGCAGCAGTAAAACCCAAAGACAGAAAGATGGTCTCCAATAGTTGTTCTCTCTCTCACTTGAGTGAGCTTCTTCTCTCTCACCTATGCGCTATAGCTGGGTGAGTGTGTGTCTCAAATAGAGAGGCTCACTCTCTATTTATACTAGTTTCTGACTTGACAATAACTTACTAGGGCCGACTTCTCTAGGAGAGTCTAATAACCCTAGTGCCCCACAACTGTGGGGACTTTTCCCTCTGATCAACTAGGAGGGTTAATCACTATGACTTTACATGACTTGATTGCATTATTGATTCTCCCGATAAGAACATCAAGGACCAATGAAATACAATATATGAAATATACAAGTGAATACGTTCCAAAATGACAAATACATCAACACATCTGTACACACAACAAGCATATATTGCATATTCATATCCATAAAGAAAAAACTAACTTTGCGCATTCATTATAAACAACAAAGAATGTGTATCTTCTAAATGAAGAGATCTAAGCAACTAGTTGTGTAAGGGCCACGTCCCACCCAACTGTAGATATAAACTATTGATACCACCCTTGAGTTGGGCTATGAATCCACCACAAAGAAGGACACAACCATAGGTTTCACTATCTCTAGGATAACCCATTTGTTATCATGCATTTCCATTCTGCTCATCCTAGAGAACTACAAGAATGTCACTCGACCATGACACTCTCTTCAACTACCCCACACAACACAAGGAAGGAATTCACCTTCACGTCTCTATAGTTCTGCTAAGAAATCCAACCTTTATAGTGCTTCCAATGTGGAATAAGAGTCCAAGCCAGGGAATTCCTTAGAGAACTCTGTGTAGAATCAAAACAAGATCTTCTCAAGCATTTAGTGAGCAACAAATAATAGTAGGTAGAATGGTTCATATCCTTCCTATCCTCTAGGTTCACTTACACTTGCACATATCTTCTTCACTCTAATATTTTAAAATTCCTCTTTGTGGTGTTTATTTCTTATTATTTTCTCCCAATTTGGTCATTGGTAACGAATTCCACAACATGAAGCTATGTAGAGCTTCGCCTATGCCTTCCCAATTGCCTAACTCTCTTGGAAAATGAAGGATAAACTGTAATGAGGATGAGAGAATTGATGACAAGACAATTGACATAGCCTTTTACCATAGGATGAAGTACTCTTACACTTTGACATAAAAGTATATTCATCCCATTCTTCCATAATCACATGAGAATAATTTCCCCGTCAACCTCACACCACATTCAATACTTTGATTTTAATTAATCAAAATAGGTAAATGTCTCATTTAAGGAACATGGAAGCAATTGGGTGAGTTCTAAGGTTGACACATGGAAATAAAGGATTTAATATTCCATAGGCCCCCTTTCATTTTCCCTTCCTGTAGAATCATAGTCCCTCTTGTGTGCTCCTTGCATAGCCATCTTAGATCATTTTTATCATTTTCTAATATAATATTTACCTATCTTTTACATCATCATGACACACCAACCACATGGTCCATACATAGGTATTTATATCATACATGCTTAGCCATTCACTAGTTGGGTATTTATACCATACATAGGTATTTATATCCTACATGACTAGCCTTACCCTTGAGCTATACACTAGAAATCCATGCTAGCACATTTGTATCATTTTACATAATCTAATTCAATACATTACAAGGGTCAAACTAGGGATATTATATTAAGTCTACTGAAGATTACCCCCTCTAAACCAAGAACCAACTTAAGGCCTCAAAAAGATATTTAGATGCCTGGCGTAATTTCTAAGCATCCATGAACATCTCACGGAACAACATGCTCATTATTACATATAAACAACATAATATATAGTCATAATAGACCATCCTCCTCTTTGTTTTTTCCTCTTCTTGAATTTTGTACAATTATGTAATTTAGAGAATATGAGTATATAATAAACGAATCAATGTGTATTCCCTTGGATATATTATTTATATCCAAGTGATATAGTAATAGGTTTGTAACTTTTTGGTTTTATGCTTCTTTATTTTGTCCATATATCATTGTACAATGTATTTAGTGAAAATAAATAGAGTTGTGTTTGTTGAATAAATATTTATCATTTTGATTTGTGTTTCATGTACGATTCATTTTTGTTTCATATATCATATTTATCTATCATGACAGATTATATCAACGACCTCGTCACAATTATTATGCTTTTGCTAATTTTGTGAGCGCACTTCTTTTTATCAAGATAGAACTTTGCTTCTAACACTATACTTCGAGTACTCCTAAATATATGTAAATAGACAAGTCTTTAAAAAAGAAAAGGATAAGAAAGTTATCCTATCTTCTACGCTATAATGAATCGCTTGGCTGACAACCAAGGACCAATAAGGAAATTAGTCATTAGTCAAATTCAAGTGATCAAAATGCTACACTAAGGGGCTTGTCTTGGGATTTAATCATGTTACTAGGACTTGTTCTTGTGTTTGGGATTGAACCTCATTATATTTTTTATTTAGTACATTTCATATATATATGAAATTGGAGGAGATTCTTGTAAAATCATATAAGCAACATATAATTGACCATCATAGATACGTGAGACAAATTTAAAACTAGAATACATTTATATTAATCCTAAATTTTTTAAGTGTTAAGAGGAATCAAATCCTTAGAGGTGTAAATCTTTTTTCATATTGAAAACCTTGAGAAAAAATTTGCACTTCAAGGACTTGATAAAATTGGACCTAAGATGGATCTAAGTTGGTTTATATATTCCATTAACTCGTTAAAGTGTCAAACTTAATAATAATATGATTAAACCATGTTATTTTTATATTGTTTTATATTTTAAAAGATGACATGACATCAACATTGCATTTACTTTCTCATAACAATTTCTTCCTTACTAAGTAGTAGAATGCACCTCTTGACGTAATGAATGATGAGCGTGAGCTCATTTGAGGCTCTTCAAGTAGTTAATGAACCTCGATATTTAATGGAAGAATGTCTATAGTTAATACAAAAATGTGTAATATTGCATTCTCAAGTGGACAAGTAGGGTTGAAAGGAAGGGAAGGAAATAGAGGAGAGGATAAGAGGTATTCTAAAGTCATAAAAACTTTTCCAAGATGTCAAATATGGTGTACTAGACTATTTTTCACCTTGTTTATTATTTATTGTTTATTATTCACATGCACACATCCACATGACATACCTTACAAAGAAAGAGGAGGAGGCCAAGCAATCAATATGTAAGTATGGGGGCACAATCTATGTGAACACCACTAATAGAATAAGGATCACAATATGTTGAGACATATACACTACATCATAATATTAACGTGGAACAAACAAACCACATAAAGATAGAAATGTCACTATAAAAATAAGAGTTGTAATTATTATGGATGTTGTAATTATTATGGAAAACAAAAGGAAGGTCCATAAAGTATGACACCAAAACTACCCATTAATGTTAGTATGAAAGTGAGAGGAAATTACAAAAAAGCAGCCAACCATGGCACCATGGAAGATGTTGTTCATTGCATATAGGAGTTTTGAAAGATTGTATATTTTACTTAAGTAAATTACATTGAAGAAGCCCAAATATTAGATAACATAGGGAGTGAAAAGCAACTCCATGGGTTATGCAGAAGCAACAAATCCTAAGCTAAGATAAGAAAAACTCATTAGAAGGAAAATCCCACCCATCAAAATGAGGAACATCAAAGAGACCCATGAAGAATAAAGTTCCATATAAAGAGAAATTATTGCATAGGCAAAACACTTCTAACATTTAAGGCCATGAAATAGCATGTGACAAGCATAAGGCCAATTATATCCTTGGACCTACAATGCCTCACAGACCTACCTCTTGAGCTAAGATGCCTGGCAATGGATCTCTTCCTACTTAAGCTTTGAGGATACTAGAAGAAGGAAGTAATCAGCCTAATGTAGGCTACTCTAGACGATTTCTTTCTACAAAGTCATTGGCACAAGTAAAATACCTTGTCAAATAAAATGGCTAAACACCCTTAATCCCCATAAGCCATGAATCCTTGGTGGAACCTATGCAAGTCCTTGAAGATACGGTAGAACCACTCTCTTATCTCATGATAAGGGGATCTTTTGAGTACAAAATGAGCCTCAATGCCAACCTCTAAAGAACAACTCTAACACGTATAATGCTCCCAAGGAATATATTGGTTTATCTCAATGAAAATTCAGTGGGGATAGAGTTTGTGTTGTGCTAGAGAAACTCTTAGACTACGAGACAATTGGAGTTTGGTATACCTAGCATCCTTAAAGTGAAGATTTAAACTAAAGTGGTGATGAAGTTTTAAGGAAAATGGTTCTATAGGCTTCGACCAGGTGAATCGAAAACTATAATCATCATCGATCTCAACTCGAATTCCCTTGTGTATTACTCTATTAGAAAGCTCTAAATAATCCAATAAAAATGTTTGTGGAGATGCCCTCTCAATACCAATATTAACTAAAATAATGTAATGAAGAGACTTTAAATAAACACCCCATTTCACGACATATTTTTCTCCACTATAGTTAAATTTTTTGTGATGTAAGTCATTGGAAATTCGAATGTCCAATCCCACCACGCAAAAGTTGAAACTTCAATGAGCAATAACCAACCTGTAGGTTTTTAAGGGTCTTTGAATTGACCCGTTGGTAATTAAAAAAATGCAAATCCAATAATGACTGGCTTAAAAACTACTACATAGTATTAACATGGAGCAAATGATAACATATCTATAAATATGTTAGTGTAGAAATAAGATTTACAATTATTATGACCCTATTGAGTGGCTCAATTGGCTAAATGTGGTAAAGAAAAGGGAAAATATCCCCCACAGGTCAGGGTGTCCATTCCCGTAAAGTGGTCTATTTTGCATCTATGATGCAGAGATATTTTCCGTTGAAAAAAAAAAAAAGGACATTATATTTAAGAATTAAAAGCCAAAAGAATTACCCAATTTCGATGTAAAAAATTGTGAATTGATGTTACTACCAAAGTGAAAGAAAATTATGAAAAAGCATTCAACCATGAGAGATATAAGAATCTTGAAAAATGTTATATTTAATTAAGTAAAATATATTTTATACGATTTTAAAAAATGCTATATTTAATTACTTAAAATATACGCAAGTATGAAGAGGGCGAAAATTACCCACGGCACATTAAAAAAAACTATAACATAGGGATTATAAAGAAAACTCCATGGATTACACAAAAGCAGCAATACCTAACCTAAGATAAGAAAAGGTGAATAGATTGACTATCCAACCTCTCAAAATGAAGAATATTAAAGAGACTTTTGAAGAAGAAAGTCCGTCACTATTCTAATAGTGAGAACGCTCGAAGGAAGTAATCAATAGTTGGATTTTGGTATAACTAAGAGTCTTGATTAATCCATCCCTTAAGTGAATATGTAAAGTAGTGATGGAGCTTTGAGGAAAGTGGTTCTCTAGTCTCCAACCAATTGGGTTGAAGGTAGGGTTTGTAGATTTCAACATGAATGCCCTTATGCCTCTCTCTTAGAAAGCTTTGGAGAATCCACTGAGAATGTGTGTGGAGGTGGCTTGTCAATATTTAGATTAACTTAAATAAGAAATAAAGAAGCTCTAGTATCACAATAGGATTCAACCCATGGTTTGCTAGAATGGGCTAAACTTTAACTAAAATGTTGCACCCCCAGCATATTTTTTCTCCTTTTCATTGACAATTTAAAACTCTAATCCCACTATACAAAAGATGTAACCTCAATGATTGCTAAGTGTGATCTAGGGGTTTAAGGGATCTTTGAGTTGACTTTGATGATAAAAAAAATACAAATCCAACAATGGATTGCTTGGAAATTATAGATCTATAGTTTGTCTAATTCTAGTGATTTAGGCAAGGTGTTTTTGTTAATGATTAGACAATTGTGTAGGCTACATGTTGCATAGAGGACATGAGTGCTAGATATGGATACCTAAAGCGACCAAACTCCGTTGGCAATTCCCTTAAAGCGTGTGTCATCGTCACCCCTAAGAATATTGCTAACACAATAAGTGAGACAGTGCCAAACTCTATTAAAATGATGGCCCAAAACACAAATGTCATAGCATGGATATGCTTAGAACATGTTGAGATGGAACTGAATAAATCTTGTAACAAACAATTCTCGTCTGCAACTTGATGGAATACGGTGATAAAAAATTACAATTTAGACAATAAAAACTTACAAATTAACTTATCAAATATGATGATAAAAAATTGCAATTCAAACAATGAAAATTTACAATTTCACAAACAAACTGTCACATTAGATTCTCATCGTCATTTGCAATTTCAACTTTAAAAAAACTCTCGTTACGTTTTTTTGTTTTTAAAAAATCCCTACACCCAAAGGGATTGGTCTTTTCTTCTTTTTCACACACAGGGTTGGAATTTGAGGACTTTTTGCCTGCCAAAGGGCATTTTTCTTGTCAAATACTTGTAAATATTTTGAGAGAACGTTCAACTGAATCGGTAAACAATTTTCCAAAACGTATTTTTTACGTTTGGCAATTTTTATAAGCCGTCATTAATTTTTTTGTTTTTGTTTTTTTGAGAAGTTGAACTTTGAAACCTGTTCATAAACCCAAATTTTAATTGTAGGTAATCATGGATGCTCTACTGACAACTACTATGTGTGAAGTTGTAGTTGTACTGGTAGACTGGTTGTTAATGCTGGAATTAACTCTAGCCACTTACTACAGCACTATTTTCTTAATTGTTACTCATTAGTTTGTTGATGTTGTTGCGTGTTGGTTGTCGCTCCCTATTCTGATTAACCATTTCTGCTTATTCTGATTATGAAACATTTTAGAAATCCAACTTGTGATTGCTTTGATATCTTGACCAATTTCAAACATCCAGTTCTATAGAAGTACAGACTGATCCTCGAGTCCCAACTATGATTTAGAGGCTGCAAATTTAACGTGATTTCTTCTGATAGCAAAGGTCTAGATTCATGGTTGAAGGGTAGCTTTTTTAACCAAACATTATGTGACGGGGTAAATCAAAGTTCAAAACGTAAAAAAAATTAATCTGAGATGAAATGAAATTCCAACCATCTTCACAGGTAAGAGTGCTCGGCCTTGAACTTACTTTTTGTGTCAAAACCCTATCAAAATCGAATATAGAGCTACCAAAAGCTACATACATCCAAACTGACCAATACACCATCCCATCCAAACAAAAAGCAGTTTATCTTATTCCATTCTGTGGCATCTAAACCCAATGTGCTTATCATTCCCTCTTGAAGAAACCCATCCAAGTCCAAGTCCAAGTCCAAATCTCCTTCTAAATTGTATTAAGTCAATACACATTCTGTACAAGTTGTACAACCACGTAAGTGTGAATAAAGTATGGGCCGGTAACCTGCCATCTCTAGAAGCCCTCTTTAAATGAAAAGGTTTCACTTCAATGTATTTTCAGATCCCCATTCCCCCACCTTCACGCCTCGGGTGCGTCATCACTGAAAAAGAGAACATTTAAAAACATATATATAATATATATATATCAGTGTGGATTCTGTAAGCGTGCTTCGGGGGATCTGGGCGACAGGAGATCGTCGGTACAGGCTACAGCCACGAAGAATAACCAACCGGCGCAGTGTCACGTGTGTGTGAAGTTCCGGGAAAAGGAATTCAACTCTCTCATCGGAAAGTGCTCACGATTCGAACCCTCGATCAAGAAATAGTACACGACGGAATGTCGTTCAGACGACGGAAAACCGGGTCGTGTTCGAAAAAACATTCACGCGCTTTAACCGGGACGGGTGAAAATTTAGCCGTGGGACCAGAATCCAAGAGCGCGCCAGTAGCGGCTTCTCGGTTTCCGTAGGGTAAAGCGTGCGTGGTTTTGTTCTGTCTGCCCCTCGGGAAGCGGCGGCAGAAGATTCTCGGTGGCAGGGAGCCGTGTGAAGCCCGGAAGCTGAGATGAGCTGTTGTGCAGTAAAAAACCATAAATACTGGTACCGGCAACCCCGATCTCCCACATCGAAGCTGAACTAACTCATACCACCTTTCTGACCTCACGTGATGCCCGGCGCCACGTCATATCCTCGGGAATCCGTTACACGGGATCGAACTGAATTGTACGTTATGCGCCCCTCAGCCACGTGGAATCCGGACGGTTTGAAAAGCATGTCCTCGTTGACATCGGCAGCAGTGACGCGTCAGCTCCAGCGCGAAATGGTTGCGTGCAGGCTTGGAATTCGGGATCCGTTTCAGTCCACGGGATGCACGTGTGCACGCACGGCCAGCTTGACACAAATACCGAGGAATTTTTAAAGCATGTTCAAAAGAAAGAAAAAAGAAAACGGTCCCGGCGCTGTCAGCGTCAAGTTCAACTCTCTCTGCGCAAAGGCAGATACGTGATCGCGCGATCAGGTCTTCATTTATTGAATGCGATCTTGAGAGATCGTCGCCCCTTTACTGCCATACGGATTTCTCAGAGTCCTTCTCATCTCTTACTCCTCCATGGGACCGTCCAACGTCTCTGAGAGGAACCCGGTGGAAAATCCAAAATTAAATAAACGGTAAAGACTGGAGGCCGGCCCCTGGCCCCTGGGCCTCTGCTCTCCAATGTCATGTTGTCAAACTCATTAACATCCAAAATCCTAAATGAGATTGACCGCCTGACACTGATTGGTGCCCCAACTTTGGCCCTTTGCTTTTCTGGCTTTTGGATTTTTGTTTGTTCCTGTTTATCCACATCATCTATTCTGCTTTGCCACATGGATAACGTGGACGGTGGACCTCTTTATCTATCATGGTGGTCAAATGGATAATCCACATGTTTTAAATCATTGACCGTGGGGCATTGGATGTAGTTTGGGTGGTTAGGAAGAATTATTGTTACTCTCTTTACTTAAGTTCAATTTTAGTAAGTGACACGATGCTCTTGTGAGCCTTCATGTAATGCTTGATGTGTTGATGATCTAAGATAGTCCTTATGTAATGCTTGATGTGTTGATGATGGGGCCCACCCGACGCCATCGAGTGATAGCTTACTTCGTTACTAGATCGACTATCTCTGCTATGCTCAAGCTTCTTCCTTCATCTTTCCTAACGCCGACCTGCTCTCCCTGACCAACTGTTCCTTCTCTTCACGCAAACCTGGAGTACTAATCCTTTCTTTGAGCTCACACGGAACCTCCAACAACCATTAAAGACACCAGTTTCATCTTGGAGTTATCAACTCAAATACCAATATTCTATACCCACAAATACATTCACATATACGTCCTCCGCAAATTCTTTCGTTACAGAAGTGAACTCACACTAAAACTAGAAAACACGGTTGACATGATGAATCTAATTTAAACCGCAGGAGTAATAACTTCTACCAACAAAGAGAAAGAGAGTATTTTCACTAGTAATATGCAGCTGGAACACTTGGTATCACAACTCAGCCAAATCAATCATGATTCAGCTCTACCACACAAGACTTGCTTCTATTCATAAGGTATCTTCTACACCAGCTAAGGGCATGAAGAAAAGCCAGAGCTGAGAGTTCAAGCTCTGATACCTAAAAAGTTCAAGCCAGGTCTGTGTGAAGAGAAGGAACAGTGGACCAGGGAGAGGTTAGGAAAGATGGAGAAAGAAGCCTGAACATAGTAGAGACGGCCGAGCTAGTAACAGAGTAAGCTATCACTCAACGACATCGGGTGAGCCCAGTGCAAATCATCGGATAGACAACTTACTCCTACCTTAATTCATGTTCGCCTAGCAAAATGCCCATGGTTCAACAATTACACCTACACTAAAATTATCATGATTTATATAATAAGAAGTTGTACACTTTTAATCGTGATCTATATCTTAAGAATGATCTAAACTATAGATGATTTGGATTTTTCTCTTACTAAAATGGTTGAAATCTATTCAATCTATTCAATTTTATTTATAAAATAGTTATATTTTGTGATTCAAAATCTCATTTTATCATGTTAACACCATATATTTATTATTCCAAAAAAATTAAAAAATCTTGTAACATTTAAACTTTCGTATATATCTTAATCACATGCATAAAAAGTATTAAAAAAAAAAACCTATAATATATAAGATTGACCCATTTGCACGGATGGGACGGCTGGCAACGTCGGATGTGACCGCTCACGCGAGCCAAGTCGTCCGATCGGTTAAGTAATTTACTCCTAATATATATAAATCCAAACATCTTTGTTCAAAATGGTTTTGGGTCATATTTGGCCAAGACCATCCGGGAGTTTGTTATCATAGGCTTCCGTTCCCTTCCCTGCATTCAAAGAAAGTGAGCGTGTTCAAACAAAATGACTTTGTTTTTCTCGTTTGATTTCACGTCGCACAACTTTATTCCCCTATTTTTATACAACTTGTGGAAATCAAAAGAAGGATTCCCATGCAGACCTGAAATACGAAAAGAGATAATTGACATGAACGACAAAGACCTAGGAACAATTGACATTAACGATAAAGACTTCTCAAAAGAATACCGCAATACAATAATTAACATAAATAATTATTAAGGCTGGGTAGTGTTGAAATTTGACCTGCAACCAACAAAATATTAACATAATTATAAGCATGGCAGTGTTGAAATCCGAGTTATTCTTGACTGTTATTTTTTATTATAAAGAATTAATTTTTAAATAAAAAATTAATTAGTTTTCTAAGATTTAATATAATCAATATTTATATTTATCGTTATAAATCAAATACAAAGTAAAATAAAATATACTATAAGATGAAAATTAGTTATTTTAAAAGGTTAAGCTCTTTTTTTAATCCTTTGATTTGGTACACGTGGATTTATTAGAGTTTTTTATGTATATATTTTTTGTTGTTAGAATCTTTTTAAGGGATTCCCGGGAGTGATTTCTGGTCTAAGAAACTATGACCCAAGGGTATCTAAGCTATCAAAATCACTTGGGGATTGCACTCGGCCTGGGCCACACCAACCCTCAAATAGTCGGAATTTGGGTAGCAATCCTGCTGAAAACTGAGCAACACAAAATCTAGACCTTTATTTGCTTCGCTGGTACAATTATAACTCGGTTGGTCTCATATGCTTGGTCGTTTGGCTCATCACTGCAACTTTTGTAGGGTAGGACCAATCATATGATGAATCTTGTTAAGTAGCTATATGTGATGCATTTCTTGGCGTACATCTATGTTGATCTTGTACACTTATACCGGTCCACCTGGGACACTTACGAGCATTAGTGTCTCTGGCGTGTATAGTCGGGTTTTCTCTCTCAATAGTCATCGAGGTAGTATCATATTATGTACTGTAAAGAAAGGAGAAGCCATATGAGGTGGGAATCTCATGTACGGTTTTGGGTCTCAAAGTAATTATATAAACATATAGGGAAACCTATTATTCCCTATGAAAATAATACCTCCCAACTAGTTCACCCCTAAGGGGAATTAAACCTGGGTTGCCCTACTCACAAGACCCACACCTCAACCAAATGAGTTAGCAAGAATTAATAGAGATTTTTATATTATTAAGTTTGTTAATATTCTCATATTTTTATTGCCCTCACATAATTTAATTTCATATAAATGTATATATTGTGTTTTTTTAAATAAGATATTGATCATTTTTTAAAAGTCAAAGTAATAGAATCAACAATAAATTTTCAATATAAATACAATTAAAATGTAAAATAAGGCATAGTAGCAAGATTTGGACTTAATGACCTTTAGTGTTTGCGAGTAATTCTAAATTTTGTAGTATTGATAAGGGAAGTTACATAATGCTTAAATATATATTGGCGAAATGTTACTATATGTCTAGAAATATATTTAAACTTTTAAAGTTGAGGATGTTTTAACAATGATCATTAAAATTTAATTGTTAAGATAAGAGTTGAACTACAACTAAAATAACTAATACTCACTCTATAGTTTAACTTGTAAAAATTTAAGTATTTATTAATTCTTAATATAAAAGTCCAATTAAAATGGCAAATAGCTAATGATAGCTCATACTATTCCTAACTTCACCATCAAAAGACAATGCCACATTCATGAATAGTTAGCTCATATGTTTTTTCATATAAATAAATATGAACTCAAATACCATAAGCAAGAACAATTGTTCATAGCAAGACAAAGTGTTAAATGGACACACAAAAACATATGAATAATCTCAAACAAATCATTTGTGACTATTGTTCCACTTTTTTGAATGAACATTGGAGTCACACAGATTCCTTAATCAACATTACAAAAAATTACGTGTATTAGACCATGATTAGAATTTTCGATATCATGTTGTTTCATTTATACTTTTGTGTTAAACACTTAAATGTTAAACTCATGGCATTATTATATTTGTGTTTCCTTTGAATTTATGTTCACATAAATTAATAGCTTCTTGATTTTAGGATCACAAAAGGGTTATATTGTGAATTTTTAAAATAATAGATTGAGGATTGTTTTCAAACGTCCAAAGTAATAATATCAATAAATCAAAAATACATTTTCAATATAAATACAAATTAAAACTAAATTGAGTCGTAGTATAAAGATTTGACTGTATTAGCCTTTGGTATATACAAAAATGGCAGGGAATTCTAAATTTTAGGGTAAAGTTAACTCAAATGTCAAGGCTTACATATATATTGATTAAATGTTACCATGTGTATTGAAATATAATTAAAATTTTAAAGTTCATGATGGTTTAACAATGTCCATTAAAATTTATTTGCTAAGATGAGAGTGGAAATACAACTAGAATAGTTAGTGCTCACCATGTAGTTTAACTTTTAGCAATTCAAGCATTCATTAATTATTAATATAATATTGAACTAAAATAGCAGTATGGCTAATGATAAGTACTCATATCATTCCTAACTTTAACATCACAAGACAATGGCCACATTCATGAATCTTTAGCCCATATGTTTTTTCATATAAATAATATAAACTCAAGTCACATAAGCAAGAACAATTTTGCATAGCAAGACAAAGTATTAAGTGGACACATAGAAACAAGTCAATCATCTCAAACAAATAATTTCTTGTATTGCTACACTTAACATTTTGAATGAACATTAAAACATTACATGGACTAAATCCATGATTTAAAATTTCTATATCATGTCATTTCATTTGTACATGTGCATTAAAACCTTATATGTTAAATTCTATCCTTTAACACTAGTTGTTTTCATGGTACTAGAGAGGAAATGAGGATGACCAAGCATAAGCATATCCATTGGTTATTTGTAAACTTAATAAAAAAAGAGGGGAAAATCTGAAGGGGTTCACTTTGTGAACTTATGTCATAACACGTGTGATAGTAGGATATTAAAGAATACTGTTAATTTCACTAGATATTAAGGAATTCCTTCAAAACTATTTTTGTTGAACCCCTCCCAATACACCTTTCCAATTTATTAAAACAAAACTATTTTCTCTAGATATCCTAGGTATCCATGTTTTCCATTAAAGTTTTAATACCCCTTTTAGTTTTACCCTTAGTATGTTGACATACCACAACTCTTATAACCCCTAGAAACTTTGGCAAGGTGAAATATAAAATATTAGTGAAAGCAAATATTTCAAGATGGAGAACAACCTTTTGAACATAGGACAACTTCATACATAGTCATTATTATCGACTTCACACCACATTCACTCACAAATTCAAACACCAATCTTAACACCAAACGCAATTGGCTTCACACTACTTTCAAACATAGATCATATGTATTCACCTAATCTGACTTCACACATAGTCATATTCACACCAACTTTAGACATAGAGTACAAATTCCAACCACCCAATACCCTACTCAAGCCACTAGATACATAATTTAAAACCCCCTAATATCTATATATTTTTAATATAATAAAAATACCACTTGACCCTTCTACAGTAGGAAATATATTTCTTCCATTTTTTAGAGTATTAAATCACCCAATATGAACTCACATGCTATAATATTTTCTACCCAGTAAACCCCCCATGGGAAAAGGCTACATGTAATTTCAAAGGCATTTAAAAAAATCATATAAAATTACCCTGAAATCATTTTTCCTATTTTAAATTTGCATTGAAATATATCATCACATGCACATTGGACACACTCTGCTCCCTTCTATACCTATCAAGTCTTGGATCCCCAATATTTGAAGTTTCAACTTCTCCTTCTTCCTACCCACTAAGTGTTTGCAAATGGTAATAATATACACTAGACATGAATGGAGTTGTCCTTAAAAAACGTGGGGAACCATTTTTTACCTTTTGGAAATGTAGTGATTATCCACCTCTTGGAAATGCCATGATTGTTTTATACACCTTACTAAAAATCATGATTGACCCCGGTGGAGCCATGAAATGAATTGTGCATGATGCTTTCCCATTATAATTACGCCAACAGTGTTAAACAATGGAGACAAAGTCTCAATAAGTTCCTCATTGGTCTATCCTGTCTTATTTTGACACATGTCCTGCGATTTTCGATGTGTGGTTTTGTTGATCGGGTTTTGTGGAGGTTTATTTGGTCCTGGAGGTTTATTTGGTTTCATGGAGGCTTATTTGGTTTTGGTAGTTTGCAGTTGTGGTTTTGTTTACTAGGTTTCAAGATTAGGCTTCTCATGGCGGGTGTGAGTGTCCTCTGAAATACTGTGTGTGCTTTATACTATGTCTGGCTTGTGTTATTTGACACATGTGCCGGGTTTTTTGACGCATGGTTTTGTTGACTGGGTTTTGTGGAGGTTTATTTGGTCCTGGCAGGTTACGTTTGTGGTTTTGTTAACTGATTTTCAAGATTCATCTTCTCATGGTGAGTGCAAGTGTCCTTTTCGTCCCATGTTTGAATTATTGTATGTGCTTTATACTAGCTCATCTCTTAACACTGACAAGCAAGTAAAGGTCGGATAAAATTATTGTTTTCTTCAAGTCAATCTCCATGGGGAAGGGGACCCTCGAATCCTAGGTGACTTCTTAGACGGATTTCATGTGACTATTTTCGTGCAGGTTTATTTGGTGATGGACCTTGGAATCCCAGGTGACCATTGCAAGGTTTGGCTTCATCCTGGGCACGACTTGATTTCACAACCCCATCTGTTGTCAAATCATTTTGATTTCTCCTAGCACCAGTCACCATGAGTCAGTGAGGGACGAACAAAAGACCAAACATGCATAACCACATCGTGTCTATCCAAAAAGCACGGATTGGGCATACCCATTGCCATGTTTCAAGGTTTATGTTGCCAAAGGGTTTACACCGAGGGTTAGTGGGTTCAGTCCTCTGTTCAACTCGATTATCTGTGGGTTCAGTCCCCACCAAGCATGGAGGGTTTTTCACTCCTGGTCCTGGAGGGTTAATTTTGATGCTCATGGTTTTGTGGGTTTAGTGTTGCTGGGTTGCTTATCTGTTGTGATGAAGAATACACCATCGTTGTCGCTTCACCGTTGATTCACCACCATCAATGCAACAATGCTCCATCGATACAATAAGAGACTTGGTTGCATTCAGACTTGGACATGCATCATTAATTGCTCTAGGTATAGTTAATTTTTTTTCATTTTCTGCAGCTTATCTTATCAGACTCTTTGATTCACCGGGTTTGTTGCACTGCCTTTGCTTTGGAGCATCTATAAAAATACCAAGGGAACCATTCTTTGATACTTTTTCCTTTCGTTGTATTATCTTGCTTTTGTTGCGCTTCATTTACATTACAGTTTTCCGACAAAGGTTTGGCCACCTGTTCAAATTCACATGTATTCTTTCACCATGTTGAACTGTTTTAGACAATAGTTGTGCTAAGAAAACATTCGATTACGATTTCAGTGCCTTTGAATTCATAAAAAAATTACAAAGGGAAATTTAATCCTTGGAAATTTAATTTTTTTCGTTAATTTCAGGTTCACGGATGTAATTTATACAATCCCTTTAATGATCTTAAAAAAAAATTAGATTATCTTGCATATATTTGACAATGGATTTATTGTTGGTTTGAATTTCTATATGTTTATCGCCAATCTGAGGGTTTTATTTTGCAAGTTGTTCATAACTGTTGTTCCCAATATGTTTGGCATATATTTAACAGTGGATTTATTGCTGGTTTGAATTGCTATATGTTTAGTGTCAATATGAGGGTTTCATTTTGCAAGTTGTTCATAATTATTGTTCCCAATTGGCTTAACAAAGTCTCATGGAATAACAAACATGAGACATGGTTAAGCCATTTTAAAGGCTGCCTATCCGCCTCATTTTTTTTATAGTGGATTTATTATTGGTTTGAATTGCTATATGTATAGTATCAATTCGAGGGCTTCATTGTGCAAATTGTTCATAATTCTTGTTCCTAGGTTGTGGAATACATCTCTTCAAGACAATTAAAAGTTCTGTTCCAACGAAACATGTTAATCCCGCTTGAGATGCATCTCTTGCATAATTTCGTCCTCTGTATTTCTTCTTCTTTAACTGATGAACCTTCATATACTTTTAAAAGGGGCCCATCCCCTCTCAATGCCTCAATTTGTCATTTTGGAATTCAAGATGCATCTCTTACATCCCCTGCATTCCTTCTTCTTTTATTGATGGACCTTACTATACGTTTAAAAGGGAAGCAGAGAATGTGGGCCTTAGAGCAATAGAGTTTTAGCTTGGATCAATGGAGAGATACAAATGTGAGTGACTACAAGTTTGTATTGGTATCTTCCAAAGGTCAAATGCAAACGTGAGAGCTCATTTTCTCTTTATAAGTTTATTTATAAATGTAGTAAATGTCAAAATGTCCTATAAATTGAGTAAATTTTGTGTAAAAAAAATTGAAGCCATTCTCATTCAGGCGCATAGAAAATTCTTTAAAATAATCATGCTACTTTTTATACTCTCATTTCGGTGTATACAAAAAGCAAAATTAAAAGGAATAATAGTAAATATTTTAGGTATAAATAACAACAATGAAACATAGAAACAACATTTTTGGCGAAAATATATCGAGAAAAAATAAAAATAAAAAATTGTTTGCACAAAAGAATAGAGAAGAATTATGAAAACTGTATAGCAGAAAAAAATTGCTAAGGTAATTGAAATAATTCTCCTTAAAACTATTAAAAGTTAGAAAGCATCTTCTGCTTTCATTTTTTTTATAGATTGAAAATGGGCCAATGCACAACCACTTAGAACATGTTTTTCAAAGCAATTCATCCATACATGTCCCCACATACATATATAAAACGCATGCGAACACTTTAAATATATAAAAATATATTTCTTTATGGATGTAATAAATTAGCCATGCATATACATTGTTTATATTCATTTAAATTATGTTCCATCCATCCATAAGATGGATGTTATATCATTTAAATTTGTAGTGTTTTTAAATGTGCAATGATATATATATACCGCATAACAATAGTTATTTATTTGAATTGAATTGATTGATTAAATATAAAAAAAAACCTTGGTTATGGCTTTAAGGAATTAATCATGCATATAACTGTAGTTAATTGGTCAAACACACATGTTTAGGGAACAATCAACATTAGGTTTGAGGTGGTTGATTGGGCTGTAGCATGCTATTAGTTAGTACCTAATAAAATCAACTAATAAAAATAATCATTAACCTAATGTCAAAACATACGCCTTTTGTTATATTCATTTAAATTATGTTCCATCAATGTGATGGATGTGGTTAACTGTTCAAGCCACAAGTTTAGAGTGTTTTTAAATTTGCAATGATAGTTATACAATGTGCATACCAACAATTATTAATTTGAATTGAACTATTAAATATACAAATATACATGTTTCTAGTTGTAAGTACTTAACCATGCATATGGTTGTAGTTAATTGGTCAAACACACATGTTTAAGGAGAGAAAGTTGTAGGGAACAGTCAAAATTGTCTTTTTGGTAGTTTCTTGGTATGTAGTGTGCTATTACTTAGTACTCAATACAATCAATAAAATAATCGTTACCAATATGCCCAAACACATGCCTTTTGATGCTAGATGTATGGAATTAAACACATGGTAATGCTGGGAGAATGTATGGGTGTAGGTGAGTGTCCATTCACCACCCGTTTCCTTTACAATGAAATGCAAATGGTCATGCTTGACCATACAAAAATCATTAAAATATTCTTAAGAAAAATTAACATTGTTAACTTGTTTCATATAGAAGCTATATAAACTTTGAAAGCAAGCCTTATCTTTATTGACCATAACTTTGATGCAATGGGTTACTATGTCTATATATTATAGATCTCAAGATATGCAATGATCGTTGAGTTTCAGTGCCACAAGAAAAATTAAAGTTTATAGAACAAAGTCTTCATTTTCTTGACCATAGCTTTAATGCAAGTGTCATTTTGAAAAAAAAAACTTCTTTCAAGGCATGATAAATTACATCTTTTGTTGAACTACATTATACATTACAATGCAAGAATATATTTGCATGTATGATTTGTAGTTCCTTCCTGCTATGTATAAAGTTTCCTTTCTACTTGTGGATTTGAAATCCAACCATTGCCTATCTTCATATCTATAATATATATAGACATGTTTTTGTTGTCTTTCCTTTCTTGCCTATTAATTTAAATTATGTTCCATCCATATGATGGATGTAGTTAACTGGTCAACTCATAAGTTTACATTGTTTNTATATATATATATATATATATATATATATATATATATATATAGAGAGAGAGAGAGAGAGAGAGAGAGAGAGAGAGAGAGCGAGCGAGCGAGCAATAATTATCTATTTGAATTGCCTTGAATGATTGAATATATATATATAATAAATCTTTATGGATGTAAGGAATTAAGCATGCATATGGCTGTAGTTAATCGGTCAAACACACATGTATAGGGAGAGCAAGTTGTAGGGAACAATCAACATTGGCTTTGAGGTAGTTGCTTGGGCTATAGCATGTTATTACTTATTACCCAATAAAATCAACTAATAAAATAATCATTAACCTAATACCGAAACATATGCTTTTTGTTATAATCATTTAAATTATGTTCCATCGATGAGATGGATATGGTTAACTGTTCAAGCCATGAGTTTAGAGTGTTATTAAATGTGCAATGGTATATATACAATGTGCATACCAAAAATTATCAATTTTAATTGAATGATTAAATATACAAATATACTTGTTTCTCCTTGTAAGTAATTAACCATGCATATGGTTGTAGTTAATTGGTCAAACACACATGTTTAAAGAGAGAAAGTTGTAGGGAACATCCAAAATTGGCTTTGTGGTAGTTTCTTGAGTTGTAGCGTGCTATTACTTAGTGCCCAATACAATAAATAAAATCATCATTACCAGTATGCTCAAATGTGTGCATTTTGCTGACCAGATGTATGGAATGAAACACTGGATAGTGCTGGGAGAATCTATGGTTGTAGGTGAATGACCAATCACCCGCCATTTAATTTACGATGAAATGCGATTTTTCATGCTTAAACACACAAAAATCATTAAACTATTCTTAAGAAAACTTAACATTGTTAACTTGTTGCATATAGAAGCTATATTAACTCTAAAATCAGGCCTTATCTTTCTTGATCATAAATTTCATTCAATGGGTTACTATGTATATATATTATAGATCTCAAGATATACAATGGTCAATGGGTTTTAGTGCCACAAGCAAAAAAAAAATTATAGAACAAAGTCTTCATTTTCTTGACCATAACTTTGATGCAAGGGTCATTTTGAAAAAAAATATCCCTTTTTCAAGGCATGATGAATTACATCTTTTGTTGAACTACATTTTACAGCACAATGCAATAATATATTTTCATGTACGCTTTGTAGTTCTTTCCTGCTATGTAGAAAATTTCCTTTCTACCCATTGATCAGAAATCCAACAACCATCGCATATCTTGATATCTATAATATATATAGACATGTCTTTGTTTTCTTTCCTTTCTTCCCATTTATGTACTTTACTAGGATTATTCCATATAATATAATGAAAACTTTTTCTTAATATGCTATAATTTATTGTCAAAGTCTAGCCATTCAAATACACATCGAACATTCCACACATATATTATAGATATAAAGATATACAATGCTCGCTTGATTTCAATGCCACGACAAAAAAACAAGTTTTTAAAAGAAAGTCTTAAATTTCTTGACCACAATTTTTATGCAAGGGATTATATGCAAAAAAACAATTCTTCTTTATAGTGGGATTATAGATGGTTTGAATTGCTATATGTTTAGTTTCAATTTGCGAGTTTAATTGTGCAAGTTGTTCATAATTGTTGTTGCCAACATAGTTTTGTCCAACAATTAAAACTAGAACAACTCATTAACATGGAAAATAGATACACACATCCCTATGCATGGATTCATGTGGAAGGATTATCGATTTTTTTCTTTCCTCTGTAGTAGGGAACATAATAAATTGTTGGAGTTAAAGAGAAAGTTGGAATTCGAAGAAATGATGTACAACATGAAAGGTATGGGTGGTGATATGACATAATTTACTATCCCTTAATAGATAATATAGGTAAAACTCGACAAGGTGTAATAAAAGCAGGAAAATCCAAGATATCAGTAAAACCCCGAATTAAATTTATGGAGGACAGATAAAAGAATTTTAAAACAAAGGGCATATATTTTGAAACCGGTATGTATTGCAAAGAATGTATAGTTGAAAGCCTTAGTTGAGCATGTGTGAGATGAAATCCTTTGTAAGGGATGTGTTAGCTAAAGGCATAGGCTTTAATGTTTGTCAGTATTTCTAAGGATGCATAGTTCAAAGCCATATACTTTGATGCTTGAAAAAGAGACGCATTCTTCTTGTAAAAGAGACAACAAAACCAAAGTAAGAAATCTAAATCTCATTAGAGAGAAGCGGAGCTCTGGTAAGGCCTTCTTTTACTAATTTACTCTGTTAAATAATTAGTTTACTTACTATAGGATGAAGCACTCAAAATACTTATTAGAGGATAACCGTTTCTTTGCCTCAACTACATTAAGAGGAATACCAACTATTTGCTTAGAGTAGAATAGTATTTCTACCACACTACTTACCATCAATGTAATTGGAATTCTTGCAGTGGGAATTGACTCCTTGAATGACACTTTTACCTCCATCAACACCATGTTTGTTTTTACTACTAACATTACTGTAGTAGTAAGGAAGTTTATATTGCATAGAAGTACCACACTCAACAAAAGGAGATTGTAAATCCATGCCAAGTTTATTGGATTTTCTAAATCCAAACAAAGACAACTTCAACTTGGTACAAGTTTTGAGCAAATTAGGGTATCAATTGGACTTGGTAGAAAAAAATCCACTGCAATAAGATGTCCTAAAACATCATTTAGGGCTCTTCCCAAGGGACTGAGAAACATGAGTCAAGAAGATGTGAGGAGTTTCGCATGCCACATAATACCCTCAGAAGTCTAAAAAACAAGTTATATCATTTATAAGATCTGACAATCAAGACACTTCCATTATCAATGCAGTCTACCCAAAAAATGTCATGTTAACATGTGTCTCTAGTGTGCTTTCCAAACCTTTCACCCATAATACTTACAACTTAGTTTGACATACATGCTTATTTTATACAACCATTTCACGGTAACTATAGTATCCACAAGGATATAACTAATTTACCTACATTAGATATGGATGGGTATAATCCTATTTCTTACATTGAGAGCTAACTAAAGAGAGCAATACAAACCTTAGAGAATCCACATGGATTTTGACTTAAGACTTCAAGCAAACTCTCTTAGGACAATTCCTAGGACAGTGGAACTAGCATTGGAACTCACATCATTTTCATATGTCAATCTTTTGGTATTGTTTCTATGAATATACAAATACTTTATGAGTCTCAAAATTTATAACATAGATGACATTTAGCTTAAAGATAGAAAAACAAAACAAAAAACAAAATAAAAGAACAATGTATACAACAAATTCATGTGTAAAATAATCATTTTCCCAACCTTGATATCATTTGTTTTGTTATTTTTTTTCCAAGCCCAGTTTCACTTCAAACAAACAACAACCACCACCTTATGGAATCTATGTTGACCAATGACATTTTTTCATTCATGATGCATGGTGCTTCCAAGCTTTGTCCATTGTTGCAGGTCTTTTCGCTAAGTCAAGTTAACTCGCTAAACTCATCGAATGTTCACTTATGGATTTCTATCTTAGATGGTCATCACAGGCACGAAAAATTACTTCTAGCTATATACAATAGCATTTTAGAGGATGGCCAACTGAAGAAGGAACTATAATCAAGGTCACCCAATGTACTATATACAATACATCATATGCTTTACTTTCCCCTTTACAGTTTTACGCTAAATGGATTATACACCCTTACTGCATATACTATATTTTTCACCTGGTTTTCTAACATCTTTCTTTTTACCAGGAGTATCACATTTCTCGCGCTTGAGGTTGTCACATTGGATGCACCGATTATTGGGAAACTTTCCCCTTACCACTTCACTACATAAATTCCCTCTCAAAGCAGTCCCTCTCTTCTAGACACCATCCTACTTAACCCCTAGACCCCATTCACTTGTCATACCTTCCTTTCTAAATTCAAACCCAACCCTTGTTGCATCTACTATACCATTCACATCGCTTATCCCTTCCAACAAAACTTATTTCATTCAAGGTCAAGTCATTAGAAAGACAAACATCCACAAATACAACAATCAAAGAGCTCCTAGAAATTTGTTTGGATTTGACCTTGTTAGTGCTTCACATGATGAAATCCATATCTCTACGTTCAATGAATTGACAACTTCTTTGTATGACCAAATACAAATAGGTCTTGTGTACGTAGTCTCAAATGGTACAATCAAACCATCCAATCCAACATACAACCACTTGAAAAGTCATAATGATATTTTCTTAGGATCCTCCTCAACCATCCAACCATGCTTAGAGGAATACCCCTTTATCCCTTTACATTGCTTCCACTTTAAATCTATCCATGAAATTCAAACTACACGTGTAAATTCCATGGTTGACCTTGTTGGACTTGTGATTTATGTTTCACTTGCACCAACTATACGAAAAAGATATGGCTCAAAGACAATCCGCCATATAGTTGGACTAAGGGACATGTCAGGATATAGAATTGACATAATTCTTTGGGGTGATCACTTCCAAATTGAGGGTTCCTAGTTTTCTAACCTTCGAGGTTTAGATACTCACCTAACCATAGAAATCAAAGGTGGCCACGTTACAGAATTCAATGGGAGGACTGTTGGAAATATCTCCAACACCAACCTTTTTATAAACCTAAGTATTGAAGAAACTGTTCTTCTCCAAGCATGGTTTAAAGACAATGGATTTAGCTCAACTTCCCCATCCTTGAGTTGAAAATTAAATTCCTTTGCTTATGTCCCACGCAAATGCATTACCATTAGTGAGCTACAAAAGCTCCAACCCTTTGAGAGGGAAATTTGGTTATTCAGTTCTCGCAACCATCACAAATGTTAACATGGAAAACTTTCATTTCCTTGCATTCCCTCTTTTTGTCGATGTCATACAATGCATGAAAACAATTTCCCACAAAGTTGCCAATGTTTGGCATTGTGCTAAATGTGATGGGGAATTTCTTGAATGTGACTACCATTATATATTAAAGCTTGACCTGCAATATGTGTCTGGGAAACTGTATGGTGTCATAGATTTTGATGATTCTACAAACCAACTCGTGGGGGTTTCTGCAAAATACTTATTCCTTCTCTTGAATACACCAACATCAATCTCTGAAATTTCCCAATGTGTCTTCTCTCGACACTTCCTTTTCACCCTATCACTTAGAATGCATACCTTTTGTGGAGCTGCGCGCTTGTGTGATGAACATCTAGGAAGACTAGGGAAAGGGTTTGCAGAATGAAGTTGGAAGATGGTTGAGATGATCCATGACTGTTATGCAACAAAGTCCCATATTTAGACTAAAAAGTGTAGAAATAGACAATAAGAGAGTAATCCACACTACAACAAAAACTGGATTTAGCGTCGAATTTAGCGCCGAATTTTAGTGTAATTTTTTCTCAATTGTGGTGAATAATCTGGCACTAAACCTGGTGCTATTGTATATTTTCGTAAAACGCCATCTATTGCATCTTTTTTTTCGTCATTTTTAACATCCATTTTTGTGTCCATTTTTGTGCCCAATTTTTTGCATCTTTTGTTACGCCTTTATTTCCACCCAATTTTGCAACTTCTATTGCATCTTTTTTTGCGTCCTTTGTTACATCCTTGTTTGCACCCAGTCTCACGCTCAGTTTTGCATCCAATGTTGGTCCTAGTTTTTCATCAAGTCTTGCACCCAATTTTGCACCATGTTTTGCATAAGATTATGTGTCCAATTCTACATCTAACGTTGCATCTAGGTTTGCATCCAATTTTCGGCCCAATGTTGCGTCTAGTTTTGCATCCAATTTTACTTATAATGTTGCATCCCCATTTGCATCTAATTTTGTATCTTGTTTTACATCTTTTTTTGTATCCATGTTTGTGCCTAATGTTTCATCTTGTTTTACGTCGTATTTTGCATCTAGGTTTGCACCTAGTGTTGCATCCCGGTTGATGTCTTTTTTTGCATCTATGTTTGAGCCCAATGTTGCACCCAGTGTTGCACCTAGTGTTGTGCCTAGTTTTTCACCCATGTTTGTATCTAATATTGCATATAGTTTTGTGTCCAATGTTGCATCCCATCTTGCATTCAATATTACGTCTAATTTTACATCCAATGTTTTGTCCCATCTTGCATCCAATATTGTGTCTCATTTTAAGTTTTTGTTTGCACCAAGTGTTCCTTCCATTTTTGCACCTAGTGTTATGCCTAGTTTTATGTCCATCGATACACCATATTTTGTGCTCAATTTAATGTCCAATTTTACGTCTAGTTAGGAGTCCACTTTTGCATCTACTGTTGCGTCTAGTTTTGGACCTAGTATTGCATCTAGTTCCGAGTCATTAATTGTGTCTAGTGTTGAGTCTCTTTTTGCATCCAATTTTGTGTTTAGCATGACATCCATTTTTGTGTCCATATTTGCGTCTGACATAAGGTCGACTTTTGCATCCACTTTTGTGTTTAGTGTGATGTACACTTTTACATCTTGTTTTGCATTTAGTGTTGCGTCTAATATTGCATCCATCTTGCATTACTACATTTTTTACCTTTAGAAATACATTCCAATATCATTAGGGCATGGAGGAATCGAACCACCAACCTCCTGCTTGTAAAGCAGGTGCTCTTCCATTGAGCTAGCACCCTTTAAGAATCGGGAAGAGGACAAGCATTAACACATAGATTTCATCATTTGGAATTCTAATAAAAGACAATAAGATCCAAAGACATTCATGCTTAAAATCCAATTTATTTTTTCAACGACACTAATAAGCACAAAAATCTACCATGCTCAGGAAACAAAATATCCTAAACAGTTACGCAATCTATTAAAGTGGCTTGCAAAAGAGTCTTAGAGAACAACATAATGTATTCATGCATACCTAATAACCTAAACTTGATATGGACAAAGAACGAGGGATGTGTTTAAGAAATAGTTGTAGAATCCAATTAAGGATGTGTGTGTTGCTACATACATGTTGTTATTCATTAATGAGGTGATTTTGTTTAGCAATGGGATGGTAAGAGAAGAACTCATGAATGGATACTAAAAGAAGATGTCTACTATGTGCAACATATATGATATAATGAATATTTTAACAATTAACACCAACAAAGTTGATTTATATTATGTGCATTATTTATAATCTAAAAATTAGTAAGATGTCAACAGGAAAAAGGATCATACCGGTTTCCACAATTGATAAGGCCACAAGGAGGTAGATGAAGTTCAGGGGTTTCTCATCTTACTAACGATTGTTCCATAAAGAGATTTTGAAGGGGCATTCCATCACTTCATGAATCCTGTGAATTTCGGGAGTAGGGGCAGAGAGGGGGGCACCTCCATGTAACATAGCTTCATGAATCCATTTAATAATAGCTATCGAAGATAATGTGAAATAAGAACTAACAAAAACAACACAAAAATAAAAAGAGAATAATGGGATTCCGAGTAAAAATTAGTGAAGAGACATGGAGAAGGAATGAATAAAGGAAACTTTACATAGAAAAGAACAAATGTTTGCTTGAACTTTTCAAAAGGGGTTTATCAACAAACAATCTCAAATTGAAATTTATCTCAGGCACGTTAATGAACAATTCATGAGTTCCATATTTGTGATGATGAAGACTAATTTGATTTCTGAGGTTGTAAATACCAGCAGTTTTAATAATGGAAAATTCAATTTCTTTCCCATCAGAATTAGACGTGCCAATTTAAATTCAAAGATCATTGTATAAAATTGAACCTTAGAGAACGAAGGGAGGTGGGGGTTTTGGAGATAGTACAATTTTTTTCACTTAATATTAAATAATACAACATTCGACTTTACATTTGGGGATCACATGGGGTTTTGATAGGGGAGGACTAATCTAGGTCAAAATGAGAGAATTTTACTGTGCAAGTTCATCGTCTTGCAGAACTACAAGAATCTGAAATAGAAAAGTTGTGGGGATGAAAGGACACAAGAAGAAAACCTCCGAAATTGCAAGGTCGTAGACAGAACAAAGTGGTCAACACAATTTGATACCTATCACCCTAAGTTTCCAAAACCAATGTTCCATAAGTGAACATACTTTTGCAAGAATTAGAATCCCTGAAACACAGCTGAAAAAATCAAAGTTCCACAACAATACAAAGGCCACAAGACCACATAGTGGAATATAGAAAAGAATCACAGCAATATTTGAATAAAGAATCAATAGGTCATGGACTTTAAAAATGCAAGTTCTATGTGTTTTGAGATTCTAACTCAACAACAAAATTGTTGTGTGAGCATGTATGGATGTACGTAAGTGTATGAGTTAGGAGAAAACTTAAAATCCTTGAAAGTAATGGTCTTCCATAATATAAGCGTCTCTTATACAAAAATTATTTGTATTAATCCATGCGAATATGCATGTGTTCTTTATTCTATGCATTTAATCTAATTCTAGATCTGTAGGCAAAGAAAGACAACAAACTATCCAACATCCGTAAGAAACATCCAACATCCTCTAGACACACTTTGTATGAGCATGAGCATTGTAAAAGAAAGGGATCAAAAGTCTGTGCAACTCCAGACAGATGATCATAACATGCCCATTAGAAGGAAACTCATGAACCCCAAACATGGGTAGACATGACAAGAACACTAATAATCTAAATAGAAGTAACAATAAAATATCTATGACATACCATTGATATTTAACATCTTTTTTGTACTTCTCCCAAATGCTTTGTTGTGACTCACTCTTAGGGATGACCTCCACAACAATCAATATTTCTCCTTCCACTGCCTTCCCTGTAAGAACAAGCTTCTGCACTTTTGACAGCTCTAAAAAATTGACATCAATTTGTTAGATGACACAATATCAAAACAGTCAAAACGAATTCTATTAAATATTATCATCAGTTGGAAATTTTAGGAAAATGTATTCTTTGATAACCATTTGAGTAGTAAAAATGAAAAATATCAAAGTAAAATGTAGTTGTGCTATGCAAACAAAAGGCATGTTCTTTAACAAATAATTCCCCAGCTTAGTATAAATAATAATTGTTATCTAGGGGTCCAACATGCCACCTTAAGGACCGACTTGTTAGAGGATTACTAACAAGCTATCATCCTAACAACCGACATTAGAAACAATGTAATAGCATTTGAATTGTTTCCTTTCCACCTAACCTTGAAAGTTAGAGGATTCAATGAAATATCCGATCCCATGTAGTGAACGTTTATCCCATGTAGTGTTGTACTTCTTAAAATCAACAAGGTTCACTGTTTTAACTTACCATTCAGTGCTCAAATAACTACACTAAATTTGTTTTAATGGAGTGGTACTAATATTCACATAATCACTTGAGAATAGATGGAAGCATTATAAAAGTTTACCTAACAACAAAGCAAGTAAACAACAAAAAAGAGGACCGTCACACAAAAAAGAGGTAAATTTCACTATATTTTCATCATTTTAATATTGTAGAGCAGAGAAAGAAAGGCATACGAATGAGTAGATCATGGCAATAAATGCATGGAATTTATCGTAAAAGCAGGAAAAGTGTTGTTAGAAAACCATTAATACAACAAGTCTCAGACTACTATAGGAGTTTGGATAACCAACAGAGAAGGAAGCTTAATGTCAGAGTTACAAGTTGTTTGCAAGCCATTTTCAAGCATTTTGCAGCAAACAAACTTTGAGGAGTAGGGTGGCTAGCCAAGACCAATAATATTCGATTGTAGACATCCAAATAGTGTTGGAATTTTCCGTTGGAAGTTTCCTTTGGGTCATTAGTTGAAAATGTATGTATTGTAAGTGGATCCCTCCACATCTATTTAAGATTATATTGTAGTATAAAAATGAAAACTTATTCAACCTCTCACCAAAATATATAGATACATCCAACATACTAAATAGAGCTACAAACTAAAGATAAACTTAGGGAATATTTCTTAAATCTGCCAAGAAGTACATATAAATCCATCATACCTACCATCTACAAAATCTGTACCTACTAGAGCTTCAAAATCAACCACTATCTATAGAATAGAGACAACACATTCACATCCCAACTAGAATAGATCATACCTTAGTCATGGCCTGTTAGGAGAGGGTATGCACATTCACAAATAAGGTTTATCAACCCCAAAGGAATGATGCCCAAGTTAACAGTCCAAGAGAAACCCAGAGAAATGAACACGGTCTACTTTATTAGCAAGAAAATGGAATTATTATGCATTCTTCATGTGCTGACAAATGGAATTCAATTCAAAGGAAATTGTGAAATTATTAGTGAGTCCAATATGACTACAACAATAATCCAGTTCAAATGAAGGAGAAAACCCATTTCTTAGCTAGATGCAAGGTCCTTGATGGACTTGGAGTAATGTTGGTGGTAGCAATTTGAATGAATACTGAGCCAAAGAAGTTGAATGGAACAATGGCCCACAAGTGGGGAGGAAGGGGTTCAGTAAGAAACCACCAACAATCATCATAATAGATGAAGCAAAAACCTAAAAGAAGTGAAAAAACCATCAAGTTGAGATTTAATATAAGAATGTGAAGTTCTTATTAGGAATGTGGATCTACCTAAGTTTTGATAAGTCTCATTAGAAAGCTGGTAAAAGAGACTTTCAGAAAATAACAAATTCTAATCTCCAGTGTTGTTAATTTTTCCCTTCAAGGTAACTGTATTGAAAAGTATCAGAGAGTTTGAATTAAATTTTAATGTCCTTCTTTCAAGTTGTGTGGTGAGCAAACGAAACTGTAGTAATTATCTATAAAATCACCTAAGTGTGAAAATAAAAAATAATAATGCCTAGTGAATTAACACTATTTGGCTATACATATATTCATGTTGCGTCAAGTGGTAGATATAGGAAACATGATCTAGGGGTGTTACCACATACATGAACATATAAATGCATTTGGTATGGCCCTGAAACACATCTGGTACATTGGATTCCATTCACAATGTGTCTTATTTTAGACCCATATCTCAAAAAGTTGTTGTCCACCTTTTCAATGTTCAAGTTCCTTAAGACAACTTAAAGAAGAAACCAGTACTGGTATTGGGCTGCCCTTTTTCTTGCCTCCAAGTGACCTTCCATACAGTCTTTTCTCATTTCAAAGCAATTATTTTGGATAGAGCTGAAACAAGGTGAAGGGATTCCCTCCAACTTGCAGCTCCAGAAAAGACTACATTTGACTTGAGTTGAAGAGCAACCTTTCAGCTTTTGGGCATTCTAGCTATTATTTTGCTAAGCAATCATTTCTGACACGTGGATCTTGCTTTAAAAGTGAGGCCCTTTAGAATGTTTGTTCATGTAATCAGTTATTGTGTGGTTAATGAACTTAAAAGACGTACATATGAGATACTCATCAGATGGCCTTCAAAATATATCGAAAGTACAGATGAGCACTTTTTACATTCTTATGATGGACTTAAAAGACGTGAAATACATTTGGACTTTGGAAACTACTGTTTATCAATTTCACATAGAAATTAGAAAAGAACATGAGAAACACAAAGGCAACAACTTTGAAGTAGAGCAATGTGGAAAAAGAGAAGAAAAGAGAAATATGCTATGAGCAACTACTTTTGATTGTCTTCCAATTTAGATTTTGGGTCATCTAACTTACCCTTTTGTTGTGTTTCTTTATTTTCAACAATAGATACATTCAGAACATTCTTCCCTTTGCTCAATAGTCTTATTGCTAATCAAGCTAAAGAGAGATTAACCTCGAGTCGTCATTCCTATGACATGGAGTTTATTTCACTCTAACTGCACTGATTTCACATAGGATTGTTTGAATTTTGTACCATAGCTATTGTTGGAATGATAGAGATATTGGTGAAGATTACACACCATCATTTGAAACTTTCAACATAAATTACATATTCTAGATGTAATAATCAAATACAACAAACTAATTTGAAGGCAATAAATGATGCAGCACGTGAAGATAAGAGCCTATCTAACTTGTATGCTGTTCAAAATGGCTATCAAATCCATAAGAGTCAACTCCTCCTTGATGTTGTATCAGAGAGCAGCAAAAACTAAATTACTGTATGGAGTTCAGAGTTCAGACTGCATAGTGATGAGTTTCTTAATGTATCATTTATAAAAAATAAATGAAGGATACATTTTCCCCAACAGGGGTATATAACAACCTATAACCTTCGTGTGTTGTAAATAATGGTTATCAAAACTGTAAGAAACAACTATGCTCATGTTTTTCAGAGAGAAACAAAAAATAGCAGTAATCTACATCACAAGTTAGAAATCACATTGACCATAAACTTCCAAATATGCCTCATCAAATTTCTTAAAAAAAAAACATGTTTTGAACCTGATTTATGTGAGGTAACAGTAGTAGAGGGACACATTCAACGAAACAGAGTCCAAATAATATAAGGCTATAACACCCCAGTTTTGACCCCGTTGCATTAAATGTACATGATGTATATATTGTAATGATCATGGTGTGGAGCTAAAGGCCAAGGCCCCACCATTGATCGGTTATGCTATGTTTTGGATTTAAATTTGTCACCGACGGTGTATCGGGGCATGCGACATATATTATTTTTGTCGTCATGTAAATATGCATCTACAATTAATTAAATGAACCCGACCAGCTACGATCGCGGCAACTGAATAGAGAAGGGGCATGATTTTCACAAGGATGAGGATGTGGGGGAATTTGCCAAACCTTGGCCAATGGGGTAAAAATCCATGTGTTATCTTCCCTTTGTTTTATCCAACCACTGCCATTAAAAATTACTGCTGGTAGTTAAGGAAGTTATTGTTTTGGGAGTGGGTGTGGTAGGACTATCAGTCCTTTCCCACACACACACTCCACTCATGGTTGACTTCACAATGGCAAAGAAACCACTGCCAACATTCACGCAGGCATACCACTCTCTCCATGGTAGTGCTGAAGCTCCCACGCACTTCGGATCTGCATTCTCCATTGCCTGTCATTTTGTTCATTCCTCATGGTGGTATGTTCATCCACGCGCAGAGGTAGAGCTGTTCATCTTCACGCAGGAGTGGAATTCTCATTCTCCCTCTCATGCACAGAACCTTCTGGGTTTTACCCATGTAGTTTTTCCCCTACGGATTTGCGGAAGATGTGGTCGTATCCCCCCCCCCCATCGGCTGATTGTGGGTTCTGCATCGTTGCTCATGCTCACTCACAGGCTGGGAGACTGTAATTCCTTCCCCAGCGTGGTCTGTGTAAGCCTTCCGATGAATCCATTGCTTGGGACGTGCTGTTGTCTCCCCACGTTTGTTGGTATTGTACGTTGATACATTTTGGGACTGTGGTTTTCCCCATGCTGTGAGCCGTGTTTGCTGCTACGTTTTGAGGCTGTTGTGGATTGTTTGGAATTTTTTTCCATGTTAAGTTGTAATAGTTGATTGATTGCATGTGTGCAATGGATGGTCTTCGGACTGCGTTGGGAGTAGGGATGGGGGATTGGTTTGCTTGATAAACCTGGTGTTTGGAAACCACACATACAGAGCTAGAGGGCTGGATTTCTTCTCCACAACCCCTGAATAGCACTGGAAGGGAATGCAAGGCCTGAGGGACTGTGTAGCAGAGAAGGGACTAATTCCTTGTGTTGGGTGTGTGTGGGTGTCTTAGAAGTCAGTCTAGTTTTGGTGTAGGTGTTCCTGGCTCTGCAATGAGCTCACCAGCTTAGCATTTATCCTTTCCCACTCCTTGATGGCCTAATAAACCCAACTGTGTTGGCTTGGCTGTGTTTTGAGTATCCTTGGCTATGTGTAAGCCTGCTTGTTCCCTTATTCCTTGGAGAATCATGCCCAGCTTTGGGGTGGCAGCGTTGCTGAGAGATTGAGGAGCACGCTGGCCTATGGTTGGGTGGAACGTTGCAGCGACGTAGCTGGTTGCGAATCGAGTTCTCCATAAGATAAGTGATCTTGCCCATTTTTACTTCTCCAACTATATTTCGGTTAATGATAATGTTGAACATGTTGAATGAATGCTTGAAGGAATGCACGTTAATTCCGCTGTGCAAGATACATAATTGTAGCTGTGAATGTTGAATAAATGCATCTGTGCATGATAAATATTCATGTGTGCTTAGTTTATAGCTGTGTGTGATAAACAATGGCATTGGTGCATGTTTTATTTCAATGTATTTCCGTTCAGCATTCTGTTTCAGCAATGATGCGTATACGCATGTTCATGGGGCTCTTAGCCCGAATGGTTAACGCCATGGTGATCGCGTCCTCTTCGCCAGATGGAGGCATGGGGACGTGACAGTTAATGGCATCAGAGCATCAGGTTGGCAACAATGGGCCTCTATGGGCCAAGAAGGAGCAACTGATAGAGGTTGTATCTCATTCTGCCCAGCAGAAATCAGTGGACGACTGGTAAAATTCAAAAGAAAATGGTCTAAGTGTTGAGAGGTCGGGCCATTAGCGGGAAAGACTTCCGTCATTGCAGAAGAGCTAGGCAGAAGGACTTCCGCTGTTACGGAAGCACTAAGCAAAAGCATGCTCGACGTCGGAACAGTTTGGAGAAAGCCACGAAAAGTTTGACGAAGTGTTCCACATCGGAACAATTAATAGAGTTAACTTCCGCCGTTGCAGAAGAGTTTGTGAAGTGGGCGTCCGTCGTTGCGGAAGTCTAAACGACTAGACGCCCGACGGAAAAGACCTCCTATGCCGCAATAAGTTTTAAAATTTTTCTAAGTAAAGGGCGGCCGTTGGAAGGAGTTCGTCTTGGTGTGCCATCGTTGCGGAAGCCAAAGTAATTAGCCAGCCGATGAGAAAGACCTCCGACACTGCGGAAAAGTTTAAATTGTTCCAAGTAAACAGCCGTCGTTGTGGAAGCAAAAGCGTTACGGCTTTCGACTAGAAAGGCTGCTGACGCCGATCGGAAGGAGAAAGCGTTGCGGGAGCCGCCGTTGTGGAAGCAAAAGCATTACAGCTTCCGACTAGAAAGGCCGCCGACGACGAAAAGTTTAAAATTGTTCTAAGTGCCGATCGGAAGAAGTTAGTATTTGGCGTGCCACTGTTGCAGAAGCCAAAGTCACTAGGCTTCCGATGTGGAAAGAGTCGATGCCGCGAGGAAGTTAAATTTTTTTCTAAGCGATTTGGCACCGATCGGAAGAAGAAAGTGTCCCGTGAGTCACCGTTGCGGAAGCGAAAGCACTAAGTCTTCTGACGAGAAAGACTGCCGACGCCGATCGAAAGAAGAAAGTGTTCCGTGAGTTGCCGTTGCGGAATAAATAGTGGAAGAAGAGCCAATTTTGCGGAAGAATAATTGGAAAGAGGAGCCGATTCTGCGGAAGAATAATTGGAAAGAGGAGCCGATTCTGCGGAAGAATAATTGGGGAAGAGACCCAATTGAACAAAGGAAAATTCAGCTGTTTTTCAGAGGATTTTCAGTGGTTTTTCAATGGATTTTCATGGGCTGAGAAGGAGAAAAGAGGCAATGATCTTATGCGCCAGATTGCGCGAAAACCAATAATTTACAAAAAAAAAAAAAACGAGGGCGCTGCCCTCGACCCGCCGTCGTCCCCCTCAAATAGACATTCTTTGATGAAGAAAATCTAGTATTTGGGCAAATTGTTATTTTATGAATATTCCAGGAGAAGGTAAGTGATTCTGATTTATATCAATGTTATGCATCTAACATTTGAGTTATTAACACGTTTGCAGAATCATAGTCACTTTCAAGGGAAGTATTCCAGGTAGTGTAGTTTGGTAAGTAAGTGGTGGTTCAGCTATGAGAACCCATGATGGATATGATGCTCGGGACTCTTATGAGCAAGCAGAAGATGCTATGGGAGAAAATTCCCGTAATAGAAACGATGACATTGAGTCTAATGGAAGGAGATTCCAAGAGACACTGTCAGATGTTGCAGCTACTATGAGAAGCTTGATCAAAGCCCAGGAAGAGCAGCATCAGTTGAATGCTGCAATGTTGCAGAGTTTGACAGACTTGCAAAGAAAGATAGACTCTGGACAAGGTACAGCAAGACCAGAAGGCAGTAAGAGCAGTACTAGGAGAAGGAGAAGGACTTCTAGTGGATCATCTGATTCTGAAGAATCCAGCGGGGATTCAAGTTCTTATTCTCATAAAAGAAAAAGAAAGAGACACCATAGGGATCTCTCTCGGGATGAATTTAAAAAGGCAAAACCTCCTACATTCGATGGTGAGGTAAAGACTGGACAAGAGGTTGAGGCTTGGCTTCTTGGGATAAAGAAGTACTTTCAAGTGCATGATTATTCGGGAAACATGAAGGCAAGAGTCGCCATAAAAAATCTAAATGGAAGGGCATCCATTTGGTGGGAACACTTCAAGCAAGTGAAGAGGATCAGTGAAAGGAGACTGAAGTGGAAGCAATTCAAAAAGTATTTCAAGCAGAAATACCTATCTGACAGGTATTATGATGACTAGATTAAGGAGTTCCATGAACTGAGGTTGGGGCAGCAGACCATGGAGGAGTATGCAAATAAGTTCTTGGAGCTGTTGAGGTATGTCCGGTACATCAGAGATGAAAAGGTGAAGGTCCAACGTTTTCTGAGTGGATTACCTCAGTCCTACATAGATAGAATTGAGTTTTATGAACCTAGAACTCTTGAAGAAGCAATAAGGAAGGCTAAGTATTGCTATGAGCAAGGCAAAGGTAAACCTGATTACCATAAGGCATGGAAGGACAAGAAGAACGAGAAGTTTGACCAAAGAAAGAAAGGTTTCAAACCTTCTAACTTCAGGAATCAGCAAAAGCAGCCATCTCAAGCTGCGAGTAAACCGGTTGGAGTGGCAGGAGAAAATCCTAAGGACCCACAACAAAACAGAGGACCACTTCAATGTTGGAAATGTGGAGGATCCCACATGCGCAGGAATTGTCCTCTCGAGAATGAGAGTGCAAGGCCATCTTATAATGTTCAAGAAGTAGAAATAGTGGGTCAAGTAGCAAGGGCAGTTCCTAGGATCTACGCAGCACTAGAGGACCGCCAAGCAGATCACCGGTCAGCTGTGGTTGAAGTAGCAGGTAAGATTGCTAAGCAATCTGTTTCTATTTTGATTGACCCTGGTTCTACGCACAGTTACATTACCCATAGAGTAGTGGATATTTGTGCCTTTAAGAAAGTAAAGCACAGGAAGTCTTGGTTAGTTCAGCTAGCCACTAGAACTAAGAGAAAGGTCAGTGAAGTGGTAGAGAAATGTCCATTGGTTATGAATGGATTGGTCACTTGGGTATATATGAATGTTCTACCGTTGGTTCCTATGATGTTCTCATTGGAATGGATTGGTTAGAAGCTCACAGGGTGAAGCTTGACTGTTACAATAAGACTTTTGAATGCATGAATGAAGAAGGGAACCTAGTAGTTGTGAAAGGTATCCCAAAGGTTATTTCAGTAAGGCATCTTTCAGCAATGCAGTTAAAGAAGTTCTGTAGGAAGGGTTGCTAGTTGTATGCAACTCAAATTTTGGAGGAAACGAGAGATGAAACTCCTAGGTTGGAGGACTATCAGGTGTTACAGGAATTCAGGGATGTGTTTCCTGATGAGATTCTAGGGCTTCCTCCAAAGAGGGACATTGACTTCACAATTGAACTTGTGCCAGGAGCAGCACCAGTGTCCAAGGCACCCTACCGGATGGGTACACCAGAGATGCTAGAGTTGAATATGCAACTGCAAGAATTATTGGAAAAGAAGTATATCCGACCGAGTGTGTCCCCTTGGGGAGCACTAGTTCTGTTTGTAAAGAAGAAAGATGGTACACTCAAGTTATGTATCGATTACAGACAATTGAACAAGGTTACTGTGAAGAATAAATACCCTTTGCCTAGGATTGATGACCTCTTTGATCAAATGAGAGGAGCAAGGTATTTTCCAAGATTGGCTTGAGGTCTGGTTACCATCAGGTGAGAATCAAGGATGAAGACATTCATAAGACAGCCTTCAGGACAAGGTATGGACATTATGAGTTTGTAGTGGTACCATTTGGTCTCACGAATGCACCAGCTACATTTATGTGCCTTATGAATAGTGTCTTCAGCAGATATTTGGACAAGTTTGTTCTTGTTTTCCTTGATGACATTCTTGTTTATTCTAAGAATGAGGAAGAGCATGAAGAGCATTTGATATTGACATTGAATTTGATCAGGGAGCATTAGTTGTATGCAAAACTGAGCAAGTGTGACTTCTATAGAGATAGAATTCAGTATTTGGGTCACATTATCTCAGAGGAGGGTATATCTGTAGACCTTGAAAAGATTGAAGCCATTATGAATTGGCCTACTCCAAGAAATGTGACAGATGTAAGATCTTTTATGGGACTTGCAGGATACTACAGGAGGTTCATTGAAGGATTCTCTAGAGTTGCACATGCCATCACTTCTTTGCAAAAGAAGGGGATGAAGTTCGAATGGACATCGAGGTGTGAAAAAATCTTTCAGCAATTGAAGAATCTTCTCACTAGTGCACCAGTATTGAAAGTTGCAGATCCAGAGAAAGATTTTGTGGTGTGTACCGATGCATGCGGACAAGGGCTTGGAGGAGTCCTTATGCAAGATAACCACGTGATATGTTATGAGTCGAGAAAGCTGAAGGAGCATGAGAAGAACTATGCCACTCATGATCTAGAGCTTGCAGCCATAGTACATGCTCTCAAGATGTGGAGGCATTACTTGATGGGTAGGAGATTTGAGCTTAGAACAGATCACTGTGGACTGAAGTATTTGTTTGATCAGCCTACTCTAAATGCTAGGCAAGCAAGATGGCTGGAATTTCTATGTGAGTTTGATTTTGAAATCAAGCACATAAAGGGAAAATAAAATAAGGTAGTTGATGCACTCAGCAGGAAGGTGCAGGAAATGCATGTGGCATCTCTTAGTATTTGCCAATCAGATTTGAGGCAGCAGATTGTTAGTCATGCTGCTGGAGATGAATTGTATGAGCAAGTAAAAGACAAATTGCAGCAGCAAGGACTTGAGAAGAGGTATGAGGGGTATAAATTGGAAGAAGATGGGCTTCTCACTTTTAAAGGTAGAATTTATATTCCAGATGTAGCATGATTGAGGAGAGTTGTTATGGATGAAATCCATGAAGCTCCATATTCTGGTCACCCAGGATATCAGAAGACAATTGCTACAGCTAGAAAGTAGTACTTTTGGACAGGAATGAAAAATGATATGGCTGAGTATATTTCCAGGTGCATGAAATGTCAACAGGTAAAGGTTGAGCATCAACATCCAGCAGGTTTGTTGCAGCCTTTGCCAGTTCCGGAATGGAAATGGGAAGTTATTTCCATGGATTTTATTACAGGGTTGTCGATGACTTGGAGACAACATGATTCCATCATGCTTGTGGTAGACAAGTTGACTAAGGCAACACATTTTATACCGGTTAAGTCTACGTATGAGACTGGCGACATTGCAAAGATCTTCATGAAGGAGATTTTCAAATTGCATGGATTGCCTAAGGCAATAGTCTCCGACAGAGATGTCAAGTTCACTTCCAACTTTTGGAAGGGGTTGTTTGCAGACTTGGGTACAAAGCTAAACTTCAGCACTGCATACCATCCTCAGACAGATGGTCAGACAGAGAGATTTAATCAGGTGCTTGAAGATATGCTTCGCATGTATGTGATGGACAAACCAACCAAGTGGGAAGATTACTTGCACTTGGTAGAGTTTGCTTATAACAATGGACATCAGGCATCCTTAGGGATGAGGCCGTATGAAGCTCTGTATGGAAGAAGGTGTAGGACACCAGTAACTTGGGATAATCCAGTGAACATGATTGTGCTTGGTCTAGAATTGCTCAAGGAAATGGAGCAAGAGGTTGTCAAGATCAGACAGAAGCTGAAAGCAGCCCAGGACAGGTAGAAAAGCTATGCAGATAAGCATAGGGTGAACAGGGAGTTCAGTGTTGGGGATCATGTTTACCTTAGAGTGAGGGCAAGGAAGAGTTCCTTGAAGCTTGGAAGTTGTGCCAAGTTGTCACCAAGATATTGTGGGTCGTTTGAAGTGCTTGAAAGAATAGGGCCAGTTGCATATAGACTTGCATTGCCTGCTAGCACTAGAGCTCATAATGTTTTTCATGTTTCTTTGCTTAAGAGATATGTACATGATCCTAACCATGCGATAAATTGGGATGTGATTCAGGTGGAACCCGAGGGAGAGTTCCGAATCGAGCCAATGCGCATCCTCGATAGGAAGGTCACAATGCTCCAGAACCGAGCCATAGGCCAGGTAAAGGTGCAATGGGAGCACTACGGACCCGAAGAGGCTACGTGGGAGCTGGAAGATGCCATGCGATTGGCACATCCATTTTTGTTCAATTTTACGGAACACTGAGGCGATACCAGTGTAGCATTTTGCTCAATTTTGTAAGCACTGAGGACAGTGATATTGAAGGGGGAGGGGAATGTAACACCCCATTTTTGACCCCATTGCATTAAATGTACATGATGTATATATTGTAATGATCATGGTGTGGAGCTAAAGGCCAAGGCCCCACCATTGATCGGTTATGCTATGTTTTGGATTTAAATTTGTCACCGACGGTGTATCGGGGCATGCGACATATATTATGTTTTTCATCATGTAAATATGCATCTACAATTAATTAAATGAACCCAACTAGCTATGATCGCGGCAACTGAATAGAGAAGGGGCATTATTTTCACAAGGATGAGGATGTGGGGGGATTTTCCAAACCTTGGCCAATGGGGTAAAAATCTATGTGTTATCTTCCCTTTGTTTTATCCAGCCACTGCCATTAAAAATTACTGCTGGTAGTTAAGGCAGTTATTGTTTTGGGAGTGGGTGTGGTAGGACTGCCAGTCCTTTCCCACACGCACACTTCACTCATGGTTGACTTCACAATGGCAAAGAAACCACTGCCAACATTCACGCAGGCATACCACTCTCTCCACGGTAGTGCTGAAGCTCCCACGCACTTCAGATCTGCATTCTCCATTGCCTGTCATTTTGTTCATTCCTCACGGTGGTATGTTCATCCACGCGCAGAGGTAGAGCTGTTCATCTTCACGCAGGGGTGGAATTCTCGTTCTCTCTCTCACGCATAGAACCTTCTGGGTTTTACCCATGTAGTTTTTCCCCTACGGATTTGCAGATGATGTGGTCGTATCCCCCCCCCACTGGCTGATTGTGGGTTCTGCATTGTTGCTCATGCTCACTCACAGGATAGGAGACTATAATTCCTTCCCCAGCATGGTCTGTGTAAGCCTTCCGATGAATCCATTGCCTAGGATGTGCTGTTGTCTCCCCACGTTTGTTGGTATTGTACGTTGATACATTTTTGGATTGTGGTTTTCCCCATGCTGTGAGCTATGTTTGCTGCTACGTTTTGAGGCTGCTGTGGATTGTTTGGAATCATTTTCCCTGTTAAGATGTAATAGCTGATTGATTGCATGTGTGCAATGGCTGGTCTTCGGACTGCGTTGGGAGCAAGGATGGGGGCTTGGTTTGCTTGATAAACCTGGTGTTTGGAAACCACACATACAGAGCTAGAGGGCTGGATTTCTTCTCCACAACCCCTGAATAGCACTGGAAGGGAATGCAGGGCCTGAGGGATTGTGTAGTAGAGAAGGGACTAATTCCTTGTGTTGGGTGTGTGTGGGTGTCTTAGAAGTCAGGCTAGTTTTGGTGTAGGTGTTCCTGGCTCTGCAATGAGCTCACCAGCTTAGCATTTAGCCTTTCCCACTCCTTGATGGCCTGATAAACCCAACTATGTTGGCTTGGCTGTGTTTTGAGTATCCTTGGCTATGTGTAAGACTGCTTGTTCCCTTATTCCTTGGAGAATCATGCCCAACTCGGGGGTGGCAGCGTTGCTGAGAGATTGAGGAGCACGCTGGCCTATGGTTGGGTGGAACGTTGCAGCGACGTAGCTGGTTGCAGATCGAGTTCTCCATAAGATAAGTGATCTTGCCCATTTTTACTTCTCCAACTATATTTCGGTTAATGATAATGTTGAACATGTTGAATGAATGCTTGAAGGAATGCACGTTAATTCCGCTGTGCAAGATACATAATTGTAGCTGTGAATGTTGAATAAATGCATCTGTGCATGATAAATATTCATGTGTGCTTAGTTTATAGCTGCGTGTGATAAAAAATGGCATTGGTGCATGTTTTATTTCAATGTATTTCCGTTCAGCATTCTGTTTCAGAAATGATGTGCATACGCATGTTCATGGGGCTCTTAGCCCGGATGGTTAACGCCATGGTGATCGCGTCCTCTTCGCCAGACGGAGGCATGGGGACATGACAAAGGCAAACTAAAGACACAATATGCACATGTAAAATGGTAATTACAATAAAGACGAAGCTTGTAAATAAGCACACCTGGAGGCATTTTTCTATAGCAACAAAAGGTTGAACATCTCTCCTTGTTCCCACAATAAGCATTGCGATATTAAGCTTTGGGATTGCTTTACTTTGTTCATCTTCGTCATCTGATAGACTATATTTTCTTGCGTCAGACACATCTAGTCCAAGCAATTTTGATGCCATTGGGGCACTGCCAGTAACATCAATGTCCATAGTCCCATCATTCTTAACTTTTGCAAGGTTTTGAATAAGTTTTTTCTGCAAATACACAAGGATATTCCTAAATTTAAGTAGTGTACAATGTCACACAGGTCCAAGATTACAGAAAATGAAAATGGTCAAAATGATGGATTTTATATCATATTATTAGGTACTTCAATAAATAACAAAAATAGAACTATCAAGGAATGCATAAATAGATTTCAACATTAAGCCATAGCCTTTCAAATTTATAATGCAAAATCAGAGATGAGAATCAATGCATAAACATTAAATTTTCATTCTATAATCCAATATGAATTTAATTAATCAACAAAAGAACAATGGGATACATTATAACATTTCTCAGAGGTTGAATCACTTGAATGGGAAAGAACATAACAATATATGTAAATAATGAATCTATGCTAAAATCAACAATTCTTTGGGACAAAATTTTCCCCAGTTGTTGAATGGTATATAGCAATATATATATATGTACATAACGAATCTAGGCTAATGTCAGAAATTCTTTGGGACTAAATTTTTTCAGAATATGCTTTAGCGGATTCCAAGGATAGAAAAAAATCCCATTTGCCGGAAACAACCAAGCTCAATTGACAATTAAGTTGGAGATTAGAATCCAGTAGTCTGTAAACAACTTTTATTTCAGACTTCACATAAGATATTGTTAATAATTACATAAATTGTAACTTCATGCAATGGGACGCACATTTCTAGTGGTATGGGATGCACATTTCTAACAGTTAGGCTATAACCTTGGTGTAGTTAAAGTCCTTTCCTTTGTTCTCTATTTCTGTTGTTGGGATTTGGCTGAATAGATATTTTTGTTGTTTCCCTATCTTATATCTTCCATCTCAAAGGTCAAGCAAATATCAGATAAGACTGAAGTTCCTGACCTGTTTGATGCTATTCCTAGTTCTGAAGAAATTCTGGGTTTTACTGGGGATTTTAGCAAGGTCTGCAATATCACAGTTTGCAGTTCATTATTGTTGAAATCAGACCACTGTCAACAAAGTGTGGAAACAAGCAGTGTTCAGGATTACCATGTCAATGGTACCAATCTCGATAGTTCTGAATGTTCTGCATTAAAGGACATTCACCATGAGTCTGCAACTATATATGGAATATTTGTTGAATGCCTAATAAAGGAAACATGTGCATTTTTTAATATAGATGCTACCTCAGGGCCTTGTGGGCTTAATGGTATTGATGCAGCAGGTACTGTAGGTAATCCTAGCAAGTTTGTGAGCACTCTATCTCTTGCTTCCAGGTAAGATGTTATAAGGTTAAGTTGGACTTTCTAATGAACTCTCTTTTATCCTACCAAAATATATCCTCGTTTTGTCTTTTGTTTAGCTAAACTGTTATTGTTCTCTAAAAATTCTAAGCTCTTCTATAGATCAAATTTATGTGGACCTTCGAAAACTAAATAAGGAAGATAATATGTCCGGTCTTTTCCTTGCAGGTTTTTTATATTAATGTATGAAGTTCAGAAGTCTAATGTGGAAAATTCTAGTACCATTGCGAGGTAAAACATTGCAATTTATGACTATGATTGTCTTTCAATGATGAACAAAACATAGACGATGCAGTTTAACTATGGAAATGATTGGATTCCTTTTAAGTTTTTATGCCTCCTCTCTCAATTCATCATTTTAAATGTAAGATTATTATTAGACAGTTGTACCAAACTCTTGATGTTTCAAGTGTTTGGAAGGAAGTTTTTTTATGATCTGATAGATGTAAAGGGATGTAAAAATAGAATAAACCATCAACTAAGTAGTTGCTATGATGGCCTAGGTAATCACCTACAAAAAGCCAACTATCTGTCATGTTTGATGCAATTAATTATGGTTTGGGTATTAAGAACAGAGGAATGGAGCCTTCTAATACTCAAGTTGAATATTTCTTTTTCCAAGAAAAAATATTTGTATTTGATATTTTGGAGGGTAAATCAAAATAAAATTTTACCATACCTTCTGACTCAGTTTAGGTTTCCAGAAAGTCTCCATCATAGATCTATGACATATACATTCATCTTTCAAAAATATTCCAACTAGATTCTTACCAGTCAAAAGACGACCTAAATATTGATTTAAACATTATTGGCAGTCACTGCCAAAAGTGCAGACTAGTCTTGTTGAATTATTATGAGGCTACTGGAAGAAGTACTACACTGTCATTAGATACTATTACCAAATATTAAGACGAGTTTAGCCAAAATAACCAGATTCAAGATTTTGTTAACAATGAGAACTACAGTTAGGCCTAGGTCATCATTAGGAAGCTTAAGATGTGGGCTCTTTAATTTTTTAAGTGGTTTCTACTTAGATATTTTAGGAGATTAGGAGTGAATTTGGTTACATATTGAGGAAAATACAACTACCTAAAAGATGGGAACTTATTGACACTTTTTCTACGTTACTGATGTATACCGTTTTCCCATTTTGTTTAAGCAAGCAGTGTAACTCATTTCAACAATTTGTATATGTTTTCCTTCAAATGTCAGTGAGGAGATTCTATTAATCTAAATAATTTGTCCTCTTTTCCCATGAGGGCTGACTTAGACTTCCAAGTTTTATCCCTTGCCTATAATCTTTAGCAGGATTTCATTTCCTATGAAGAAGCCATCACATATAAAGCATGTGGGTTCCTGCACCATAACTAGATGCTTAGCCCTCTTCAAGCAGCCTTATCTGACGGTGCCTTATTTGATGGTGACCTCATACTTAATGGTTGCATGTTGACTTGTAGAAAATATTGGAACAAAGAAACACTACAATACCCTTCAAGTGCCCTATTTGGTCATCATAAATAACATCTCTTTGATGTGTCTTGTGCTGGAATATTTTGGATCTAAATATTCTAGCCTTTATGAATGTCTAATCTATGCTTGTGAAGACTTAGATTGCTTGACAGGATATCTAGTTGATTTGGATGAATGGGTTGCACTATAAGTCATTCCCGACTCTCTTTGCTCTTCCTTGATCCATGGAAACTCTTGTATATTAAGAATTTGATCAATTGCTGATGTACAACGTAACCTGTTGAGTGCATTGACTGTATATAATGTGCATATTGTAGAGTTTAGTTACTGATGTGAAGTAGGAGTTGTATTTTGAACTCATCTCTCAGATAAATCATTCCAATGGTTGTACATTGACATCTGAAGCTATGTTACCGGATATGGAACCCCTTTGTCCAGGATACACATTCTAAACATCAAATATGCTTCCTGTTTGGAATTGACAGAGGATCCACTCTTATACATACATGCCCTGCTGGATACATTACTCATGTGGATCCTCCAAAAAAATCATATTATATAAACAATAAAAATAACAGCTGAAATTAAAAACAAATTACATGGATCCCTAAAATCTGAACATGAAGCTTAATTTTATATTATATCATAGCTAAATTGATCTTTAAAGACAACCTTACTACAACTCAATAATTTTTGTACTATATATTAAACGACAGTTGTATTATACACTAAAGGGAAGCCTTAGATTTCATTCATAACAACTATAAGATGCAAATTTAATGATAGCAATATCAAACACTAAATGGAATATATACCTATGATAAATTGCAGTCTATTCTCCTCTTTTGGTGCACACCACACTCTTCTTAAATGTAGGCCATACTCTATAATTGGAAGCCATACTGCAGGATTTTTTTCCAAGGAAAAAAATTGCAATTTCTATTCTAGTACAACAGGTTGTCAAGGCACATTCACTGTAGCTTATATTTATTCATGCCCCACAAATCCCCATCATAGACTTTAGACTCTTTATGCTCCTAGCCTTTTAAAAGATATCCAAAAAATAAACTCTTAATCTAACCTTAAAAACTCCAATATCATGATGTGTTTATAGCTCATGAAAATTTGAAATAGAGCAGTACATTTAATTTCTTACAAATAAGTATACAATAGTTCCCTTAACATAAGACTTTACTTTAGAGCTATGAAAATAAAACAACTTAAAAAACTAAACATTCCATTTTCATACAGTCAATACACCTTCAAGAGATTCTTCTAGTAATAATACCCCAGCTTCCAATTGCTGGCCCTCATGAAACGACGTCTACCTCAGTATTTATCTCTCAGAATAAATCAGTGAAAGATTCCCTATTAACAGTACATAAACCTCCTTTAATTGATCTACTAAGGATATCTGATGAACATTATTGCACAGAAGGATCCATAAGAAATACAAACACTATTGTATCAACATTAGTGTCTTGCAATCAAGTATGTTTGTTGCATTCAAGAGATAGAAGATGTATTAAGAAGACTAGATTTACAGAACATATTTCTTTCAGGACATCGTCATTTTCAAGGGTAAAATTGAAATATTCACGTATGCAGGTATTTACCTTAGAGAGACCTTTGCAACAACAGAAGCAAATCATGTAGCCTTGGCTGCACACACAAGAATTCTGGTAGGAGCACAACCTTGTTTTTTCTTGCAATAATGAATTCAACAACTTCATTTATGAAAATTTCAGACAATGCTCCCTATCAAAACCTGATTGAAAAATTGAGTTACAAAAGGCAACATAAAAAGTTTATGCCTTTTCCAGAATGAATTTGTATATTCAAACTTACATGCAAATACTGCAATTGCAGATATTTCTGCACCTTGGGCATTTCCACTCCTCAGATTTAACAGCCTCTTCAACCTTTTCTCCATACCTTCCATGCTTATCAATGTGTATTGTTACTATGGATTTGAATAGATCAATGAAGCCTCAAAACCCAACAAGTATTTGGACAATTTTTTCTTGAGTGACCATGTCAATCATTCCTGGTTGCACATCTTGTAGTTTCTCAATAATAAAACAGTGGATCTCTATGACCCTAATGATTCCCATGCTATAGGCATACACACACCGAGAGAGAGTGTAGTGTATCATAAATAAAACTTAATTCTTGTTATAGAGTTTATGCATGTAAACCACTACCAAGGAGGTGGTGTAGGAAACTAACCTATTGAGAAAGCACTTGGGACAAACATTTTGTGTGCATGATTTGTTGTTAACAACATTCTTGCAAGGCACCATGAATTCCAGAGTCTTTTACTGGCACTGCAACTATCTCAAGTGACGTGTTCATAATTCAAAATCGTTGTTAAAGCATAAAATGGAGGATTAAATAGAGAAAAGGAGAGAGATCCCCACACACACACCTGGTGGAAAGTCTTGCCATTTTCAGAATAATAAATTCTCCCTCCAATAACACGCACTCCTGGAGACTTTGTCCGCTTTTGCACTCCATCAGTAGCTGGAATTTTTTGTGTGTGGAATCTACTGCTCGGGGAGACGACACGTTCTCTTTGTTATCTGCTTGTAAGATCTTATTGAGATCTAACCCCGAACCATTTGAGGTAAGATTTTCATCAACTTTGTGATGTTTCTCTGTTTTGGATGAGCCTGTTGGGGAGGATAGTTTTGCTACTGCTGCCACATATTTGGTGAGGTTATGATCTTTGATAAAACCGCTATTCAGGTTAGATAATGTATCCTTCTTTTTATGCTGCTTTGGACGAGTCATGGTTTTACCCTTGCTGCATTTCCAACCATGAGTTGCCTTAAATGGGATCATTTTATCCTTGGACTTTACTTAATTCCAGTCGGTTGTAACACGAGCATTAGCATTGCCATTCTTCAAGGTGATTTTCTCTTGAACCCTCGCACTATCAGGGTTTTAATTTCTTGGAAAGGAAAGCTTCTTCTTTGCGAGGGGAGTTGAAGGATGCTCATTAAAACGTTTTTTACGACTTGCCTCGCCAAGAGAGTTTGACGATGGAATCATTTTAGAGCTACTGGTGCCTAACGGAGGATTCTTCCTTACTTTCTGACCTGGGGAAAGAGCCATTTGTCCTCTTGACCTTTTATGTCATCAATATAGATACCCAAGGATTCGATCCCCTGCATTCACATAAACCAGAAGACATACATAAAAATCCAACAAAATCAATTCCAAGCAATAAAACATCTTACAACCAAAATGAATATGGAAACGATTCTGCCATGTTATGAAACATCAACCAATATTACCACTTATATCAAGTGCTAAAAAATATGTTAGACATGGTGAAATACAAGACAAGGAAACTCTGTTACAAACAGTTACTGTGATCGGTTTCGTTGGGACGATTTCAAAGCAAAATCTTTATTCAGAAGGAAGAGAAAGAGCCCTCCACTGATACACATAAGAGAGCTTTAGAGAATCAACACCTTACTTGCAGAAATATAGGCCTGGGAGATAAGCTTGTGCCTCTCTTTGCTTCACTCTTTCCGGTCTTTCCTCGCTGGGAAAAAAATAGCACGAGACGATCAAATGAACAAAGTGATTTGTTTTTGGTGGGGAAGAGATTGTGCAGACAATCCAAAGATACTAATCTCAACAGACTTGCCAACTCACCCCTAGTAAACACTTCTGCTTGACATGGATTTTGTTTGCCATACCAGTAACCCTACATTATTTACCTTCACCTCGACCGTAGGCATCACAAGTCAACCCGTAGATACACCTGCCTTTGCTAGTGGTACATCTGTATCTATATCTGGAAAATATTGTTCTTCAACTGTTTCTGTATTCCCAGAAGGAATTGAACATAGGTTACTGGGGATTTGTACCAATAGGGTAAGTGCTAGCGTTGAGGGGTTAGAAAGAAAGCAAATAATCATCTTCATCACTCAAATAGGCAGGCATAGCATAATAAAAATCCCTTCCTAGCCCTTCCCAAAAGTGTAAAGTTAAAATTGTCCTTTAAAAAAAAATGAAAATCTGAATTTTACTCTTCCAAATCTGAATTTTACTCCTCCAATTATGAAAGGCATAAATTATATTAACATTTCAAAAGAAGGGAAACATTTGAAATTACCCATCCATATAAAATTTTCAAGATATTGAAATTCCTATGCTATAAATTTCAACTCATCATTCAAAATATTCAAAATATGATCAATTATAATCACTCACTTACTCACTCATGTCATGCACTCAATTCTTAGTTGTGCAAGATGACCAGTAATCATTGATGACTACAAGGCACTTGCCATCCATATGTGACTCTAACTCCCGAGTAAGTTAGGGCTACAATCTAAAGTGTGACAATGTGTCAACAACTACGACTATAACAAAAAAGAACAACTACTAGTCTACTACTAGGCCTGAAACGAGCTCAAAAATTTGTGCCTGCTACCTATGTGAACCTCGCTACCAATGTCCACTCTTCTTTTGTCAAAATGAAATTCAAAAGGCCACTTTGATGAGTCCTCCTCTACAAGACTTCATTTCTTGCATGAATATCATGGACTCATGACAACGATAAACAACACTCGATGTCATGCAAATACAAATAATGGCATGTAGCTAGGATGACAAACTATGGAGAGGTCAATTTATGCATTGCTATAGAGAGGTGTCATTGGGCACACAATATGGAGAAGCAATGGTTATTACAAAAATTACAAAAACAATTGTGGGCTCAAGAATAGTCTTCAATTTGATGGGTGGCATGATTGTGATGTAATCTCCCTCTGTCCTTCCAAACATTTGTGGTTTCTCACAACATTTGTCCTCAACGCCACCAAAATACATATAAAATTTACTTTTATTTACATCCTCTTCCCTTTAAATACTCATCTCATAGTCATAACTAAGGATTATTATGCATGCACATCCTCACCTTATAATACAAATTAGGTCAAGGTGCAGAGACAACCATAAAATATTAAATGTGTCAAGACACAAAGAGTAAGAGACAACTATAAGTAAGTCTTATATTAAATTTACCATATATGTCTTTAATTTACACTATCAACTGAGATTTTGACACGCTCTATTGTTTTGATATTCGTATCACTCCTTACCAATGTGATTGCAAATCATTCTTTGAAGGTAAAGTCTATAATCTTTGGTCTTCTTCCTCATTATCATGCCTTTTGGTAAGACAATAAAGGGGGTAGTGGCCTACATCAGCATGGAAAATGGTTTCGACATAGAGGTATACACATTAATTGTTTTCATTAGATAACTTAAATTCCTACCTGTGACCATTGATTCACTAAATGATGGACTAGTACAAAACACAACAAATTTTAGAACCTCGAGCCGTTAATTACTCACACCTAGAACTTTCTCAAATATTAACCATTAATAAACTTCTTTTGGTATTTGGGTTCAATTTAAAAGGAGGATTTTTTAGAGTGAGACATCCAGTGAATTGCAATGATTCAATTGACTTAGTCTTGATTCCATTGCCCCTCCATCCCATACATGTATTCTTTCACGACAAGTGTTGAACAAACAAATTTGATGCCCTCACCCCGATTATACTAGCTTTGCTAACTTGCTTGGTATGTATGATTTTCTTTTTTAAATGTTTTCTAAGTTGTGTATTATTTTTTCTTATGTTCCCAATCCTTATCATTCTTACATCTCTCAAGCTAAGATTGCACGTGGATTCCTTAATATGGTTATGACCTAGTCTAAGTATTTTTTTTAATAATGAAGTGTGCTCCAACTTGAAAAAATACAATAGAATAATTATTATGTTATTGAACTGTAAAATTAATGATACACATATGAAAATTTAATGTGTTCAAAATAAGTTTTATTGAAAATATATCATTTTTTCATGTAAATATTAAGGGGTGCTCAATTGTTAAAAATTGTAAAAAAATTGAAAGAACAAGATTTTTTTTTTGCATTTTTTGGGGGAAAGGGTTTAGTTAATTTATACTTGTCAATTGAAGTACAACTATTTATATTGTCCTTCATCTTTGAAGGGCTCCAATCATAAATACCCTTCCAATTGAAATTAAGACCCACCGTTGAAATTTGATCATTGCACAGCAGGGAAAGTTTATAGATATGCTTTAACTATAGCACCATGGACTTCTTATTAAAGTACGACGAGGTATGCTTGAATGCTAAAGAGGTAGCAAATATGTAGTCACTGTTGCATAAAAAAGAGTAAGTGCAATATGCCTATTTGGTATAAGAGTATAATCAGTAGTGGTACTAGACTATGGGTACTCAACAATATAAACACAATTATTATGTCCTTAGTTAACCCGTCTCTTTCCTGTAACTAAAATATCTCAATAGGTTCATAGCTTATGCATAATAACATATGGGATATCAACTATAAAATACTAACTTAAATTATTGTAATAATAGTTAACAAGAAAAGGTATTAAATAATGCGAGTACGGCACTTCCAAGTCTAATGAATTCCATTTTACATTTATGTAACATTAATGTTATAGTCTCACCATGTTAATTACACAAATAAAAAAAGGGTTAGAACCAGTCAAGCACAGTATATGGTTTATTTACCATACTAGTTAAACTCTTGATGCATTATAAATTACAACTCGATCTTACCGATGGATTTAATATTTGGCAACTTAAGTGTGTTATTAATATTCTATGCTTGGGTTAAGATTTACCCTGCATACTATACATATGTCCAAGCTGCTAAATTCTAAATTAATGTTCTTTTACTAATTACGATTACACATGGAAAATATTTAATAAGTCATATATAAGTATAACCAATACTAGAGATATATATTTTATTATACTATTTAAGCAACATGTACTAGAGCTGGTTACATGGCATCATCCTAACAAAATGATACGGCCACTACTTATTCAACTAGTGAGTTGACTTGATCAGGCCTTTATTACTTACGTCTATAGTATCAACGCACGAGATAAACTTATAAGCTTACTATAAATTACCCATATAATAAAAAATAGCATAGTATAGCGACGAACATCCATCGCTATAGAAAATTTATGGACTATGCATCGCTATAGCGATGATCGTCGGGGACATTTTCATGATGAAAAAATTGGCGCAAAAGTGAATACAACCATGGATGTAAAATTGGATACAAAATTGGATGCGAAAGTGGATGCAAAACTAGATGCAAAAGTAGTCGTAACACCCAATGCAAAACCCGATGCAAAAGTGGATGCAAAAATGGATGCATAAAGGGATGCAATAACTGATGTAAAATTGGATGCAAAAAAAGATGCAAACGTGGATGCAAAAGCTGAAGCAAGAGTGGGTGTAAAAGTAAACGCAAAAATGGGTGTGAATTGGGACGCGACAAAAGTGGATGCAATATTAGATGCAAAAAAAGACGTAAACATGGATACAAAATGGGATGCAAAAAGGGAAGAAAACATGGGTGAAAAAGTGGACGAAAAAATGGATGCAAAAGTGGATGCAAAAATGGCTGAAACAAAATGAGATGCAAAACTAGACTCAAAAGAGGATGTAAACTTTGATGCTAAACTTGGCGCATGAAGGGATGCAAAAAAAGAAGCAGAAGTGGATGCAAAAGTGGATGTAAAAAAGGATGCAGAAGTGGATGAAAACAAGGGTGTAAAAGTTGAGGCAAACATGGGCGTAAAAGGGGGTGCAACAAGAGTAGATGTACAAACTAGGCGCAAAATTAGGTGCAAAACTAGGCTCAAAACCTATCGCAAAACCTGATGCAAAACCTGGCGCATAACCAGGTGCAAAACCCGGTGCAAATTACGCCGTAATTTGTGCCATATTTAAAAAAGGATGCAAAAAACGCCTAAAATAGCACCAACTCGTGAAATTGTGCCATTTTGTCCAACAAAATGAAGAAAAATACACTGAAAGATGGTCTAAACGCAAAAAAGGATGCAAAAAGAGATGCTAAATCCAGTTTTTGTTGTAGTGCCACGCCTAAAATATGCATAGCAAAGATAAATATCAATCCTATTCGAGGGAGGAACCTCCTTACACAATGTACTGAGTACACAAGATAAGACAAGATGATATGATGACTAAAATGAGAATATTTCCTTCCTATATATAGGAGATAAAGGTGTACAATAACAACTAATACACCCACTAATAGACCGAAGCCTACATAAATAATATGTAATGCACCACAATATAGGGAGTAATGCACCAAAATATATGGTGTAATGTGTCATCATTAAGGGCTTAACAATGACTTTTGACATTTATTAATTTTTATGGAGAAGGGCCTTTTGAGTGAAGGATGCTCGGATTACTACTGTCTTACTCGTGAAAAATTGTCTTGCTCAGGTTGTAGTTCTATTTTGATCATTGGGCTCATGTTCATGATTCCCCTTGAATGAACGATGAAACGTGTGCTGCTTAAGTTTCATGATTTCAACAAACTAGGATGTTGCAACAATTTTCCATTTCCACCATTTTTCGTGGATTTTGATAAAAAAATTCAGTGGAAAATGGATGTAAATTGTCTAGACTTTAAACTTTAGCTTACATACAAAATTTGGGGTTAAATGAGGTGCTACACTACTTTTTATTATAAATTATAATCATTTTTAAATTTATTAGTTTGATAAAAAATTTCAAAATAATATATATTGTTTGTTTTGTTTGAAAATATTTCTGTTTTTTCAGATAAATTTAGCATTCATCTTAATTATTTTTATTATTGTATAGACATTATATTCGTTCAATAAGTATATAAACTATATTTCAAATATCATTATTTATTAACTTCGCCATTCTAGTTTTTAGCAAATTTCATCTTGACTAATCAAAGTCTACAAATTAGATTCAAAAAAATATTTGCAATACTTATGAGGATTTTATGTTAGTAACTGTTACATGCGCTCCAACCAGCTAAGCATCGATCAGCTAAGCATCGATCGAATTGATATGAATTGTAATTAAACACAACAACAATGGCCAGAGACCCAAACCCAACATGTTTGAAGAAAGAAGGTGGTAATTTATTACAGACAGGGTAGCCTATCCAGATGAGAGAGTATGATGAATGAAATAAATAAATAAAGTCCGTATCTACTTCTATTTTTTTAAAGATAACATAGAATCTCATAGGTATATCTGTTAGTCCAGTCTTAGTCTTAATCATCTGATATGTAGGAAAATGATAGACAACCTGAACATGTTTTTGAGCATGTTTTTAGGTATTTGCAGCAAAATACGTGGAGATGAAAAGGAACATGATATTTTACATAGAGCCTTGAAATAAAAAGTCAAAGAGATTAAAAATTTACAAAGAAAGCACTTACAGGCTCAGATAATTCCATGTCGTGTTCCCTGCATGCAATCTATTCAAGGAAGCATTTTCATTTTCCTTCTATGCACATTCAACTCTCTGTAAGAAAGAGTATTTAACATAATCAACAACACAATATCTTGCAGGTATATTTTTATCTCTAGATTTAGTAACTCATTATGTATTCATTTAGTAATTACTACTGGATTTATGGACAATAGTATACTGAACTTCACCATCTCAATGGAATTGTAGTGCGAAGATGCCCAAGTTGTGGAGATTCAAAGGGTATGGAGAATTGCAAGAAACGATGGGAAGATGTCCATCTTGTGGCGATGTACAGGCTATGAAGAGTTGCAAGAAATGAAAGGAAGATGTCCATGTTAACAGGTGCAATGGAATGGATTGATGATAATGGAAAGATGAGGTGCTGTAGGCAGTGCATCTGCATGAAGGAAGTGGAGCAGCAGGCGGTGCTCACTGATTAATGTGGTGAAGGTGGCAGTGTTGTAAAGTATTGATGATCTCATTCATTGTAGAGCGTAGGAACTGAGCATTCCGCCGCCGGCTCCGCAATAACACCCTCAAAATTTTAGCCATAACAACTAAGTAATAAAAATTCAGCAATAAAACCCTCAAAATTTTATCCAATAACAGCCAAGTAATTTTTTTTTGTTTGAAAACTTAGAATATCCCCATGACATGAAATCATGATTCAGGAAACTTTGTAAAAAGTTTGGATAAATTGTAAACTCGGAAATCAAACTAATAGGAGGTCAAAGCGGTTAATAGGAGGTCAACGCTGAACGAAAACAATATACACTGCCTTCGACATGTATAATAACAAGGAAAAGTTGCAAAGCAACTAAGTCTCTGCCTAAGGGATTGCTAAAGCACTGGAGAGTAAGTCTGAGGACTAGGGATTCGTATTTGACTTTATTGTTCTATAAAGCTGAGGGCTTTGTATTCCTAAGTTGTTAGATGCTTTAAAGCTAAATTTACAAATTGAAAAATAAAGTACATAAAAGATGTGGATATAGCTTCAACGTTTCTGAAAGCTAAGACTTGACTTCATTGTTTTATAAACTTTTAAAGCTTTAGTTTTAAGAGCCCTGCCTCAGAGAATTGTTTGTTTCATTTCCAAAGCTCTTTCTACGCATAAGGCTTACTATTTTGTGCACCTATTTTAGAAGTCCCCATAAAATTTGTAGAATAACCTATGTTCTATAAAAATTTGTGGATTCACCACGTAAGACATAATATTAAGAATTATTCATAGGACCAAATCTCTTTCATTCCATAATGAATTATGAGCGTGGATAAATTGATGGGTTACATCATAGTAGTTGGCCTTTCTCTTTCATTCCATAATGAGTTATGAGTGTGGATAAATTGATGGGTTACATCATAGTAGTTGGCCTTTTCAGAGGTGGATTCTTTGGATTGCCTGATTCCGGGCTCAACCTACCTCTAAAGGATGGCGAGTGAGTATGGCAGGATTCGAGTGTCAATTAGTAAAAAGAAAGCAATGATATCAAGTAATTCAAGTTGGACAGATCGAAACAATGAAGTTATTATGGTTTTGTTGTTTAGTTTTCATTGATTAATAATTGCTTAAATTATGTTATTTTCAAGAAAAAATAAGCAGATCATTATTTGAAGCATTTATGTCATGCAAACAATGGAAATACCATCATATGAAGACTGAATAAATTTGAAATCTATTTTAATTTTAAAATTTAAATAATAACTGAAATATCTGGAGTGAAAGTAAAAGGTAATTCATTGTTTATGGCGCTTTGGTAAAAGCACCAAATCTATACCATACAATTATTTTATATTTTCCCACAACAAAGTAAGGCATTTGCTAATAACTAGCATATTTTAGCATATTTTTGAATGAAATAAATGATGTGTAACACGGATGTTTGTTCAATGCACTATTGTTTATTAACATGTTGTTGAACAATTGTCAACTAAATGTGCTAGCATGGGAGACACGTATCCGTTTCTACATATGTAACCAACAATTCCCTTAATTCGTGATGGAGAGTGAATAGATTGGCACCATCTGTTGGTGAAAAGCATCTGAAATCTTTAAGCCCACATGATTGACAGAGAAGGGTTCGTTATCTGTCACCACCAGTGATTGACGGTGGAGGAAAGTGGGGAGTCTTGTAACGACTGGAAGATGCATCACATCTGCCAACAACAGCCTCCTGTTGGCAACGATATCTCAAGTTGTTTGTCAAATCTTCACCGCCCTTAAAGAAAATGAAATTCTCACTGATCCTAAAGATTGTGAGGTTTTGTAGGCGCAAAATATCTGGGGATTTGATGCGCAGAGCCAACGTCAGGATGCTCTATCCTTCATTTCTCAGCCTCAGCTATCAATGCAGAAGCAGTTGCTAGCGGTAGAGCATGACTTTGAGGCGTGTAAAAATGATAGTGACATCTGGGCGACAACGATTCAAGAACATGAAAAATTCTGTCCACTCCATGGATGGTTGAGCAAGGTCTAAAGTAGAAGCAGTGTAAGGAACATAAGAGGGATTGGACGAATCGTTGAGGGTATTTGGAGCTTCTCAGCCTCATCTCTGCATCCTTCATTTCTCAGCCTCAACTATCAATGCAAAAGCAATTGCTAGTGATAGAGCATGACTTTGAGGCGTGTAAAAATGATAGTGACGTCTGGGCGATGACGATTCAAGAACATGAAACATTTTGTCCACTCTATGGATGGTTGAGCGAGGTCTGAAGTAGAATTAGTGTAAGGAACATAAGAGGAATTGGACGAATCGTTGAGGGTATTTGGAGCTTCTTAAAAGAAAAAGCGGTACTATGAGTTTGATTGGGATGCATGTTATGGAAAAACCATGGCTGTAAAAGAAGAAAATAAAGACTCAGCACCAGAAAACTATTGTAGTTTTACTATTAAAGAAGGACTATAATGAGAAGGATGAAGAGATTTCCCATGAACTTCATATCTGGTAGCACAGGCCGTCTTCTCGTCATCTCCTGCAGCAATTCGGACTTGAACTCGCAGTTGCAGTTTTACTATTAAAGAAGGGCTATAATGAGAAGGATGAAGAGATTTCCCATGAACTTCATATTTGGTAGCACAGGCCGTCTTCTCGTCATCTCCTGCAGCAATTCGGACTTGAACTCGCAGCATGAAGAGGTACATGGAGTTGATTGAATTCTTCAATGTGCATCTACCCTGTTAGCAACTTTGCGACCTCAGTTCCACGTTGATTGAAGTCTTCAATGTGCATCTACCCTGTTAGCAACCATGTGACCTCACTTTCCTGTTATGTGATCTAAAGTATGTAAGTGCTAGGGTTCTTTGGCTGCATGGCTTGCGCACATGTCCATATCAATAGCCATAGCCAGACACAATTGGGAAAGTAAGAAAGTGCAACTTGTGACCATGCCAAAGTAAGAAAATTAAACAATCTGAGTAAGTAAAGTACAAACATTTAATGTTTGTTAACTAATGTTAAATAGAACCTAAAATTAATTCAAAATCATCAAATTCGATTGAGAGTGGTACGCAATTATATATTTTCACCATAGTTTTAGGGTTGATAACCTCGATTTGAGGCCAAATAAGGCCTCAAATAACTTCATTGGTCAAAATGATATAAAAAATTTGTTTATTTGTGTTTGATTCGAAACCTTGAATAAAAAAAACACTGGAAAATAAAACTTACGATTAAATGTTTTGAATGTTTTGAATTTTGTGCCGTTTAATGGAAAATGACGGCAAACCGATTACTATAGTCCCTGCTAGCCCGAGGCAGGGACTAATAACACATTTTTACAATGTCATTCCATTTATCTCTTCAAATAATTTTTTTAAGATCGCTTAGCATAGAATCATTACAACTCCAATTGATCTTCAAAAACAAGGAAAAAAATAAAATATTAATGTGTTTAAACCCTCCTAGTATAATTTAAAATATCACATAGTATAAATAATTACATCTCCATTAAATTTTAAGGCATAACATCAATTATTAGTACGCATCTCTACATCATTCTGATTGTCTTTTAAGTAAAAGTTAAACAATGCATATCATTAAAATACATACATATATTTATTATTTTGCTTTAACTGCCACCACATATATGGTGCTAAACAAAGAGTTAAATCGTAGATACCCACCCAATTTCTCTCTTGATGAAAGTTTTAAAGGACATTACTGAGTTCAAGCTTAACAACTAGCTCTTATGTACAGATCCTATCAGGAGACCAACTAAGAGTGGGAAAAAAACACGGTCCACACATGAAAGATAACTTACAGTCACGCTCGGAAACCACATGAAATATAACTTACAATTACGCTGGAGAAACCATAGACCACACATGAAATATGACTTAAAGTCATGCTGGGAAACCACAGTCCACACATGAAAGATGACCTACAGTCACGTGGGGAAACAACAGTACACACATGAAAGATGACTTACAGTCGACTGAGCTTATCGAGCATGTATGTTCATGCTCGTTAAGCCATGGCATGGATGATGGATAGTCCCCTCCGCCTTCCAGAGATGTCTAATCAATATTCTCCGGTGTTGTTTTGGCACTCTCACCATGGTCGTTGAGTCTCCGTTCCTCATTCCCGTCTAGCGCGAAGTCCCAGACTCCTATCGGATCCGGCTGCGCTGTTGCTACCGTCTTGAAGACCCTTCTGCCGCTACCGTCTTGAAGACCCTTCTGGAGCATGAGAATCGAGACGGGTTCATCTCCTCCATTAATTATTTCTAGTTGGAGGTTCGTGCAGTCTCACTTTAGAATTCAAACTAAACATTCCCTCTGCAGGAAGGAGGTTCCCTGTTCTTCCTTGGCTGCGACTGAGGTTCCCCGTTTGACTCCATATTATCACTGGATGGATCATTCATGCCATGCAGGCTCATTATACCCTTCCCCAAATCAAGGATTTTGATATGCGGTGGAGTCTTTGAAGAAAAGTCAGACGCTTTGGTTCACTTACCCCTTCACCCGAAGAACTACTTTGGTCTTCTCATGTCAAATGATTTTTCATTTGTAGTGAATATGCTGTTGCAGGTGATCAACTCTCATTTGCAGAGAATATGCTGCAATAGGTGACGTCCAGATTGGTAAAGATGAACTCCAAATATCTTTCCACTTGGAGAAAGTAGTATGGGAGAGCTATGGGGAAGATGGAAAATAGATGTGCTAAAAAGGGTCTCAGGGTATCGAAAAACTATCACATTGTCAACTTATGATTCTAAAAGGAAGCGATTGTGAAACCATCGATGAGTGATCTTATTCATGTTATATTTATGTTGCAACTAAGGTACATTTCAACCAAGTTGATAAGTATTATGTGTTATGTAACATTTTTTTATTTGGGATATTGTTGAGAATAAGCCAAACATTCTGTGGAGCACTCAGTTAGTCTGTAGAATCTATAATGTATTGGGTCTATTTAACAAGAATATGTAATGGATTGGGCTTATTTTAGCATGAATTTGATTTTTTAAGTTTAGTGTTTTCCATAAATGTAATTTCCTGAATGGATGACTTTTATTAATTTTCTTATTACAAGCAAGAGTATAGCTAGCTGGGAAGAAACGATCATCGACTTAGGAACAACGATCACCATTCTCTTTGCTCCTGCTTATATGCTCCCAGAGACGCTTTTTGGGAGTAGATCCCCAATATGTAGGTAATATCTGACAATGAGTTCGATACTTGTTACAACATGTCGTTTGATTCAGTGGATGTCCCGAGCATAACATTCCACTTGGATTGTAACGTCGACCTGGTTTTTCCAAAGGAAAATATTCTATACCAGGATACATGGGGCTCATTTGCTTGGCCTTCTTTATATTAGCATATTGTTTTTTATATTCTCAATTAAAAAATGTGTTGGGCCTGCTTGATTAAGCTATTGACTCTCCTACAACAACACTTTATCGGTATCCTATGTTATAGCTGCAACCTGCTTTCTCTGGCATGATTTTACATTATCGAGATTCTATGTTTTAGCTGAAACCTACTTTCTCTCGCATAATTTTGAAAATAATGAGTTGTCCTTGCATGAAATGTCATGGATAGTAGCAATCATGTGGTTCCATTTGTAGTTTAGAGTAATTTTCCTGAAATCAAATGAGATCAACTCGATGGGTGATTGTTTTGGTTTTCTACACATGTTTATAATAAATAATTATTTATGCCTATGTCATAATCAATACAAATGGACATGGTTCAAGAATTTATGAAGTGCCACTTGTTTACTGAATATAAGGGTTTTGGAACACTGAATAACAATTTTATATTATAAAGACAAAGATGCTTTTTGGAGATGACTAAAATATGGTTTAGGATTTTTAGTTTTATGTTACAAAGGCAAATATGTGTTTATAAACGAGTAGAACAGAGTTGAAAGACTCAAAAAGGTATAGTGAAAAGAGAATTTATTTTTTAAATTTTAAAATAAGTTATAATTTTCATTAAAGTTAACCATTTTTTATAGTTTTAAAAGAAGTACTACAAATTCCATAAAGTACTATGAACTTGTATATAATATTATAAAATATGTTTTGAAAATTGAATGTATATGACAAGCATTGCTTGCTTTGCTTAGGGATTGTCCTTTATCATTTGTATTGCCACTTAGATATTTATTCTATTAAAGTTCATTATCTTAATTCTTAAGAGATTCATTATCATAACTCCTAAGAGAAGGAAGGGCCATGGCAATGGTCATGGAAAATGATTAAAATTCAATTACACTAAGAATTATTATAAAACATTATTGATTATTAATTAGATTTTTTATATAAAATATGTTTTGGATTATATATATAATTGGTGATGAAAAAATTGAATTAGTTATAAATTACTATGAGAAAATTATTGATAAGTTAGTTGATCATTACAAGTATGTAATGTTTTAAGGAATTTTATAAAAATGAAACATAGGGTTGTTTTATTTGAGTAAAATGTAAAGTTTAGATTTTGTTTTACTCGGAAATGGAAAGTCCACAAGCTTGAACGGATTTCCATATGAAATTTATAGGACTATATAGAGACAATTTGCCTCTATGTCTCATAAACATTATTTATCTTAGATTTTAAACAAAACAAAAACTTGTAAGTTTGAATATTCCATGGTCAATCACTTATCATCTTTTTCAGTAATTTAGATGAAATTAAAGAGGGGTGAGGAACTTGGGTTATTTTTCTCACTTTGAATATTCAAATGATATAGTTATTAAAATATGACAATTCTTGGAATTTGAATGATTTTTTATGTGAATTCTACGAAGTAGTAATATTCTTGGTCAATGTGGTTTTAAATATTAGATTTAACGTTCTTAAATGGTTTTAAATAGGGTGATAGTATAACATTGCTGTGTGCAAAAATAATTTAATGAAATATTGTTATTTAAAATTGTATTAAAATAGTTTTGATTTTTAAATAATTTTTTATAATTTTTGGAATAAAAAATGTTAAATTTAATTATTTTAAGAATCGAAAATCTATAAATATAATATCACAAACTTAAGCATACTATATGAGGTTTGTAAATGAGCAAAGGGCCATGTGATTCTATGGAGTGAAGAAAGTGATATTTTGATTTATTTGAAATATTTGTGCCTATTATGAATGAGTTTTTATGATGACAATTATTGTAAGAATAAAAAATTACCATGAGAGTATTCTTTCTTGGAGAATAGGAATAAGTATGCCACCTAGGAAAACAAAACATAAAGTTCTTGAATATGTGGACATCAAATATATGAGACATCAAAATATTCAATAACCTGAAGATATGAAAAGGAGAAATAAATAATTAGAAATCATAATTTAGAGAGACTATATCATAATCAAAATTAGAACTTGAAGCAAAATAAAACAAGATAGTTAAGAGAGAGACCCAAGTGTGCAATTGATCAAATTTTTGAAAGAAAGAAATATTTCTACAGTTGAAATTTGAAATGGTGATGATACCATGGAAGATAAAAAATTAATTGATTGGATATAAGTAAAAGTGTGTTTTCAATATGACAATGTGAAAGCACCCAAGGTGGTCCTATAATTTGAGCCAAAGGGAGACATCAATGCGCAAATACATAATATAGTTCTTTAGATTGTGAATCAATAGGAACCCAAAATCTAAAAGGTTTCACCCAATGTAGTGACCTAAAATTTCACATTCAAATTGAAATAAGAAGCCATTAATTTCTTATTATAGATCAAGCATATCAAAGAATTGAAGAAAAGTTGAGTAGAAGACAACAAAATGTTAAAGGAAGAGGAGGCCAAAGGTAGAGAAAGATTTGAAAGAAGTTAAACAAATAATTAAAAAAAATATGAAGCAAACAATAGTGGTGAAAACTAAAAATCATGAATGGTAATTGCAGAGGCAAAGGTTTTGGCAAAGGCAAAGTAGGAAGGTATTTTCCTACATGTTACAAAGGTGATATCAATGACATGAGATGACATAATGCCTTGAGAATCAAAATGACAGAAGAAATAATGAAGTAAGGAAACAGGTAGCTCATGTAGAGTAGCCTTTTGATGTTGGAAAAACATTACAAAGATTCAACATGTACACAAAAAATTGCAAGTTCAAAAAGGTGATCCACAAACCAAAGAAGAAAATTGTTGAAAAACTAGAGAATAGAATGAACATGTTTAAGACAATAAGTATAATACAAGGGGTGTTGTAATGTGATAATTGGTGGAGGAAGCACTGAAAACTTGGTATGTATAAAATTGATACAAAATTTGAATTTGAAATTAATTTGAAAAGTTGAATGTGAAAGGAAATATAC
>LPNX010885465.1:13997-55650 GCA_001517045.1 Pseudotsuga menziesii | reverse complement strand
CAAAGTTTATTTTACTATTAATATTAGAATTTTGAATATCTGGACTGGGGATATCAAATCACTGTGGTAAAATGTACAAATATTAACAAAATTAATATTTACTTTGTCTCAACTAGTGATATTAAATAACAAATATGCAGGGTTCCAACCAAAATATTTCAGTCTTCTTGGAAAATTTATAGGTATAAGATATGAATGAAACTAGTAGTTGAAGTCTAACAATCACTAGGATTTATAAAATAAATAAAAAAATATATACAATTAATGTTGTTGATAAATTGTCCAAAATAAATCAATCATGTCAAAGTCAAGCATTTAGAAGAACTTATTAATGAGATGTTGAAATTTCTTTTTTATTTCTTTATTGTGAATTATTTTAGGTTGAATAAATAATTGAATCTAACAAGAAATGCCCATCTCCTTATTAGTGATCTTATTGTAAATGTTAAAACATCTCTAGCATAAGATATTTAACTAGATATCTATATTTTATAGACATGCATTATTCAATGCATAAGATGCATGCTTTGATATGGACATGATTTCATCTTCTAAGTAGATATCTCTACTCTCTATATGCAATATCTAATTGGTGCTTGAGATGGACATGATTTCAACTTTATTCTTAGTATTATTGATAATATAGGACTTTAAGGTGTCATTCTCAATTTGTAAAAGAATAAAATGGAAGAAATAATCTAAAAGATACAACAAAAATGTCATATTTGCATATTTGTATATTGAGAATTGGAACCTAATTGTATGAACAATAGCTCTTGAAACTCTAATAATGCTAAACTTATATGTATCAGCTGAATATTATTAAATATTAAGATAATTATATCTATGTATAGGGTGTTGAATATTATTTAATTTAATATGTAAAAATAAGTGCAAAAATTTCTAATATATAAAAAAATTATATAAAAAAATTAGAAAATGAAATAAGCTATATTAAATACATATTCTATTTATCACCACTATGTTAAAAAATTACAAAGTCCATAGGTCATCATGACTTAAATAAATTGACATAATTATTTTTTATTCCACTAACAACTATAGGTCATCATGCACATCATGCCTTTAATTAGAAATATCGTATCAAATCCAAAATTTTATTTATTTTGTTTTTAATGATAATATCATTTCTTAAATTTTTTTTTAAATAAAATTTTACATTACAATCTATTCTTGTTATTTAGCAGTACATGAAAATCAACAATAAACTTTATTTAAACTACTATATTATTTATTATAAAAAATATATTTAACTAACTAAAAACATAATGTTAATATATTTATTTATATTACTATAAATAAAAATATTTTAAAAAACAAACAAAAATATTTTGAAAATAAAAAAATATATATTTAAAAAAATTAAAACAAAGGACATTTTAATTAATTTTTATTGTTTAAAACTATATTAATGGAATGCTACATGAAAATGATATGATGTGACCTTTAAAATAAATAAAGCAATACATATTTAAAAAACAAAAACTGAGTCAAATTCCATCCCTGTTAACGACTCACAAAAGAAAGCGAGTGTAGTTTCCTGCAGGAGGGAAGGTTTGATTGGAATTCGAAATAATTAATGGAGGAGATTCTCATGCTGTAGAGAAGGATATTCAAGACGACAACCGGATCAGCTGGGACTTTGGGACTTTGCGCTAGACGAGATTATGGGAACGAGGAACCAGGACTCAGCGAACACGGTGAGAGTGCCGGAACAACACCGGAGAAGATTGATTAGACATCTCGAGAGGGAAGAGGGGACTATCCACCATCCATGCCATGGCTTAATGAGCATGAACGTACATGCTTGATAAGCTCACCCATGAACCCCTTACAGTCATGCTGGGAAGCCACTTACTGGGAGTTTACACAGACACACAAAAATATCACGCTGAACCATCAAACTGAACCTTACACTGACCATCACGCTGAAATCACGTTGGCACAGTGATGGTGAGCCTCATGCTGAAATCACATTGAATTTCCCTTTCTATAGATGTTTTTACATTACTACGGGGATTTAACACAGAGGCGCATACTACTGCATTTCGGAAGATTTTATCAAGATTACAGATTGGGTCGCGATGGTAAAACCAGAATATACTCATATTTTTAAATACCCAAATGAATAAATCAGTTACTGAATTTATTCTAACCCAAGCTAACAATTTCAGTTACGATGACAGGATTAAGATGATATCTCGGCTTCATTGGTTGAATCAACTGATTTCTAGACTTCAGTTTAGTTTAGTTATTTACTTTATTTATTTATTTATTATTTTTATATAGTTACCCATTATTATTATTCTTTTATTTATTATTATTATTATTATTATTTATTTCATTTAACATATCCTGATACTCTTATTTTATTTAAGACCATTTTTTTTATTTCCCTTTAGTTCAGTTAGGTGTTTATTACCGTTGAATTCTCATCGCGGCCAGAATTATCAAGGCGCTATTCTCCTAGCATGCCCTTCCAATAATTCCCATATGTGAGGAGTTGGTTATGACGACTAAGCCAATGTTACCTTAGTTTGCCTACCCTCTGAAGTGCCAGGTGGTTCCTAGGGAATAAGGACGAATCCCTATTGCGCACCCCCAATATAATATTCGTGAGTCATTGACTCACAACCTACCCTCATAGCATGTGCATCTGATGAGCTAGATTTTTCCTCACTCTATTCAAATCTCATCGCGTCTCCCGTTTGCTAGACTTACACATATAATTTCTCATCCCCGTCACTTGATGTGGGTCCATTGGAAATCGTCTCCCATCACCTACACATACATACCCTATGCATCAAATCTCATAAATAATATTTCAATCATAACATAAATATCCATCGATCTCAACTATCGAGGCTTCTTGAATCATTCAAAGTCCATGCATGCTAGTGCATCAAACATATCATAATTAAATAACATTACACACAAGTTTGGTATCATCTTCCATAGTTGTCGACTCAGTTAGAGTCTTTGTATATTGATGCTTTATTTCTATTCATGTACCATCTTTTCCTGGCACACCCGAAAGACCATCAGAGTACATGCTACACAATAATTTTTTTGTCAATCATTCAATAGTATTAAACTTTAACTCTTGCTTGATAACTTCATATAGTTTCTCATTCATTCACAATTAAAATCATAATATAATTTATTTCATAATTAACCAAATCATAAATTACTCATCATATAATCCATAAGTCAGATAATTTTTCTTAGTTCATATCTCATAAGTAGCTCATTGTTTCATCCCTATTCGGGTCATCCAAAACCAGATGCCCTCAATAATATGTCCATACAAATTTTTAGATATCAAAATAATAAATAGCTGGGTCATTTTCCATATAATTCCCTCCAAGAAATGTTGTAATAATATAAAAAATTCTAACAAAAAACGAGGTGTTACATACACCCCCACTTCAGGAAACTTCATCCCAAAGTTTAGAATAAGTATAGAAAAAGTTTATGCATCTCTGATGCATCTTCCTAGGTCGTGGAGCTGGGACTATAACTATCCCACTGCACCTTGACCTGATCGACTAGTTGACGTCATAGCTGTCTAGTTTGTCGATCCAAAATACAGACAGGTTCAGCCACAAGTTCCCCCTCATCTAAAATATGTAAATTGCTTAAATCCACAATGTGAGATGGATCTGACATATAATGACGTAACATGAAAACAAGAAAAAAAATCATGCATCCGACTCAAATATTTTGGAAATAAGAGACAGTAAGCAATCGGTCCCAATATTTCACTAATCTCAAACAACCCTATAAACTGTGGAGACAACTTGGATCCCTTGCCAAATTTGATGGAACTCTTTTGTGGCCTCACCTGGAAGAAGACTCTATCACCAACCTAATAACTTTGATCTATTCTATGCACGTCGACATAACTCTTCTGTTGATCTTGATCCTCCTTCAGCCATGCTCAGATGGATTGCATATGTTCCTCCATTTCTTAGATAATCTTAGGACCTATTAAAAATCTATCTTCCAGTCGATCCCAACTTAAATTTGTTCAACACGGTTGACCGTAGAGGATCTAAAATGGTGCCATCTAAATGGAGCTATGGTAGCTATTATTGTAGGAAAATTATACCAATGGTAAGTACTCCTCCCAACGATTTTTTTGATCCATGACGTACATGCAAAGCATGCCTTCCAGGACTTGGTTAACCCTCTCATTATGACCATCTATTTTCGGATGGTAAGTGGTGCTTCAATTCAGTTGAGTACCTAAAGTTCCCTGGAAACTTGTCCAAAATCTACCTGTGAATATTGATCCCCTATAAGAGATGATTTTTCAAGGTATGATGTGAAATCACACTACCTCATTTATGAAAACCCGTGCAATGCCGAGCGCTTGAAAAGTCGTCTTTACTAGAATGAAATGTTCACTTTTAGTTAAGGTATCAACTCTCACAAAGATGGAATCATACCTCTTGGAGGTCATCCTTCCTCATACCCTACCAGAAAAATAGTGGTTTTAGATTTGCATACATCTTCGTCACCCCTGGATGGGTCATATATGTCGCTTGATGGGATTTCGAGAGGATGAACATTCAAACCTCCTCATTTTTTGGAACATACATACGTTAGTTGTATCTAAATAATACACCATTATCTAAAGTATATCCCATAACCTTAGGGTCTGCCCCTGCTTCCCCCTCTAATTCTCCTCTGACATCCTTATACCAGCCATCTGCTACCTATAACCTTAGGACCTTCTCCTGTAAATCTCTGGTAAGTGACAATACTAAGAAGATAATAGGTCGCCGACTCAATGCATCGACTACTTTATTCATTTCCCCCTTGATGCATGAGATGTCAGAATCATATTCACTCGACATATTTGACCACCTCCTTTTCTTGACATTAAGGTCACTCTGAGTGAAAATATATTGCAACCCATGGTGATTTGTCTTCAACTAATTTTTTTTACCGACTAAATAGTGCCTCCAAAGTTTCAAATAATATACCACCACCACAAGTTCCAGGTCATTCATTGCATAGTTCTCCTAATGCGGTCTAAGTTTCCTAGAAGTGTAAGCATTTGTCCTAAATTTCCCACACTAATACTCCTCTCGGCCCTTCTTTAGATGCATCAGTACATACCAAATAGTCCTGCTCCATGCTCGGTACCTTCAAAATTGGGGCCATGGTAAGAAATGCCTCAATTTTTGTGAATTCTTTCTTACAATGCTCAGACCAAATAAACTTCCTATTGTTCTTTTGTAGTTTAGTGATAGGTCTTGCAATATTCAAATATCCTTCCAAAAATCTCCGGTAATATCCAGCTAGTCCCATGAAGCTTCTCACTTCATGACATTTGTCGGTGTTGACCATTCCAAGATCACCTCAATCTTGGATGGATTGACCGCTATGCCATTTTCTAAGATGACTTGCCCTAGATAATTAATCTATGTCTAAAAGAAAGAACACTTTGATAAATTTCCATACAATTTATGCTCCCGTAAACATCTCAGAACCACCTTCAAGTGCTCCTTGTTCTACTCGACATTCTTTGAATAAATCAAAATGTTGTACACTTTCATGAACTTGTCAAATACTTTCGAAATACACCATTCCTCAGGTTCATAAAGACACATTGCGCATTCGACAGTCCAAATGGTACGATGAAAAACTCAAAGTGGCCATACCTCGTTTTAAATACCGTTTTGGGAATATCTTCTTCTCTTATTCTCAACTGATGGTATCCTGATCTCAAATATATTTAGAAAAATACCATTGCCCCTTTCATTTGATAGAATATATCATCTATCCTAGGAAAAGGATACTGGTTCTAGATAGTAGCCTTGTTCAAGTGCTGATAGTCAATACAAAGTCTCCATGACCCATCCTTCTGTTTAACAATTATCACAGTTTCTCCCCACGATGATATACTAGGCCTAATGAATCCTAGATCCCATAGCTCTTGAAGTTGTATTTGCAACTCACGCAACTCAGGTGCGGTCATGTAGTAGGGAGTCTTGGATATTGTTACGGAGAGAAATTCCTATGGTTTGGGGTACCACAACAGACAACTTTGACTCCAGAAATCAATCTTTCCCAATATGCAATAGAAATAAAATGTCTAACACTAAAGGATCAGACCTCGTACCTTATTCCGGACTGTTGAAGTAGATCCCCATTTAGCTTTCCAATCTTCAGCTTGAATTGATATAATACTTCCTCAACAACAAGTAAACAATACAAGCATACTATATATCATGGTGTTAGATCTATTCTAGCATATATAATCAATAATGTAAAAGCATTTGACATATTCCAATGGATACAATATTTAATCAAATACACATCATTGGACAAGAAAAGATATTTCCATTAATATAAAACAGAGATTACAAGATAGATACAACCTCTGATGGCACGTCTGTGAACCGGAGAAACTGAATCCCCCACTTGGGCCTCCACCACCTCAATACTCCATCTCACGATAGCAAGCTCACTAGCAAAAGGAAAGCTTGGGAAGAACACAAAAGTGTTCCAAGGGACAAAGGGATGTAGACTCAAGTACAAATTCTGGCAACAATGGACTATAGTTTCGTTGCTCTCAATCTCTCTATATGCCTTCAATGTACCAAGGGGTTCCTTATATAGCTTCACAAGGGATAATGGAGGGTCGAATCCGAGCGATCTCAAGGCATATGGAAGGCCAGGAGTCGAATGAGTCAGATCCATGTAAAGGAAAACTCCAAAATGATTTGGATTATGCACACATCCCGATGTACACGGTTATAGGGGTCAAACCCACGTATGTACGCGGTTATTGGGTAAAAAGCCGCGTATATCATTTTTCATCTAGTTTTAGGGATGATCAAGGAAACATCAAAGGATAAAAGATAGTCCATGGGGTCTAAAGAGTCTGCAGCGGGACAGGGGAAGGCCATACAAAGTGTGATTCACCTAGAGTGGTGAAATCCGCTATAACAGATGCCCCCTAATGTGTGAGGTCAGAGGGGTCATACGATGGCCGCAATACATTATAAGTCCATCCCAGAAGTGGAGTGATGAAGGATCCCAAATGGAAGACCAGCCACCCAATCAGCATAGTACAATAATACAACTCTGCAAATAACTGCAAGTACATATCGCAGTCTTGGATACATAAGAGTACAATGGCCATGAATAGGCATGATACATGATATCACATATGTGGTCATCGCCACGTAAAATATACATTGATCAGAATCTCCATGATTAAGATATACAAAGGACCATGATCTCCAAAATGGCTGAAGATATATAATAGATCAAGATCTCCATAGTGGCTGGAAATGTCTGACATACACTAGAATGAAGTCACGAGAGCTGAAATCTCATGAACACTGGCACGATTAAGGAGGTAGCATATAAGAGATGCCACCAGTCTGGAAAGTCTTCTACACAAACCGCTACGAGTACATGTCCTACTATGCGAATAGAGGTGTTGAGGTCGAACATAGTAGTCCATCGTCTGATTACCGGTCATTGATGTATACTGTTAACAGACGCGAGATTACCCACCGATAATGAAAATGGGAATCAAGGTACTAGAGTGCAAACTAACAAGTGTGAATAGATGTGTTGAGGTCGAACACTTGAGAGAATCCATCGATCAGGGGACATTGATGTATTCCCAAGAAACTGTCGATGGCGAGAGAATCTGCCACTGATGACTGCAAGTCTCAAGGCACCCAAAAGGACTCTAGATTCCAATCCCAGAATAAATGATCTCAAGTCGATGGGATGAAATCCGCTGGAAGGAGGGCATTAAGGCATCCCCCATCATCCAACACGAGGTACTCAGCAAGGCTATATAATGCGGAAGGAATCGATCATAAGGTGCACGAACAAGTAACTGTACCGAGAATGGCCGACATGCAAAGTCAAGATAACTGAGGAATGGCCGACATAGGTTTCAACTTCCTTTGAGCAAGAGCATAACGGCGTATGGTGACTGAATGAAGGCAGCATAGACTCGATATACAAACTGGGACATCTCTGTGACACAGGAGGCATCAACAGAGGCTCCATAGGGACTGGAAGCATAACCAATCGGTGGAGATAAACTCAGATAAATGAGTACAACCCCTAAAGTCAAACTATAACCCAACCAATGGATGTGATATACAGTGCTCTGTTCGAAGGCGACATGACTCGACAGCTGCCAAAGATAACATCTTTCCTTATCCGTCTTTTTGGTTTTTTAATTTTTTTGGACTTTTTCAGTTATTTGAAAAGCTTGAAAAAAGAACAAACTAGCTTTATAGTTACAAACTAGGAGGAGATGAGTGTCATAAGGGAAAAAAACTAGTTCCAAGTAGTGGAACATACCTATGCTCAATGCAAGGATACATGTGTAGGATATCGACACTCGGGGGAAAATCCCCTCCCGGTAAAAAGGGAATCAAGCTGCGAAGGATATAAAAAATGGCTCTGCATGGCTAGACATGAGACGAGCTCGGGCTATATGGCTGAAACGCAATGTCAGGGGAGCTGACATAAAGCTCAATGAGGCAGGAAAAGTTCATGATAATGCATTCACAACTTGACATGAGGGAGTCCTGAGGGAAATAGGCCAGCATAAGATCAAGAGGAGTATGAGGCTCTTGTGAAATGTCATGGCAATACTATACAACGGACTCCCAGACCTAAGAGAGGACTCACAGCATGGGTACCAAATGCAAAAGGGATCTAATTAGGGCACCCATGTATAGGAAAGCTCTACCATTCACATAATATCACTTCTAACAGCAGCATGAAGGTTCCATGATACCATGGAATGGGTCCGTACCTAAGGTTAATATGGAATAATCATAAGGCAATGCATAAGTGCAAGCGGATGTGAAATCCTAACCTATATGCCGGTTCAGACATAATACCTGTGATAGCCATGAACGGGTCAAAACCTCGGAGAGAGTGTACAAAAACTGGATCCTACATGACAACCATATTAGAACAAAACAACCCAAAATAGTCAATAAAGAATCCACACTTGATTTCACCACTTGATAACAGGGAGTCCGGAGGGAAACAGGCCAGCATAAGATCAAGAGGAGTATGAGGCTCTTGCGAAATGTCATGGCAGTACTATACAACGGACTCTCGGACCTAAGAGAGGACTCACGGCATGGGCACCAAATGCAAAGGGGAGCTAACTAGGACACCCATGTATAGGAAAGCTCTACCATTCACATAGTACCACTTCTAACAGCAGCATGAAGGTTCTGTGATACCATGGATTGGGTTCGTACCTAAGGTTAAGATGGAACGGTCGTAAGGCAATGCATAAGTGCAAGCAGATGTAATATCCTAACCTATATGCCGGTTCAGACATAATACCTGTGATAGGAACGAATGGGTCGAAACCTCAGAGAGAGTGTACAAAAACTGGATCCTACATGACAACCATATTAGACCAAAACAACCCAAAATAGTCAATAAAGAATCCACACTATAGGATATAGGGAGGAATGATCATGAAAACCGCACCCAAAGGAAACATTATGGTGAACGATGAGACATAAAAAAGAAACTAAGGTGTAGACCCAACGTTCATGCATACACTACCACCCCAGTGAGGGTGACCACTGGTGTAAAGACCGAGCCAAGGGAAAAAATCCTCCACAAATGGAGTAGAGGATGGAAGATGACCATTCGCAAATCTATGAGCACGGTAAGGGGCTATGATGCCCCCAAGTTTGACACCAGAGTCCGTACTAGGACCAAGGATGGGTGATAAGATACCAGGCATGACGAAAAAAAAAGGACCTGAACTCAAGAGAGCATAAATATACTCAAGTCATCACAATCCCAAAGGCCAACTAGTGCACAAAGAGCACACTCCTAAGAAAATCTACAGCCAAAATACAAGCAAACCAAGGGGAGGATATGTGAGCTCCCGAATGCAGCAGGTATGTCTCGCCTAGGAGAGGCTCGAAACTCCCATACACTACAAGCGGAGGTACGTAACCAATTATTGTGGCCCTCAGCTTCAACGCGTAAAGAGACTGTGCTGTCTGACCCCAACCTGGCCGGGACACCTGCAGAATAACCTCTACAAGTACCCCCTCGATATCCTAGGTAAGGCCACTAAGGTCACCTCAATATACTCAATGCTTAGGTGGACAGTCATAGGCAGGATTGACCGTATGGGTAGGGTAGCAAAGCACGAAACTCTTGAAAGAGCCCCCAAATATGAATACACTCCTGGAAATATCTCTGGTGCTACTCAGTTATGACTAGGGGTCATCCCAATCAATAACCGCTCACATTGCCTCATGCTTAACTCCCGTTTGAGAGGAGGATCCTAAGAAACACTGGTTATACCAAGGATTTTACACACTCACCTGGACAGACACCTATATGTTGTTGTTTAGTGATCTTGGAGAATTGACTTACAATGAACTATTCCAAGATACTAAAACCTAAGCTTGTTGGTGCACCCTATAAAAGAAAAGAGTGTAGTTCATTTTAATTTAGCGTTGATTTTAGTTGGCTGTAATTACTCAAAGGGAAATGGTCGTGCAACTAGTGATATTAAGACTCAGCAGTGAAATAAAAGTGCACACCATAACAAACAATGCTAAGTGCAATATTTGTCAAATGAAAAATAGGGTATGCCACTACATGAGATGCATAAATATATATTCCTTTCCGAATGTCAATGCATTCTTTCCTATATGAAAGCCTAAACACAACTCTCATCCAAGCAATCCAATGCAAGTACCTCCTCAAATCCATATCTAAGATGCAACTAAGAGTGCAACTACTTTGCATTTTTCAATATAAAAGAATGAAAAATGCAATAAAAGTCATCTAAAACTCTCAGTCTCTGTAGCAAGTATAAAAGACAAGCCCATCAAGACACCAAGACAAAAAGAGTAATGCACTAATGGAAAAAAAAAAGAAAAAATGACTAAAACTACTTTCAAAGAAAAATCAATGAAAATGCGGTCTCTGGTCACAAAAGAAGCATCCAACAGACAACATCAGACCCAAGGAAGACCCAACCACACTCACAACCCACCCAGCAACTTCCCACAACATCAAACTCACCAAAAGGGAGGATGTACGCGACTGTATAAAGAACAGCTGCGTATGTACACGACTTTTGGCCAAAAATCCGCGTATGTACGCGACTTTAAGCCAAAAACCTGCGTATACAGAGAAGGAAGTGGTAAAAAGCAGGCCAAGGGAAAACCAATAAAGGGGAGTGTCAATGGACAAACATACTATAAAATGTGACACAGAAACAGGGAGAAACAAAGAGCAAGTCAATAATATCAAGCCCATTGTGCCCCCAACCCCAAAGAAAAACAAGGAACTTCCCCAGCGGAGTCACCAATTCTGTTACGGAGAGAAATTCCTATGGCTTGGGGTACCACAACAGACAAATTTGACTCCAGAAATCAATCTTTCCCAATATGCAATAGAAATAAAATGTCTAACACTAAAGGATCAGACATCGTACCTTATTCCGGACGGTTGAAGTAGATCCCCATTGAGCTTTCTAATCTTCAGCTTGAATTGATATAATACTTCCTCAACAACAAGTAAACAATACAAGCATACTATATATCATGGTGTTAGATCTATTCTAGCATATATAATCAATAATGTAAAAGCATTTGACATATTCCAATGGATACAATATTTAATCAAATACACATCATTGGACAAGAAAAGATATTTCCATTAATATAAATCAGAGATTACAAGATAGATACAACCTCTGATGGCACGTCTGCGAACCGGAGAAACTGAATCCCCCACTTGGGCCTCCACCACCTCAATACTCCATCTCACAATAGCAAGCTCACTAGCAAAAGGCAAGCTTGGGAACAACACAAAAGTGCTCCAAGGGACAAAGGGATGCAGACTCAAGTACAAATTCTGGCAACAATGGACTATAGTTTTGTTGCTCTCAATCTCTCTATATTCCTTCAATGTACCAAGGGGTTCCTTATATAGCTTCACAAGGGATAATGAAGGGTTGAATCCGAGCGATCTCAAGGCATATGGAAGGCCAGGAGTTGAATGAGTCAGATCCATGTCAAGGAAAACTCCAAAAGGATTTGGATTATGCACACATCCTGATGTACGCGGTTATAGTGGTCAAACCCGCGTATGTACGCGGTTATCGGGTAAAAAGCCGCGTATATCATTTTTCATATAGTCTTAGGGATGATCAAGGAAACATCAAAGGATAAAAGATAGTCCATGGGGTCTAAAGAGTCTACAGCGGGACAGGGGAAGGCCATACAAAGTGTGATTCACCTAGAGTGGTGAAATCCGCTATAACAGCTATTTGCTTCAGTCCCCAGTTTGAGCTCAATGGCGAACTCTACTTCCCGCCTTGGTGGTTGTCCAGGAAGTTGCTCTAGGAATACGTAGGTGAACTATGACAATATTGGGTGTTGACTAACATCTATCGTATTTGACTTCTCATTTATAGCTATCACTGCATATAACTGACATCTCTTATGCATGATTTTCTTTAACTGTAATGCAAAGATGAACCTTAGAGACACTCCTCTTCTGGAACCTTCTAACACTTGCTTATTCTAGGAGTCATATCCAAACATCAATGTCTTCTCCTTGTAGTGTAAAACTGTTGAACGGGTCTCCAACCAATCCATTCCTACTATGACATCGTAGGATCCTAATGAAGTGGTAAACATATAAATCTTAGTGACACAAACCCCTAGGTCTAACTCACAGTATGGGACTAACAACCCAACCCCTTGGTTTATTTTGGATGCTAATTCGATTGCGTCGAAATGTCATTTCTCGATTGCCATCAATTTAATTCTAGTTAGTGCTCTAGGAGAAATACAAATATTTGTAGCTCCAAAGTCAATTAATATGGAAAAATTCATACCATTTATCATACATGTGGTCTCCAGCACCATGGCTTGATGTTTTGCTTGTCGATTTTTCATCATGGCACGAATCCGATGAGCCTGACCCATGTTTCCTCCTGTATTCGGGCATTGTCCCTGATATGCCCCTCTTTGTCTTTGCAAGAAATTCCTCTTTCGATGGGGTCCTCTGCATGTCCAACATGCTCCTCTTGGAAAGGTGATATGGATTTATGTAGGAACGTAATAGAATACACAAATAACCATAGAAACAAATATGTAGTGGAAATAACACTTCATTTCATTAATCAAAGAACTGAAACTTGTTTACATATAGAATGGAAATAAACTAGCTAGAGTGCTGGTAGCATATCTATGAGAAGAGATGTGGCGGCTACATGCCTCTGAACTCTGTTTTACAATGAGGCTCAAAGGCCTATATATTATTGAGAAACAATGGAAACCCTACACATCTAAAAAACTAACCCTAGGAGGTGAAATTCCAGAATGTGGGCCCCATTGGGTAACTTGGTATGTCAATTTCATGGGGTCGTAATTTTGGCATACTACCTCCTTTTGATGCACATGATACATCGTTAGAAAGACCTATTCAAGGAATAAATAAAAACACAACAAATGTCAAGTCTGAAATGGACTCCTATTTTCCCGACCATTCGATGCCGAAAAAACGTCGTTTTAGGGCTTCAAAACGGCTTCGAAATTTTAGGACCCGAAAAATTCCAAAAATAGTAAATTGTACTACAATTAAGGAAACTAGAAAATTGAAAGAAACATTAATGGTGGGGGTCCAAGTGGAATAGGATGGTGGCCACCAATATCCTCTTGGATTAGAGGGTCCCTGCTGAAACTGCAGAGCAGGCCCACTGTTGTGTTTTGGTCGTTGTGTCAATGGCCTATTTCCTTGAGGTTGGTTCTGCGGAGTTGGTGCTCAAAATGGAGCCCTTAGCGCTCCATTTCCCTGTCCCTAATTTCCCGTCCTAGGGTTAGGGTACATGTCTCTACGCCCTCCTCTTGGCCTCGAGGCATTTATTTGTTGTGCTCTCGACCTTCGGTCATTCTACCCCACAAGTCGAGGTTGTCGCTGAGGACTACCTTCCGTAACTTCCTCCTATTCTATTATCGCTCACTGTACGATCTCATTTAGTGCACGTGGAATCAAGATGCACACTTTAGTACGAATTTTGTAGTTAATACCATAGATAAATTTTTTCACCCTTAGTTTTCTTGTACTTAGGTGCGGCACATACCATACAAGTTCCATGAATCTTAGCTCGTATTCTGGTATAGACCAAAGTCCCTTCTTCAGTGCATTGAACTCATTTAGCTGTCTTTCTAAAAATTCTTTTGACATGTACCGTTTGCAGAAATTCTTCTAAAACAACTCCTACGAGACTTCAACAAGCTCTAAACCCAGCTGCAACATAATCGTCTTCCACCATAATAGGGAATTCCCCTTCAGTTGTAGAATTGACATACACACTTTCATGTTTGAGGAGTAGGTGTGCAATGCAAAGCACATGGTGATGTTTTGTAACCATGCCTTTGCAGCTGTGTCGTCCAAGGCACCATAAAATTCTAGGAATCAAACCTTTTCCAATTCCCTCCATGCCATCTCCGGTGGAGGTACTGGGGCTATGACGAGCAATCCGGAGTTCCTCGACTAACTTGTTCCAGCCTCGAAACCAGTGCGTCTATCATTCACTGGAATGAGTGCATCATATCCATAACTTCACTTAAGGGATGTTGTCTTCCTCATTCTTTTCATTATATTAATCTATGTTCTTTGTATGTCGGTCTATTAAAATAAGTACATAATCATATTTTATATATACGAACATGGACTATAAAAACTAAAATACCTAGACATCGTATTACTCTATCTCTTTTATTCATATAATTCAAATCTACTTCTTCAAATATACCGGTTTCCTCGCTTCCATTCCATGATGGGTACTCTCCTTCCCCAGGATCCCCGATCTCGATGTGGCTAGCAACTAAAATACAATGCCAAGCTGCTGTTGAGAGGATCCCAACCTTGCTCACGTTGTATTGAACCACACTCTTACGTAGTCACCTTCGAGTCACAAAATTGATTCGTGCTCAAACTATGGCAGAACATAAGAGCAAAAGATCCCCTCTCTTCCTCCTTTTTCCTCTTTTTATTAACCCTTTCGCCAATCACAATGCATCCATGCATTCCTTTAGTTTAACTGATTCTTTCCTTAAATCTTTTATTTATTTTATTTTATTTACTCACCTATATTTTGTTATCTTAGGTTATCTTTTAGTTAGGTTTTTATTTTTGCAATTTAGTCTTCATTTTAGTTTAGTTATTTACTTTATTTATTCATTTATTATTTTTATTTATTTATCCATTATTTTTATTTATTTATTTATCTACTTATTTATCTATTTATTTATGTTTGGTTTATTTATTTATTTAATCATTTTATCATCATCATCATCATCATCATTATTATTACTTAACAGATCATGATATGCTTATGTTCTTTAAGACAAATTTTATTATTTCCCTTTAGTTCAATTAGGTGTTAATTACTACCGCATTCTTGTTGCGACCAAAATTATCAAGCGGCTATGCTCCCAGCATGCCCTTTTAATAATTCGTACTAGCGGGGAGTTGGTTACGACGACTGAGCCAATGTTACCTCAATTCTTCTACCCTGCAAAGCGCCAGGTGGTTCTTGGGGAATAAGGCCGAATCCCTATTGCGTGCCCCTCAGTATAATCTTCATGAGTGACCGATTCGCTGCCTACCCTCATGGAACGTGCATCTGATGAGATGGATTTTTCCTCACTCCATTCAAAGCAGATCATGCCGCTCGTTTTCTAGACTTACACATATAATTTCTGAGCCTTGTCACTTGATGTGGGTCGATTGGAAAATGTCTCCCATAACCTGCACATACACACCCTATGCATCAAGTCTCATAGATAAGATTTCAATCATACCATAATTATCCATCGATATCAATTATCGAGGCTTCCCGACTCATTCAAAGTCCATGCATGTCAGTGCATCAAACATATCATAATTTAATAACATTACAAACAAGATTGGTATCACCTGCCATAGTCGTCGACTCAGTTAGAGTATTTGTATACTGATTCTTTCTTTATGTTCATGTACCCGCCTTTCCTGTCACACTCGATAGGCCATCATAGTACACGCTACACAATAATTTCTTTGTCAATCATTCAACAATATACAACTTTAACTCTTACTTGACAACTTCACATAATTTCTGATTCATTCACAATTCAAATCATAATATAATTGTATTCATAATTAACTAAATCATAATTGACTCATCATATAATCCACAAGTCAGATAATTTTGTTTAGGTCATATCTCATAAGTAGCTAATTGTTTCATACCTGTCCGGGTCATCCGAAACCAGATGCCCTCAATAATATGTCCATACTGTTATGGAGAGAAAATTCCTATGGCTTGGGGTATACCACAACAAACTGAATGAAACTTGAAATCAATCCATTGGAAAATATGCAAGAGAAATAAATGCATCTAACACCAAGGGATATGAAGCGTACCTTATTCCGGATGGTTAATGTAGATCCCCATTGAGCTTTTTCAACACGATTGCATTCACTCTTTGCTCTCAACAACAACACACAAGACACGCATGCTATATATCAAAGTGTTAGGAGTACTCTAGAATATATAAACCATCATGTATAAGCAAATAACTACATCCATGGATACAATATTCATAGTTATGCACATGTATTGGATAGGAAATGGATATTTCTATTAATAAAAAAAAAGAAAGAACAGTGACAAAATCCATTGGCACTTCCTCGAACAAAAGAAACCGAGTCCTCCACCTTGGCCTCCACCACTTCAATCCTCCATCTCAATGGCAAGTTTACAAAGCAAAGGAAAGCTTGGGAAGCAACAATGTGTGCTACAAAGGGACAAAGGGATGCAGACTCAATCACAAACAAGTGAGGCAACAATGAACTATAGTTTCCTTGCTCTCAAGATTCTCCTCCTTCAATGTATCCAAGAGGGTCAATATATAGCCCTCCAAAGGGAAATGGAGGGTTGAGTCCAAGCGTTCTCAAGGAATATGGAAGGCCAAGAGTCAAGTTATTCTAGACTCTATGAGGAAAATTCCAATTTTTTTTGTCTTCATGCTCATTTCCCGATGCACGCGGGTATTAGCTCAAAAGCAGTGTGTACACGTGGATATTGGTTTAAAAGTCATGTATACACATAAACAAGTGTTTTTTGGGGAATTTCTTGGGACATCAAAGTATAATTTGAGAAAAGGGGGCCGAAGGAATTTGTAGAGGGACATGGAAGGCCATAAATATGTGATCTACCAAGTGTGGTAAAACCAACTATACACATACAAAGTTTTAGATATCATAATAATAAATAACTAGGTCATTTTCCATAGAATTCCCTCAATGAATAGCTGTAATAATATCAAAAAGTCTAACAAAAAACATGGTGTTACATACACCTCCACATTAGGTAACTTCATCTCGAAGTTCAAAATAAGTACAAATTTTTTTTATACATCTCTGGTGCATCCTCCCAGGTCACGTAGCTGGGATTATAACCATCCCATTTCACCTTGACCTGATCGACTAGTTGATGTCGCAGCTGTCGAGTTCATCGATCCAAAATACAGACAGGTTTAGTCACAAGTACCCTTATACGAAATATGTAATTTCTCATGTCCAAAATGTGAGATGGATCTGACATATAATGATGTAACATAGAAACATGAAAACACCATGCATATGACTCAAAGATGATGGCAATACGAGACGATAAGTAATCAGTCCTAATCTTTCAATAATCTCAAATGACCCTACAAAATGCAGTGACAACTTGGCTCCCTTGCCAAAAATTATGGAGTTCTTCTGCAGCCTCACCCACAAGAAGACTTTATCTCCAACGTGATAGATTTGATCTATTCTATGTGCGTCGGCATAACTCTTATTTCGATCCCGAGCCTCCTTCAGTCGTGCTAAGATGGATTGCATTTCTTCCATTTCTTAGATCATCTCAAGACTATTAAAACTCTATCTTCTAGTCAATCCCAACTCCAAGGTGTTCGACATGGTCGACCGTAGAAGAACTCAAATGGTGCCATTTGAATGGAGCTATGGTAGCTATTATTGTAGGAAAATTCTACCAATGGTAAGTACTCCTCCCAACGATGTTGTTGATCCATGAAGTACATTCAAGGAATGTCTTCTATAACTTGGTTAACCCTCTCAGTATCACTATCTATTTCTGGATGGTAAGCAATGCTAAAATTCAGTTGAGTACCTAAAGCTCCCTAGAAAATTATCCAAAATGTAGCTATGAATACTGATCCCTTGTCAGAGATGATTTTTTGAGGTATGTTGTGCAGTTGCATTACATCATTTATAAAAACTCGTGCAATGTCGCGCCCCTGAAAATTCATCTTTACTAGAATTAAATGTGCACTTTTAGTTAAGGTATCAATTATCACAAAGATGGAATCATGCCTCCTAGAGGTTGTTAGTTTTTCAACATTAAGCTAGCATTATTAGGATCTTTAACTGAGAGAATAACAAGCACAACAATCAAACACAAGAGACAATGAACACAATGTTTTTCCTCGGGGAAACCATAAATGGAGAAAACCCTGCAACTTCCTCAGAGATAGAATCAGCAACAAAATAGAAAATCCCAAAACATTAAGTGATCTCCCGACAACAGTAACCTTCTTCTTATCTAGCCCCAGTGTCTTCTCCTTCCTCAACTATGCACTACACTTGAGTGTGTATGTGATGTGTGCTAAATAGAGAAGTCACCTCTCTATTTATACTGCTTCCCGGCATGACTAAAACCCTAATAGGGCCGACTTCACTACGTGAGTCTAATAACCCTAGAGCACCGGAACTGCATGGACTTTAACCCTTAGGAAATAGGAGGGTTACCCACAATGACTTGACATGACTTGTTTACATTATAGATCCTCCCGATCGAAACATTGGGGCATGACATCATGACTCAATTACATAATAGACACATCCCGGAATAAACATCGGTTTACAATACATAAGATACATAGATGAATACATTCTGAAGTTACAAATCCATCAACACTCCCTCTCAACTAGGAAGGTATTCTTTCGACACAATTTTCAGCACTGGTCTTCTTATCTGTATCGACTAGATCATCTCGTCATCTTCATATTCAAGTCTTCAAGTCTTCTTCGTCTTCAAGTCATCTTCTTCTTCAAGTCTTCAAGTCTTCTTCTACTTCAATTCTTCTTCATCACGAGATCTACATCATCATCACTGCTGGATCGTCATCTCATCTGGATCATCACTCGATTTGGATCGTCATCAAGTCTGGATCATCATCACATCTAGATCATTAATGATTTGGATCATCATCGAGTCTGGATCATCATCACAACTGGATCATCACTTGATCTGGATTGTCATCAAGTCTGGATCATCATCACATCTGGATCATCACTTGATCTGGACCATCATTAAGTGTGGATCATCATCACATGCTATCTCGATTCTTCTCATCACAGGAAGTTATACAAAGTCAATCCTGTAGGCCTACCCTTCATGTAGGTCTTCATCAGCGCTTATATCTAACACTTAATTCAGAATGGCCCGCCCAACTCTTACATCTGACCTCATCTTGTCAGAAAGGAACACCCAACACTCACATTTGACCTCATCTTGTCAGAAAGGCCCAACACTCACATCTAACCATGTGTAAACACATCGCGCCATAATGGCTCAACACTTATATCCGATCATGTGCAAGAACATCACATCGAAAAGGCTCTGCACTTACATCCGGACCCATCTTTTCAGGAAGGCACATCACTCACATCTGACCATGTGTAAACACATCGCGCCAGAATGGCTCAGCACTTATATCTGACCTCATCCTGTCAGAAAGGTTCTGCACTTACATTTGACCATGTGTAAACACATCACATCGAAAGGGTGTGCACTCACATCTAATCATGAAGGAACTAATCCTATCATCGCATCAGAATGGCCCCAAGTCCCAGACTGAGCTACCTAGTAACTGACCAGGTGCCTCCATTCTCCCAGAGAATGGCAGTTGCCCTTACATCTGACCTACTCGTCAGAATGGCCAACACTCACGTCTGACATGGGAGGAACTTAATCCTTTAGCCATGACAGAATGGTTCAGCCCTTACATCTGATCAAGTGGGAACACATCCCTCTCTCATATTAGAATGGATTCTTAGTCCTAGACTAAGTTTTCTTGGTAACTGACCAGGAACCTCCATTCCCAGAATGACAACAACCCTTATATATGATCACTTAGGAACCAATCCTACAGTCGCATCAGAATGGATTAGCACTCATATTTGACATGCAAGGAACCAAATCCTCTCACCATGACAAAATAGCTCAGCCCTTACATCTGACCATGGAAGGAACTTAATTCTCTCCCATGTCAGAATGGCTCACGGACTCATCACTTCCCTTTGGAGGGAACCTCGATCCGGAGAACACCAAGCTTCTCCCTGAAGTACTCAAACTTCACCATAGCCAATGGCTTTGTCAACACATCAGCTATCTGATCGTCCGTCACAACATACTGGAGCTTCACTGCTTCCCTCTACACCATATCCCTGATATAGTGATACTTGATCTCGATATGCTTCGACTTGTCATGAAACACTGGATTCTCTGAGAACTTCACGCAACTCTAGTTGTCACAATGTATACAAGTAGCATCCAACTGGAGATCAAATAAATCAGACAGTAGCTTCCTCAGCCATACTGCCTCACAACTAGCTGAACAAGCTGCAACATACTCTGATTCAGCTGTACTCAGTGCCACACAGGATTGCTTCTTGCTAAACCAAGAGATCACACCTGATCCCATACTAAAGCAACACCCTGAAGTGCTCTTCCTATCAATGGCACTGCCTGCCCAATCTGAATCAACATAACCCTCCAGGTTAATCTTCTGATTTGACTCATACTTGAGCCCATAATCAACTGTACCCCTCAGGTACCTCAGAATATGATTTACAGCAATCAAGTGAACATTTCTTGGATCTGTCAGGAACTGGCTCAAGGTGTTCACATCAAAGCAAATGTTTGGTCTTGTGTTCATCAGGTACATCAAGGACCCAATCATGTGACGATACATCGTAGCATCAACTGACTCTGATGAAGCATCACTCAATAGCTTCAGGTTCGATGCCATAGGTGTGGCCATGGCTTTGCAGTCCATCATCCCAAACCTCTTTAGGATCTCTACTGCATACTTCCCTTGTCCAAGGGAGATTTCATCTGCACTCTGTCATACCTCCATGCCAAGGAAATAATGCATCATACCCAAGTCCTTCATTTCGAACTCGACAGCAAGCTTTCTCTTCGTATCAGCAATCAACCCATCCATACCTGTCACAAACAGATCATCTACATATAGTAGGAGCATCACTGGGTTTCCATCTTCAACCTTGTAGTATAGGTTGGAATCTGCTTTACTCTTGGTAAAGCCCAAACTGGATAGAAAGTTGTCAATTCTGCCGTACCAAGTGTTGGGTGCCTGTTTCAAACTGTATAAGGATTTCTTCAATCTGTACACATGAGACTCTCTGTCATGTGTCTCAAAACCGAGTGGTTGTTCTACATACACATCCTCTTCTACTACACCATTCAAGAAAGTGGTCTTGACATCCATCTGGTGTATCTTCCATTTCATCTCTGCAGCCAGAGCAAGTACTGATCTGATGGAAGTGTATCTGGCTACAGGTGCAAAGGTTTCTTCATAATCTATTCCTTCTTTCTGAGAGAAACCCCGAGCCACAAATATTGCTTTATATTTTTCAATGCTACTATCTGCAGCATGCTTGATCTTGTAGATCCATTTGGAAGTTACAACTGACTTCCCTTCTGGTCTTGGGACAACATCCCAAACATCATTTTTCATGATCAATTGGTACTCTTCGATCATAGCATCCTTCCATTCTTTTCATTTTGTCGCTTCTTCATATCTGGAAGGTTCTTTATCAATGAAATCACATAGTAAAGCTACATACCCAGAGCAGGATCTGGTCCTCTTTCTTTCTCTGTGATTTTCTTCTATAGCCCCATATCTTTTTGCACCTTGGATGATTTCACGTACCCAAGCAGGTTTCCTCTTATGAGGATTCTTCTCCAGAGGTGGATCTACAGGCCTTTGTGGTTCTTCAAATTCTCGATCTTCTACTTGAGTTTCTTCATTCATGGTTGTATCATGAATTCTGGGTGCTTCTGCTTCTTCAGGTTCTTCAACAGGTCTCTTTCTGGATTTTTTGTAAGTCATGTCTTCATCAAATGTCACATCCCTGCTGATGTCAATCTTCTTGTATCCTGGGAAATATATTATGTAAGCCTTTGAGCTTTCAGAGTATCCCACAAATATACCCTTCTTTCATGAAGGATCTAATTTTGTTCTCTTCTCTTTTGGAATGTGTATGTAAACAGGACAACCAAATATTCTGAGATGGTTGACTTCTGGTTTCTTGCCAAAGAAGACTTCTTTAGGAGTCTTGTTCTTGAGTACTCTATGTGGAGTATGGTTCTGTACATACACTGCTGTTCTGGAAGCTTCCACCCAAAGATGCATAGGAAGATCTTGATCATGAAGCATAGCTCTTGCAGCTTCCATGATAGTTCTGTTCTTCCGTTCTGTAATCCCATTTCGTTGTGGATTATAAGGAGTGGACAACTCCCTCTTAATCCTTAATTCTTTACATAGCTCTTTGAATTCATTTGAAGTGAATTCTCCACCATTATCTAATCAAAAGGTCTTGATCTTCTTCTCAGTGTGATTCTTGATTAAGGCTTTGAATTCCTTGAACTTACGGAATACTTCATCTTTGTTCTTCATGAAGTAAACCCATGTCTTCCTAGAAAAGTCATGAATGAAAGAAACATAGTATACATACCCACTTAGTGAGCTTGATGACATAGGACCACATACATTAGAGTGGATGATTTCCAAGATTCCTTTTTCTTTGCTTTCGCTACTTGGAAATGTCTTCTTTGTGTTCTTTCCTTTCACACATCCTTTGCAGACCCCATCATGTTTTGCTTGTATTTCTGGAAGACCTTCAACAACTTTGCTTGCAAGAGGTAGTGCTCTGTAATGCACATGTGCAATCCTTCTATGACAAAGTTCATTTGGCTCTACTGTGTCATGGACCAAGGCTTGTTTTGGATGGCCCTTCAATTTGTGCAAACCTCCTTCTTGTTCACCAATCACTATTGCATCATCAATAGTCTTTCCTTTTGGACACATGATGACTTGACCATCTATGAATGCAACCCTCATTCCTTTTGCATCTAATGCTGATATGGAGAGAAGGTTCTTCTTCAGTCCTAGCACAAACAATACTTCCTTCATTGTCATAGAATTTCCAGAGTCTAGCTTATAGGAAGATTCCCCACTACCTTTTGTTGGATACTGGTAGTCATCTCCTAGATTCACCTTGTGAGGTGATTCATGTTCTAAGAGTTTCACAAAGGATTCCTTGAATCCAGTCATATGTTTGGAAGCCCCACTATATATAAGCCAATCATCACTTCCATGAGTAATGTTTCCCGTGAGAGTGGAAATCAAAACATATTCATCCTCGCTTGAAAAATCTTCACTTTCATACCTGGTTCTCTTCAATGAAGGTTCATCATCCTCTGTAGCATGAGCATGATGTCTTCTTTTGTTTCCCTTCTTCTTGTGAGAGCTACTTTTGTTCTTAGGACAATCTCTAGCAAAGTGTCCTTTTTCATCACATGTATAACAAATGAACTTAGACTTATCTCTAGGTTTTCTAGAGTTATTCCTTTGATGAGAGTACTTACTTCTGTGATGGCTGGATCTAGGTTTCTTGGATTGTACTATGAGATCTTGATATTCACTTCCCATATTCTTTTCTTGACCTGCTATTTGAGCTTCTTCTTGAGAAAATTCTTCCCACAGTCTGCTGAACTTGACTAATTTCTTTCTAGCACAGATCCCTTGAATGAAAGAGTCCCATGTCCTAGGGAGACCATTCAAGGTGGTCATCACAATTTCTGCATTCTCCACTTCTTCATCTACTGCTTCTAATTGTTCCTTGATCTGATAAACCCTTGTGAAGTAAGACTGGATGGTCTCTGTATTCTGGATCTTCACATTCTTTAGTTGATTCCTCAGAGTCATTTTCTGGTTTATGTTCTTCCCTTCAAACAATTTGGTTAGGGCATCAAACATAGCTTTAGGTGTCTTGAGAGAGGATAACTGTGGGATAAGGTGATCCTTGATAGAATCAGCAATGATCCTCTTTTCCATAACCAACTTCTTCTTATTTAAGGCCTTAGCATCATCTCCCTCTGGAACTGGAACCTCCTCATTGATGTAGGAGTCCAACTCATTCTCTTCCAGGACCAAGGAGATCCTATACTTCCAAGCTCATAAGTTATCAACTCCCTCAAGATTTTCATCAAGACTGGTATGATGAGACATCTTAACTAAGAACCTCAAATGGAAATACAAAAGATTTAGATCTTACCAGGTCAAGATGTTGGATCTGGATTTGGAGCTGAAATCCTGTAGTACTGGTTCAGGAGCAAATTAGGGTTTTGCTTTTCTAGAGTTCTGTCCAACCAAATGATTTGAAATTGATCCCTAAGATTGATTTCAGGGAGGATATCAATCCAGGCCTGGGCTCATTGAAAAATTCCTCTTCTGTGAAAAGCCCTAATTTCTGGCAGTAGTGTAGGGCCCAAAACTAAAAAACCTCAGAATTGGATTCTGCTTCGACAGAAAGATGCGCTCGAAGGAGAAGAGTTGTTCCACCTTACTTTTTCTGAAAATCTATGGAGGAAGATCCATAAACTAGGAAGCCCTAGTTCCCGCAGCTTCACAGTGTCTTATTCTCAGGTTAGCTCTGATACCATGTTAGTTTTTCAACATTAAGCTAGCATTATTAGGATCTTTAACTGAGAGAATAACAAGCACAACAATCAAACACAAGAGACAATGAACACAGTGTTTTTCCTCGGGGAAACCATAAATGGAGAAAACCTCGCAGCTTCCTCAGAGATAGAATCAACACCAAAATAGAAAAGCCCAAAACAGTAAGTGATCTCTCGATAGTAGTAACCTTCTTCTTATCTAGCCCCAATGTCTTCTCCTTCCTCAACTATGCGCTACACTTGAGTGTTTATGTGACGTGTGGTAAATAGAGAAGTCACCTCTCTATTTATATTGCTTCCTGGCATGACTGAAACCCTACTAGGGCCGACTTCACTAAGTGAGTCTAATAACCCTAGTGCCCCGGAACTGCAGGGACTTTAACCCTTAGACAATAGGAGGGTTACCCATAATGACTTGACATGAATTGTTTACATTATAGATCCTCCCGATCGGAACATCGGGGCATGACATCATGACTCAATTACATAATAGACACATCCCAAAATAAACATCGGGTTACAAGACATAAGATACACAGATGAATACATTCCAAAGTTACAAATACATCAACAGAGGTCATCGACAACCCAACGATAAATTCAATAGATATCACCTCCCATTTAGACTCAGGGATGGCAGGGGGCAGTAACAATCCTGCAGGGTGGTGATGATCAACCTTCATGAGCTGACATTCTAGGCACATTGCGACAAAGTCTACCACATCCTTCTTCATACCATGCCAGAAAAATAGTGGTTTTAGATTTCCATACACTAGTAATGTGCACATTTTTCCCATGAAAAATCGTTTCTATTGCAACGCTTGTGCATTTCTATAGTGACAAACATGACCTCTTTTTTTCATGGAAAAACTTTCGTCGTTGTAGAAACACTTTCCACAATTCGTCTCTATAGCAACACAAAAGACATGAAACATGGGTTGTGAAAAAAATCAAACTGTGTCGCTATAGAGACACTTCCCTGTCACTATAGAAACACTTCCATCGTCACTATAATGACAGAGTCACATGTTTAACATATGTTTATACCAGTGATGTGTCGTCGCTGTAGAGATGAGGTGCTGTCACTATAGAGAAAACACCTTTAACATTCCAACGGACTTGCTATACTAGTATTTGTAACTTGCTAGCGAAGGAATTTCTGTCACTAGTATAGCAACAGATCTGTTAATTTTAAAAAAAATGATGTTGAAAGAATGTTAATACATCAACAAGGTTCATATGTATTAGTCACCAATATATATCCAATAGAAGAAAATAAATATTACCAATGTTACTCTAAACCATGAACAACCTTTTCAAATGGAGGAGCTTTGTTTATATGGATATCTAGGCTCAAAACCTCCATGATCAAATAATAATATCCATACCAAATACCTAGATCTAATCTAGGAATGCATAACCAATAATATCCATCTAATCCACTTGGTGGACAAGTTCAGTAATAAAATATTGGTGGCTATGCTACATGTAAGAATCTCCAAGTGAAAAAGGATGCACCCCCCCGAAGTGGGAAACAAACCAAGCCAAGTCAATAAAAAACTCATCAATCACCTCCAAGAGAAAGTTGCTCCTCTAAAAATGTGAAAAACAACTGATTTTGTTCACACATGTGGCATGCAAGAGATAAATACTCGTGTGGACAGTGCATGGCATCTTGTAGGGTGCATTATCAACAAAAAGGGACAAGAATAAGTCCAAATGTGGTCTTCAAGCTATACCAATGGTCATATCCAAGATCCAATGTGTCAAGCCCCTATCCAACTCATGCTTTTTCTTGCCAAAACAACAAACTCCATCATGAAATAAGGGTACAACCCCATCTAGTCAACCAAACATGAATAAATTAAGTGAAGTGGCTCCAAATATATGTCAATCAAGCCAACTGATCCACTCTCTAGTATTTCCAATGCCCTCATGAACATGAACATGGTTGACTAAGGCCAGTTACTATTTATAATGATTCAAGGCCATTTTTTGTCACAGAGGCGAACAAATTAAAAATTGCTAGCAACAATATGAAAGTCAACATTTGGTATTCAAAATCAGTAGACTATATGAATATTTTTTTATTCTAAATGAGAAACTTTTTGGAGTTAAAAAAATGCATACTTTGAAGGTTTAATGGCTTCCATATTTGGGTTTGGGTTACAACATAATTTCCATATATAGCAATAACATGCAAAAGCTTTTGATACTTTCCAAACCGTACCAATAAGGTTAGAGAACTAAGTAGTAGGATGCAAAAGAGTTCGATTTTTTAATAATTTAGGAAAGTCCTTAAATTTGAGTGTCATTAATGATTTAATACCCTTTTACCTCCTAAAAACATTGCTGATCCTCTCAAGCACTATACAAGCCACCATGATCAACTACAATCTAACAAGGAGTGAGCCTAGTGGGTTTTGAATCTTGATCATTATCGCTGTAAGCACTCCAACTTGTCACTAGACCACACTGATGGAGTTAAGGATTATATACTTAATAATACTCACAGTTAAATTGCAATAAAATTTTGCATGTTAGCGAATGTCAACATGTGGACCAACATCCTTGCTTGGAAACATATTTTTTCTACATGACTATTAACTTTTATACACATTGATGAGGCAATTTCATACAACCTAGAAGTCCATAGCAATGAAATCTTAGGATCTTGTTATTAGAATCTTAGATGTTCTATTTTCCATCGCTCTTTAGACCGAATACCCACTTTCATGCAATTAATTTCTGATTGTACTATCAATTCAAATATTTTATGTAGTTTTGTTGATTTTCTTAGTGGATTTTCCCAACAATAATAATATTATAGATACTAGAATATCTATTAAATTCTTGTGTTATTGTTGAAATTAAGTTGAAGTAGTGAGCCAATTTTGTTTATATATGAATATATTTTGCACTGACCAAAACCACAGAACAAACAACTATATAATTCACCAAAAACAATGATTTTACACCATGTTGGAAGTCAATATTTTTGAATTAGTTAATTCTATATTTTATATTGTGCTCAAGTCATGTAGTATTTTCTATACTAGTCTTGTCTTAGTTTGCATTGTTGAGAAACATCTTAGAAGTGACATTATTCAGTTACAATCACAGTAACACTATGCTCTTTTTGTGATAAGATATTCCTAAACTAAGAAACTGTTTGGAAATAAAACAAAAGACTTGCATATTTCTATATGAATCAGACCAATTCCCACTTATACTTGCTTTGTTGCAGAGCTTCTTTATGTAAGACATGGGGACTTTTATACCTATGTTCTTCAGCAATGTTCCCTGGAATTGAAATAGATTCTAGTATTCTAGACTACATTCACAATGTCATCAAAGAATTGGAGAATGATTCTCAATTTCATACCATGGTATCGACTGCTTTCAAGTCCCTTGAGCACTCTGTGAAAAATGGTCCAAGACTATTTGTTCCATCTCAAGATGAGTTAGAGGCTGTTTTGGTTGGAAAGAAACTAACCACAACATTATTTTTTCTAGATGAAACATTTGAAGACATTACTTACGATATCACTACCACAGTTGGGGAATTAGTGCAGGTAGAGACAAGCTTCATTTTCTGTAGATGCATAGCTCTGTCTATAATTGACCTTGCAATGCAAGGATCATTCTTTATGAGCTTAAGCTTCAGAAAAAATCACTTTGTTAGCTGTACAATAATCATTTGATTTTCATGGAATTATTTTACAATATAGTGGATTCCTTCGAATTGACCATTGTGTAGTAAAGCTTAACTTTCTTTCAATTTTAATCACTCAATCCCTTTTTATACATTCATTGTGTTATTGCATTACCTAGAATGCTACCTTATGGCATCTGGAGTACCTTTTGAACTGATCTCCTTGGGTTGTTCGTGGCATTTCATGGCATTTTATGGGCCTCTTTTTTCAGTATGTGGATGGTATACTAGAAACTTTGGTCTCCATTACGACCTACAAACATCCAAGCAAACTATGACAGTAATAAAAGGCTATTGAAGTTTCTTTTATGGTGCAATTATTGACAGATTTTGGAGGGCTTTCCGTCAGTAAAAAAACCTAGCACTGTACCCTTCCTCAGGTGAACTGCAAAATAACAAGTAAACTAAGAAGTATTAGGTGTTGAACCCAAGGGTAGTACTAAAGCAATATTGTGGCAGCTTGCAACCATTTCCATCATTTTTACCTAGGAAGATTTAAATCCACGAAAAAGGAGTATGTAGCAGCATGTACTACTGTTTTTTCCAACATAATTATATGTTTATCTCAACAGACTTTTGAGCCTAGATTACAAGACAGTGTAGCAACACTAGGGCACACTATTGGGGCATGGACTGTGAGTAGTTATGTGGCAGCAGAATAACCCTATCACATGGATGAATAAAAGGGGTTGCTTGGGAGGAGGCATCATTTGAAAAGAGATTCATTTCAGTAACCTCTATCCACAAGGTGAGGAATTACCCTTTGTACATGTTGGGGTTGATCTTACACCTTATACATTTGTTGGGGCATTATATTGTACATATGAAAATTGTATCTTGATGACACATCATCATTGATCTTCATGGATACATATTTGAAGGCATAACATACATGACTTGACATCTTGGAGGTCTTCTATTGGTGAAGTGGTGGTGTGTTTCATCCCATTTTCCCACATAAGTGCTCTTTGCACACATGAAGGCATGAACATTTAATCATCTACTTGGATCCTACACCACATGCGGGATACTCTTGGGAACTTTCTACATATGTTGAGCCATGATTGGGATGACATGGAACTTGAATACATATTTTGGGGCATAACTTGGATATGTGGCATGCCTTGGAGGGCTTTCATTGGTTGATGGGTGGAGTGTTTGGTTTCCTTGGCCCACATGTACCCCTCTTGTATGAAGAGACTCTTCACCTTCCACACATCTAGGTCTTTTTGGGAAATGGCACATGGTATCAAATATTAGTTTTGGCTCTAGCATGCAGTTTTTCTAATGGTTTGGATGTAGCATCCGACCTTTGGAGACTTTAGGGGTCATAATAAACACCATTTAATTGATCTCAACCTAGACTTGGACTAGTGCACTAGTTGGGAGGCCTTCTTTGGGCCTTACTTGATGTACTTAGAGTGGACCTATTTTTTTGTATTTTGTTGGAGGATGTCTTTTCCCCCCTGTTTTAGGGTTTTTAGTGGAATTATTCATTTTTTATTGTAGAGGAAGTTGAAGCATTTCTCCTATAAAAGGAGAGCTCCTCCTTTCCCTCCTTTTGTCAGGCGAGCTAGTTCCTCCTCACTTCATTTTCATGTTTTAAATGAGGGATAAACCCCATGAAAGATTAAGAGTTGTATCCTTTTGGTGCATATATGATTTATTGTAACAACTTTCATGAGGAATTTATGTAATGCTTGTGTAGTGGATGGATTTATGTGATTATGCAAGGCTATTGATGATAATTAAAGTAAGCACTCTTGGTTATATTTATGAAAGGTTGAAGCACTAATTGGTTTGTTTGAGGCATTTCTTTCCTATGTCCACTCTCCTCCCGCGTCTTTATCCCTTGAAATCCTAGCCCTTGTGGAGGATCCTTGCTTGGTTCTTGAAGCTATTGGTGATGATCAAGTAAGCACTCTTGTTTGTCTTTATAAAAGGTTGAAACATTGTTTGATGTGTTAGGAGTTTATTTCTAGCTTGGTGTCTCACCCACTATCCTTCCTTGTCCTTCAACCCTTGAAACCATAGCTCTTGTGGCAAGTGTTTACTATGGTAAATCCCCCATAGAATCTTTAAGTTGCATAAGCCCTATAAGTTGACTAAGATGTGTGATTTCTAGCCAACACCTCTTTCCTTTGAGTTTCTTGTGCTAAATATTATGGTGGATTTTACTTGACTCCATAACCCAATTGGTGAAGACATTGGTATCTAGGGTTTTGATCCCCTTCCTAACATCAACATTTCTTATATTTCTACTTTAAAACTTAATTCTATTATGGTTTTCTCTTCTAATTCACCCTAACTCTTAGTGCTAAATCCATTGTAGTCTTAACCTAGTGTTATAGCGTATTTCACCACTCCAGGTGAATCACACTTTGTATGGTCTTCCCCTGTCCCGCTGCAGACTCCTTAGCCCCTATGGACCACTTTTTGTCCTTTGATGTTTCCTTGATCATCCCTAAAAACACATGAAAAATGATATACGCGAATTTTAAACCTATAAGCACGTACATACGTGGGTTTGACCACTAAAAACATGTACATCAGGATGTGTGCATAATCCAAATCCTTTTGGAGTTTTCCTTGACATGGATCCGACTCATTTGACTCCTGGCCTTCCATATTCCTTGAGATCGCTCAAATTCGACCTTTCATTACCCCTTTGAAAAGCTATATAAGGAACCCCTTGATACATTGAAGGCATAAGAGAGAATTGAGAGCAAAGAAACTATAGTCCATTGTTGCCGGAACTTATTCTTGAGTCTGCATCCCTTTGTCCCTTGGAGCACTTTTGTGTTCTTCCCAAGCTTGCATTTTGTTTGTGAGCTTGCTATCGAGAGATGGAGGATTGAAGTGGTGGAGGCCCAAGTGGGGGATTCAGTTTCTTCGGTTCGTAGACGTGCCATTGGAGGTTGTATCTTGTAATATTTGATTTATATTAATAGAAATACATTTTCCTATCCAATGATGTGTATTTGAATGAATATTTTATCCATGGGATTATGTCAAATGCTTTTACATTATTGATTATATATGCTAGAATAGATCTAACACCATGATATCGAGAATGCTTGTATTGTTTACTTGTTGTTGAGGAAGTAATATAGCAATTCAAGCTGAAGATTGGAAAACTCAACGGGGATCTACTTCAACCGTCTGGAATAAGGTACGAGGTCTGATCCTTTAGTGTTAGACATTTTATTTCTATTGCATATTCGGAAATATTGATTTGTGGAGTCAAGCTGTCTGTTGTGGTACCCCAAGCCATAGGAATTTCTCTCCATAACAGAATTGGTGACTTTGCTGGGGAGTTCCTAGTCATTTTTCCTTTGGGGGTTTTTATCGGTACAATGGGCTTGACATTATTGACTTGCTCTTTGTTTCTCCTTGTTTCTGGGTTGCATTTTATAGTATGTTCATCCATTGACACTCCCCTTTATTTGTTTGACCCTTGGCCTGCTTTTTACCACTGCCTTCTCTGTATACGCAGGTTTTTGGCCAAAAGTCGCATACATATGCCTATATACGTGGGTTTTTCGCCAAAAGTTGTGTATATACGCGGCTTTTATTTAAACAGTCACGTATATCCTCCCTATTGGTGATTTTGATATTATGGGAAGTTGCTGGGTGGGTTGTGAGTGTGATTGGGTCTTCCTTGGGTCTGATGTTGTCTGTTGGATGCTTCTTTTGTGACCAGAGACCACTTTTTCATTGATTTTTCTTTGAAAGTAGTTTTAGTCATTTTTCCTTTTTGTTTTTCCATTAGTGCATTACTCTTTTTTTCTTGGTGTCTTGGTGGGCTTGTGTTTTATACTTGCTGTAGAGACTGAGAGTTTTAGATGAATTTTATTGCATTTTTCATTCTTTTATATTGAAAAATACAAAGTAGTTGCATCTTAGATATGCATTTGAGGAGGTACTTGCATTGTATTGCTTGGATGAGAGTTGTGTTTAGGATTTCATATAGGAAGGACTGCATTGGCATTCAGAAAGGAATATATATTTATGCATCTCATGTAGTGGCGTACCCTATTTTTCATTTGACAAAGATTGCACTTAGCATTGTTTGTTATGGTGCGCACTTTTATTTCACTGCTGAGTCTTCATATCACTAGTTGCACAGCCATTTCCCTTTGAGTAATTACAACCAACTAAAATCAACGCTAAATAAAATGAATTACAGTCTTTTCTTTTATAGGGTGCACCAACAAGACTAGGTTTTAGGGTCTTGGAGAAGTTCATTGTGAGTAAATTCTCCAAGACCACTAAACAACAACATGTAGGTGTATGTCCAAGTGAGTGTGTGAAATCCTTGGTATAACCAGTGTTCTCAAGATCCTTCTCTTAAAAGGGAGTTAAGCACGAGGCAGTGTGAGTGGTTATTGATTGGGATGACCCCTAGTTATAACTGAGTAGCACCGGAGATATTTCCAGGATTGTATTCGTATCTGGGGGATCTTTCGAGAGTTTTGGGCTTTGCTACCCTGCCCATACGGTCAATCCCGCCTGTGAATATCTACCTAAGAATTGAGTATATTGAGGTGACCTTAGTGGCCTTACCTAGGTTATCGAGGGGGTACTTTGCAGGGGTTATTCTACAGGTGTCCCGGCTAGGTAGAGGTCGGACAGCACAGTCGCTTTATGCATTGAAGCTGAGGGCCACTATAATTGGTTACGTACCTCCGCTTGTAGTGTATGGGAGTTTTTAGCCTCTCTTAGGCAAGACATAACTACTGCATTTGGGAGCTCACATATCCTCCCCTTGGTTTGGTTTTATTTTGGCTCTAGATTTTCTTAGGAGTGTACTCTTTGTGCCCTAGTTGGCCTTTGGGATTGTGGTTACTTGAGTATATTTATGTTATCTCAGGTTTGGGTCCTTTTATGTTCGGCATGCTTGGTATTCTATCACCCTTGCTTGGTCCTAGTACGGACTCTGGTGTTAGACTTGGGGGCATCACAGCCCCTTACCGTGCTCATAGATTTGGGAATGGTCATATTCTGCCCTCTAATCCATTTGTGGAGGATGTTGACTCCCTTCTCTCGATCTTTACACCGGTGGTCACTCTCATGGGGTGGTAGTGTATGCGTGAACGTTGGGTCTACAACTTAGTTTCCTTTTTATGTCTCATCGTTCATCGCATTGTTTCCTTCGAGTGCTGTTGTCATAATCATTCCTCCCTATATCCTATAGTTTGGATTATTTATTGACTATTTTGGGTTCTTTTGGACTAATATGGTTGTCATGTAGAGTCCAATTTTTGTACACTCTCTCCGAGGTTTCGACCCATTCATGCCTATCACAGGTATTATGTCTGAACTGGCATATAGGTTAGGATATCACATCCGCTTGCACTTATGCATTGCCTTATGACTGTTCCATCTTAACCTTAGGTACGAACCCATTCCATGGTATCACAGAACCTTCATGCTACTATTAGAAGTGGTACTATGTGAATGGTAGAGCTTTCCTATACATGGGTGTCCTAGTTATCTCCCTTTTGCATTTGGTACCCATGCTGTGAGTCCTCTCTTAGGTCCGGGAGTCCATTGTATAGTATTGCCATGACATTTCGCAAGAGCCTCATACTCCTCTTGATCTTATGCTGGCCTATTTCCCTCAGGACTCCCTCATGTCAAGTTGTGAATGCATTATCATGAGCTTTGCTTGCCTCATTGAGCTTTATGCCGGCTTCCCTGACATTGTGTTTCATCCATATAGCCCGAGCTTGTCTCATGTCTATCCATGCAGAGCCATTTTTTTATATCCTTCGCAACTTGATTCCCTTTTACCGGGAGTGGATTTTCCCCCGAGTGTCGATATCCTACACATGTATCCTTGCATTGAGCATAGGTATGTTCCACTGCTTGGAACTAGTTTGTTTTCCATTATGACACTCGTATCCTCCTAGTTTGTAACTATAAAGCTAGTTTATTCTTTTTTCAAGCTTTTCAAATAACTGAAAAAGTCCAAAAAAATAAAAAAACTGGACAAGGAAAGATGTTATCTTTGGCAGCTGTCGAGTCGTGTCACCTTCGAATAGAGCATTGTATATCACATCCATTGGTTGGGTTATAGTTTGACTTTAGGAGCTGTACTCGTTTATCTGAGTTTATCTCCACCAACTGGTTAAGCTTCCAGTCCCCATGGAGCCTCTGTTGATGCCTCCTGTGTCACAGGGATGTCCTAGTTTGTATATCGAGTCTATGCTGCCTTCATTCAGTCACCATATGCCATTATGCTCTTGTTCAAAGGAAGTTGAAACCTGAGTCGGCCATTCCTTAGTTATCTTGACTTTTCATGTCAGCCATTCCTGGTACAGTTACTGGTTCGTGCACCTCATGATCGAGTCCTTCCACATTATACAGCTTTGCTGAGTACCTCATGTTGGATGATGGGGGATGCCTTAATTCCCTCCTTCTAGCGGATTTCATCCCATCAACTTCAGATAATTTATTCTGGGATTGGAATCTAGAGTCATTTTGAGTGCCTTGAGACTTGCAGTCATCAGTGGCAGGTTCTCTCGCCATCGACAGTTTCTTGGGAATACATCAATGTCCCCTGATCGATGGATATTCTCAAGTGTTTGACCTCAAAAAATTTATTCACACTTGTTAGTTTTCACTCTATTATAGCTCAAAATGACACATCTCTGCCTGTGACCACTTTCCCATGATTCCGTCGCATGTCGACACTTCATGAAAGTCACTGAAAAAACACCTAACTTGGAGGACCTATATCTTGAGTTCTGTAACTAAGTTTCACCTAATCTCTACAACGTTGGAAAGGAATTTCAGTTAGCTAAACCTTTTCAGATGACACCAAAGTCTTAAAATGCCCAGAGATGCCCTAAAAATGAGTTTTTTTTGTCTACACACGACTTGTCAGTTATACAACCCGCGTGTGCTTTTATACGCAACTTTCTGTACTAGCAACCCACGTATACTTTTCGTATATGCGACTGTCCAATTATGCAACCCACGTATTCCTTTTAAAACTGTGAAAAAACACATCTTTTAAAATTCGGGTAGTTTGGGTAGTTATGCAACTGACTCCTTCAGTTGTAACCACTTTGTCTTCGCGCCTAACTCTTCTTTAAGCATATAAATAGAGGTAGGGAGGTCCATGAGAGGAGACTTCAATATTTTCATTGTTATGCTGGAGTATTTGGAGCTCTCTTTTCCCACACCTTTGCCCTGGTGGTCATCTCCTTGTGTTGCAGAGCTTGGAGCCTGAGTTCCTTGGAGAAGAGAAGCAGCAGGACTGGATCAAGGTTTCGTGAGGTACCGAACTTGAAGAGAAGGTATACTTGTACTTGTTTTTCAAGATTAATAAAGATGTGATGTCCTTCTTCTTCCCCAAATCATTGTTCAATGTGTGATTGGATCTTTGTTTATGATCATATGATGATGTTAGTCAGATCATTATTTCATGTTTATTTGATTATCATTGCCTTATATGTGGTCATAATGGTTTGAGGAAGGTATAATTCGTTTTGCAGGTCTCTTGGAGCAAGAGGAGCAAGAAGAGGATTGAAGAGAAAGCTTGGACCAGCCTTCAGTTAATCAGGTGTGGAACTTTCTTCTCTCTGAAACTTGTTTATATATGCTTGCTGAACATTGTGCATCTCTCTTTCAACCCCTGTATCTTGATGGCCTCTTAAACCCTAGCCATAGGATACTTTCCTTTACAACAGAACTGGCGACTCCACTGGGGATAGCCTTGTCTGTTTGGGGTTTCTCTATCTTTCTTTCAGTATTTTGCATTGTTTCAGGTCCTTCTTTCCACTTAGGAACACTTTATAAGTCTGATAGAACACCTCCCCTGCCTTCCTAAGGCAGTTTTGGACCTTTTTTTGTGAGTTTTTCCACCCATACGCGACTTGCATGACTGAACAGTCGCGTGTCTGGTTTTGTACACGCGACTGCCTATACTGTCAACCCGCGTATGATACATGAATTGTCATTTATAAAACCCGTGTATGCTTGCATACGTGACTTGATGTATTATCAACCCGCGTATGACACGCGACCTGTCAGTAGTACAACCCGCGTATGCCCCTAAAACAGTGTTTTTCTTCATTTTTTATGGTTCCTTCTACTGTTGTGGGCTGTTTGGTAGGTATTTTGGTGTCCTTTGCAAGTGCATGACTCCAGGGAGTTAGTTTCATCCCTTTTTGGTTGTTCTTTATCTATGTGGTAAGCCTTTTATAGCATTAGGGTTTGCTCTTTGCTCTTTCCCCCACTGGTATGATTTTTGGCTTATGTTTCTGGTCAACCTCTATTTGTGATGTTTGTCTGAGTTCAGAACCTTGTTGGTGTTTTTTTCCTTCTTCTTTTGTTGGTTAACTTCACCATTCCAAAGTAGTTGACTTGTCTCTTATACAAGCCTTCCTTCCAAGTAGGGTTTATGCTGACTTTAGTTCATTCTAGAGTTTGTTTGGTGGTTGTATAGAAAAGTTCCTTTTGATTTGTTCTTGTTATCTGCATACTTTTGATTGTAGGTAGTTTTTCTTTTGCATTTATAAAATAAAAATAAAAAAGAACCTATACTTGTTTTGTTGCTTCCCCCCCCACCTCCTTATTTGGCTTGACCTTGTTGGACAAGGTACTGAGCAGCCTCTGTTTGTAGGTTTAGATTGATACTTAGGACTTCTTAATCTTTGTTTATGTCAGTCTTTTTGCTCAGTCTCTTCATTCCAAAGTTGTTGGCTTGTTTACCTTTGTAATCCTTCCTTTCAAGAGAGATTGATATCTAACTTTAGGGAAACCTAGGGTTTGTTTGTGGGGTGTAGAGTAGTTTTCTATTTGCTTTGATTATAGTACTTGCTTGCATTAGTTGATATGCTGATTTTTCTTTTGCATTTATAAAAGAAAAAGACAAAAACACATGTTTGCTTTATATGCATGTAGATTAGGGTTTTAGTCTAGATTGCACGGCATATCATTGTTTTTGAAAAAAGAAAAAAGATTTGATCTTTTATGGCTTTCAAGTTTTCCATTTGAAAAATAAAGAGAATAGTTTTTGCTTTTTTCATTTCATATCTCTTTGCTTAGTCATTTTGTTTCAACTTTGAGTCAAAACACCACATAAGTTTCATGCCATTTACCATCTGAGTAAAAAACAACCCTTAAAATAAATGATATAATTTAAAAATTATTAGTAAGTTTTATTTTATAGGGTCATACACCAACTAGCTTAGGCTAGACTTGTGGATTAGGGAGTTTTAACTCTCCACAAGTATTTAAATCTCAGACGTAGTTGGCCAATCACTAGGTAAACCCTTTTCTATGTTGATTGTATTTGGGAAGCTCCTCTCAAACGGGATTTAAGCATGAGGCCGCGTGGAGACTTGGACTGAGGAGATACCCCTCCGATTCCTTGTCAAAGCGTAGACCAAGGTTTTTACACATTTGGGGATTCTGTGTTAGACAGGGTTTCGGGCTCAGCTACCCTGCCCATGCGTACGAATCAGGCTTGCGAATGTCCCCCCAGACTATCAATATAGTTAAGGTAGCCTTTAGTCTCTTTGACATCTAGGGTTCATACACAGGTACACCTGAAGGCTATTTCTGGTTTACATTGGATGGACTTGGAAGATAACCACGGTAGAAACTGTGGGAGGGCAGTGGGTGATTCCTCCGCTTATGCCTAAGAACATCTACAGGGATGCCAAGTAACTATCTCTCAGCTTTCTTTTGGAAAGCGTATCTTATACCTGTTTGTCTGTTTGGATTTAGGAATTTTTAGTGAGTGCTGTGTGGTTTGTCTGTACTTAGTGTGCCTTTAGGTGTGTGCTTTGTAAATTTTGGTTGCCTATCAACCTCAAACTTTGTCTCCTAGTTTGAAACTATGGCTAACACCCCTTCTAACACCAACCAAGAGATCCCCATGCAGGGAACTCCTTGTACTATTCCTCTCACGAGGAATGTTGGTGTTCCCTTAATGGCCACCCTGAATCTACCTGGATTCACCCTAGGGCTACCGGTGTGGTTGTTTTCCACTCCAACTATCCTGAATGCTCTTGATGCTTCTCAAGTAAGCTCTTTATATCAAGCACATCAAAACACTGCTTCCCCTTCACCTGTAGTTGATTCTCCTCCTCCTTCTACCTCATGCGGTGAAAGTACTGATACTAGTAACCAACAGACTAAAAGGAGTAAAAGAAGGAGGAATAGGAAGAAGGCACATAAGCAAGGGGGCACCCGTTCAACCTCTGTAAGTCAAGTTGAACCTCACCACCTAGCCTCTATTGTTCATGTTGGGGGCACCTATCCAACCTTTGCCACTCATGTTGGATCTAAGCACTCAACCTCAGCAAGTCAAGTTGATCTTCACCATCCAGCCTCTGTTGATCATGCTGGTGGGATCCTTCCAACCTTTCTAGTTCATGTCGGATCCAGTCACTCAGCATTTGCAGTTCATGCTGAGGGCACCCATTCAAACTCTGCTGTTCAAGTTGAACCTCCCCATCCAACCTCTACAAGTCATGTTAGATCCATCCATCCAGCCTCTGTTGATCATGCTGGTGGGATCCTTCCAACCTTTTCAGGTCATGTCGGATCTAGTCACTCAGCCTCTGCAGTTCATGCTGAGGGCACCCGTTCAACCTCTGTTGTTCAAGTTGAACCTCCCCATCCAACCTCTGTAGGTCATGTTGGATCCATCCACCCAGCTTCTGTGGTTCATGCTGGGGGCACACACTCAACTGCTGCAAAGCATGTTGATCCTAACCACTTAGCCTTTGTTGTTCATGTTGGTGGTGCTTGTCCAACCTCTACAAGTCATGCTGGGGGTATTCTCTCAGCCTCTGTGGTTCATGCTGAAGACAATCCGTCAGCCACTGCGAGTCATGTTGACACTGTTGAAACGACTACCCGTTCAAAACACAAGCCCAAGTTTCCTTGCAAGCTTTGTGAGGGAGACCACCTTACTTATAAATGGCCTTCTATCGTGGAGGTGCGAAGAGTTTGGTTTCATGGTCATCCCATTTTTGAACATTCTGAACCTTTTCAACAACCAACCTCTCTTAGTCAGGTTGGAACCAGTCACCCAGCCTCTGTAGTTCATGCTGGGGGCAAACTCTCATCCTCTGCAGGTCATGTTGAGAGTGAACAGTCAGCCACTGCTAGTCATGTTGACACCATTGAGAAAACTGGTCATTTGAAGTGCAAACTTAAGTTCCCTTGTAAGCTATGCGAGGGAGATCATATTACTCACCAGTGCCCTGCTATCGCAGAGGTGCAAAGAATGTGGTCCAAGAATCAAGATTTTCCTTCTCCTGAACAACCTATAGTTTCTCAACAACCTACTCAACCTTTGGTTGATCAAGTGGTCGAACCAATCTCAGATTTGGTCGATCCCACTCTTCTTTCAGAGAGTGATCCTGATGTGATTGAACCAATGTTATCTTTGGTCAATCCCACTCTCCCTTCAGAGAGTGACTTTCACGAAGCGGTTGAATCGATGCCATTTTCGATCAATCCCACTCTTCCTTTGGAGAGTGAAGTGTCTGCTAGTCACATTTTCTTCACTGCCAGTTCAGAACTTACTAAACAAGGGGGCACTGAACTTGCTTCGGATCAACCCCCACCAAGCTCTCGGATTGTTTCCTTTGATTGGGATAGTCTAGTTGAGCCGCGCCTTCCTTGTGATGCACCGTTCCAGATAAAGGTCAAAGTTGAACCATATACGATTGATTGTTGTATTGCTGATGAAGGAGCCTCAGTTAGTATTTTCTCTGCTCGTGCTTGGCGAGGCATGGGATCTCCCAGCCTTGTGTCGAATGCTAGTCAGTTACTGGAGTTTGACAGAAGAACTTGTATAGCCTTGGGAATTATTGCTCAAACACCTGTTACTTTGAGTGGGAAGATTGTCTTAGTTGACTTCATGGTGATAGAAGACCCCTTGGACTTCAATATGCTCCTTGGACGTGATTATGTCTATGCCATGCAAGATGTGGTGTCAACATTTTTTCGTGTGATGTACTTTAATCATGGTGAAGAAATTGTCACTATCGATCAATTGGATTTTCTTGATCCATCTCCTGACCCAACTAGAGACTAGGTCTTTCCTTTATTGATTCCCAGTGTTTCTATAGACACTACCCCGTGACAGGTGAGCTATGTGGCCTCATGTCCTTTGCGTTCAATTGCTACTGAGAAGCAGCCTCTGTTTTCATGCTTACCTTCTTGGGACTTGGTCCCAGCAGTTGACTAGGTGAGTCATCCTATACAGACCATAGAGCTTGCTCTCCACTCTGTTGATCCATTTGAAAGTTTAGACACGTGTCCTATCTCGAATGATCTCCTTCCTTCGGATGAAGTCTTCCTAGAGTCTTTGATTCAGTCTGACCTTCTTTTGGATGTTGGTTCAGTTGTGACTAAGTCTAACCCTGATTTGCCTAGTAAGCCTTACCTTTCTTCTTATGTTGGTCTTGTTGAGTCTTTCGACACTTTCTTTGAAAAGCAAGTCAGTGATCTTGATGAGTTTGATTTTTCTTATGAATTTTTCAACTCCTGTGATATTGAGTTTGTTCTTGCAGACTCTATCTCCCTTGTTGATTTTTTTCTCTCCTTCTGAGGTTGATCTTACTAATTATAAACCATTGAGCCTTGGTTTTATAGAATCTTATTTAGTTGATTCTTCCTTGACTTTACCTTTTATAGAAGATAGCAAAGTCACATGTGTTTCTGCCAAAGTGACCCGCGTCGGATCGTTTCTTCTGAATATGATTCTGATGTTATTGTTTCTTGGAGACAAGATTTTTAGTTGGATTCACAACTGTTTACTGGACTCACCTTGTTGTTCAAGTTGTAACTACATTTGCATGTGCCCTTCTCGCGCTTATGAGCCTGATGCTGGCTTCCACACTCTTAGCTCGTTGTATAAGCCCACATCTTTGTTCTCATCATCGCTAAGCCTTGTATCATTTTGCCTTTGTAACTTGACACCTTTTACCTTGAGGAGACGTTCCCCGAGTGTCCTTATCTTGCTCACTTTCCTTGCATTATGCATAGGCTTG
>LPNX010885465.1:0-13905 GCA_001517045.1 Pseudotsuga menziesii | reverse complement strand
ACACTCGTCTCCTCGCATTTAGAGCATTCTTTCTGCTCTCCTTCGAGCTCGTTAAAAATAGTAAGGAGGCCGCGAGTTGACTTTTTCGGACTCGTTAAAAATTCACGGGAAATATTTTGAGTTTCTTTAGGCCCAAGTCTGACTCCTCAAAATAGACTTGACTACCGAGTAAACTTGTCCATTCAGGCTCATTAAGAATATGTGAATGGGCATCCACATTGGTGGTAGGTTATCTCTTTCTCGGACCATGTGGAATAATACGAGAAAGGATCACTCTCTTTTCTTTTGAATTGAGAAGAGTATTCTCAGGCATAGGTTTATCTCTTTTCTGGACCTGAGGGACTAAACTTACGGAAAAGGAACCCCCGGTATGAGCTTACTTTTCTCTTTTTCGTGCTCTGGACCAAAACATGAAAAAGATTTCGAGTGTACTTTATGTCTTTGTCATGCTCGTTAAACCCTAAATAACAAAGCATTGAGTTTATTGTTGTAAGCCCCATTTCTTGTAATCAAATGGATCTTTTCGAGTGATCTCACCTTCCTTCACACTCGTAAAACTCAGGCTATATGTTGCTTTTGAAAAAGCGTTGGGTAGGTGGTAATTTAACCTTTTTCGGACCTTCCTGACTAAGTACGAAAAAGGTGCGCCTTTTCTTCTTCGGAAGTTAAGAGAGTTTTTCTTTGGTATGTTTTATACTTTTTAGGCCTGAGGAGACTAAATTGTACGAAAAAGCACCCCCCTGGAGTCTTCTTTGGAGTTTTCAAACTCTCTAAACTATGAAAACACCGTCGAGCATGTACTAGTTCGGGCTCGTAAAATACACGAATCAATGCTTTATCAAGCATTCTTCTTTCTTTTCTTCGAGCTTGCCAAAAATGAAGATGGTCCCGAGTTTTCTTTCTTGGACTCGTTAAACCTTTACAAGAAAGAGGGGAAGGGAAGTTCATTCACATGTTTTTTACATCATGGCAGCAAGTCTTGTTTCTTTGAACAAAGCACCAGTTTTGAGTCTATCAACAGTTGGGTCCTAGTATTTTGACCTTATCCTGATTCAGAGTTTTCTTACTCCTCCAATTGGTCTCTTTTCCAATTATATGGGGAATCTATTAATGTCTCCTACATTGTAGATTTGTGTCGTTGGTTATTTTCTGTCAAAAGCTGCCTAAGTCACTTTTGTGTCATGCTCACTGTTCAAGGATTAAACCGTTGTCGACCATTCTGCAGTTGCCTTGACCTTTTGTGTCAGCCATTCCCTGGTATCAGTTCATTACATCATGTCTTCGACGTTTCTTGTCATGAAATTTAGTACCAATTCCAGATCCAATTAGTCTTTGACTTACCTCGTGTTGGATGATGAAGGATGCCTTAATGCCTTCCTTCCAACGGATCTCTTCCTATCAACTGCAACACATCTTGCTACGGGAATGATATTTAGAGTTTTATGACAGTACCTTGGGGATTGTTGTCATCAATGGCAATTTCCCTCGCTATTGGGTAGTGGGAATACCTTAATGTCTCCTACTCGATGGATTCTTCAAGTGTTCGACTTCATGTCTTTGTAATCACACTTGTTAGAATGTACTAGGTACGTTGGGGACCATTTTCATTAATGGTGGTTTCCCTCGCGTTTGTTAATGATTCTCATTATTGATTGGTAATCAAACGGTTTCCTCCATGTTCGACTTCAACTCCCTTTATTCGCATGGTTAGGATTCGTACCTTTTTTGGGCGGTTTGGATTGAAGACCTTGGGCCGACAGTAGCATTGTCATCTTTTACTATTGCCCAAGTTGCGCAAGACCTTGTTACACTTTGTATGACATTTTGCTGAGACATAGATCCACCTTGTATTTTTGTGGCTATGATCGATTGTTGAGCATGGATCCACCTTGCTCATTTGTGGCCATGGCTCCTTTAGATTTGATATGGCGCCTTTTTGCATATTGAGTGACCATGATAGTTTCATCAGTTGTACATATGTTGGATCCGCCTGTATCTTTATGGTGATGTTTTGTATATGGATGTGTATGTCCCAGAGATCAGTTTTTCTGACATTTATCTTTCTTACAGGTACCTTTGTTCGAGCCTTTCGATCTTGGATTCTCTGCTCTCTCCATACTCAGCTGTTTCCTTTATAATGTATTTCGGCTATCGTCTTCCCCTATAACCTCACACATTAGGGGGAATCTGTTATAGATCAAAATGACACATCTCTTCCTGTGACCACTTTCCCATGATTCCGTCGCATGTCGACACTTCCATGACGACACTTCATGAAAGTGACTGAAAAGACACCCAACTTGGAGGACCTGTATCTTGAGTTTTGTACTTCCGTTTGAGCTCATCTCTGCACCGTTATAAAGGTATTTCAGTTAGCTAAAACTTTATAGACGACACTAAAGTATGAAAATGCACAAAAAATCCCTAAAAATGAGTTTTTTTCTACATGTAACTTGTCAGTTATACAACCCACGTGTGCTTTTATACGCGACTTTCTGTACTAGCAACCCGCGTATACTTTTCCTATATGCCACTGTACAGTTATGCAACCCATGTATTCCTTTTAAAACTATCAAAAAATACGTCTTTTGAAATTTTGGTAGTTTGGGTAGTTATGCAACTGACTCCTTAAGTTGTACCCACTTTGTCTTCGCCCCTAACTCTTCTTTAAGCATATAAATAGAGGTAGGGAGGTCCATGAGAGGAGACTTGAATATTTGCATTGTTATGCTAGAGGATTTGGAGCTCTCTTTTCCCACACCTTTTCCCTAGTGGTCATCCCCTTATGTTGTAGAGCTTGGAGGCTGAGTTCCTTGGAGAAGAGAAGCAGCAGAACCGGATCAAGGTTTTGTGAGGTTCCAAACTTGAAGAGAAGGTATACTTGTACTTGTTTTTCAAGATTAATAAAGATTTGATGTCCTTCTTCTTCCCCAAATCATTGTTCAATGTGTGATTGGATATTTGTTTATGATCATATGATGATGTTAGTCAGATCATTATTTCATGTTTATTTGATTATCATTGCCTTATATGTGGTCATAATGGTTTGAGGAAGGTATAATTCATTTTGCAGGTCTCTTGGAGCAAGAGGAGCAAGAAGAGGATTGAAGAGAAAGCTTGGACTAACCTTCAGTTAATCAGGTGTGGACCTTTCTTATCTCTGAAACTTGTTTATATATTCTTGCTAAACATTGTGCATCTCTCTTTCAACCCCAATATGTTGATGGCCTATTAAACCCTAGGAGTCGCTAGTTCTGTTGTAAAGGAAAGTGTCCTATGGCTAGGGTTTAAGAGGCCATCAACATACTGGGGTTGAAAGGTGGATGTATAATGTTCAGCAAGAATATATAAGCAAGTTTCAGAGATAAGAAAGGTCCACAATTGATTAACTGAAGGCTGGTCCAAGCTTTCTCTTCAATCCTCAGTATGTTGATGGCCTCTTAAACCCTAGCCATAGGATACTTTCCTTTACAACAGAACTGGCGACACCGCTAGGGATATCCTTGTCTGTTTGGGGTTTCTCTGTCTTTCTTTCAGTATTTTGCATTGTTTCAGGTCCTTCTTGCCATTGTTTCAGGTCTCTCCTGCCTTCCTAAGGCAGTTTTTGACCTTTTTGTGAGTTTTTTCACCCATACGCGACTTGCATGAATGAACAGTCGCGTGTCTGGTTTTGTATACGCGACTACCTATACTGTCAACCCACAAATGATACACAACTCTCTAGTTATACAAACCATGTATTCTTGTATACGTGACTTGCTGTATTAGCAACCCGCATATGACACGCGAGCTGTTAGTAGTGCAACCCGCGTGTGCCCCTAAAACAGTGTTTTTCCTCATTGTTGTTTTTTCTGCTGTTGTGGGCTATTTGGTAGGTATTTTGGTGTCCTTTGTAGGTGCATGAATCTAGGGAGTTAGTGTCATCCCTTTTTGTTTGTTCTTTATCTATGTGGCAAGCCCTTTTAAAGCATTAGGGTTTGTTCTTTGCTCTTTCCCCCACCTCCTTTGCTTGGTATGATTTTTGGCTTATGTTTCTGGTCAGCCCCTATTTGTGATCTTTATCTGAGTTTAGAACCTTGTTGGTGTTTGTTTCCTTCTTCTTTTGTTGGTTAACTTCACCGTTCCAAAGTAGTTGACTTGTATTTTATGCAAGCCTTCCTTCCAAGTAGGGTTTATGTTGACTTTAGGGCATTCTAGAGTTTGTTTGGTGGTTGTATAGAAAAGTTTCTTTTGCTTTGTTCTTATTATCTACATACTTTTCTTTGTAGGTAGTTTTTCTTTTGGATTTATAAAATAAAATTAAAAAGAACGTATACTAGTTTTTGCTGCTTTCCCCCACACATCCTTCTTTGGCTTGACCTTGTTGGACAAGGTACTGAACAGCCTTTGTTTGTAGGTTTAGATTGATTCTTGGGATTTCTTGGCCTTTGTTTATGTCAGTATTTTTGCTCAGTCTGTTCATTCCAAAGTTGTTGGCTTGTTTACTTTTGTAAGCCTTCTTTTCAAGAGAGCTTGATATCTAACTTTAGGGAAACCTAGGGTTTGTTTGTGGGGTGTAGAGCAATTGTCTATTTGCTTTGCTTACAATACTTGCTTGCATTAGTTGATAGGCTGATTTTTCTTTTGCATTTATAAAAGAACAATACAAAAACACATGTTTGATTTATATGCATGTAGATTAGTTTTTTAGTCTAGATTGCATGGCATATCATTGTTTTTGAAAAAGTAAAAATAAAAAGATTTGATCTTTTATGGCTTTCGAGTTTTCTATTTGAAAAATGAAGAGAATAGTTTTTGCTTTTTGCATTTCATATCTCTTTGCTTAGTCATTTTGTTTCAACTTTTGAGTCAAAACACCACATAAGTTTCATGCCATTTACCCTCTGACTAAAAACAACCCTTAAAATAAACGATATAATTTAAAAATTATTAGTAAGTTTTATTTTATAGGGTCATACACCAACTAGCTCAGGCTAGACTTGTGGATTAGGGAGTTTTAAATCTCCACAAGTATTTAAATCTCAGACGTAGTTGGCTAATCACTAGGTAAACCCTTTTCTACGTTGATTGTATCTGGGAAGATCCTCTCAAACGGGAGCTAAGCACGAGGCCGCGTGGAGACTTGGACTGAGGAGATACCCCTCCGATTCCTTGTCAAAGCGTAGACCAAGGTTTTTCACATCTAGGGATTCTGTCTTAGACAGGGTTTCGAGCTCAGCTACCCTGCCCATGCGTACGAATCAAGCTTGCGACTGTCCCCCCAGACTGTCAATACAGTTAAGGTAGCATTTAGTCTCTTTGACATCTAGGGTTCATACACAGGTACACCGAAAGGCTATTTCTGGTTGACCTTGGACGGACTTGGAAGGTAACACTGGTAAAAAGTGTGGGAGGGTGGTGGGTGATTCCTTCACTTGTGCCTAAGAACATCTACAGGGACGCTAAGTAACTGTCTCTCAGCTTTCTTTTGGAAAGTGTATCTTATACCTGTTTGTCTGTTTGGCTTTAGGAATTTTTAGTGAGTGTTGTGTGGTTTGTCTGTACTTAGTGTGCCTTTAGGTGCGTGCTTTGTAAATTTTGGTTGCCTATCAACCTCAGACTTTGTCTCCTGGTTTGAAACTATGGCTAACACCCCTTCAAAGACCAACCAGGAGATACCCATGTTGGGAAATCCTTGTACTATTCCTCTCACGGGGAATGTTGGTGTTCCCTTGATGGCCACCCTGAATCTACCTGGATTCACCCTAGGGCTACCGGTGTGGTTGTTTTCCACTCCAACTGTCCTGAATGCTCCTGATGCTTCTTAAGTAAGCTTTTTATATCAAGGGCATCAAAACACTACTTCCCCTTAACCTGTAGTTGATTCTCCTCCTCCTTCTACCTCATGCGGTGAAAGTACTGATACTAGTAACCGGCAGTCTAAAAGGAGTAAAAGAAGGAGGAATAGGAAGAAGGCACATAAGCAAGGGGGCAACTATTCAACCTCTGCAAGTCAAGTTGAACCTCACCACCCAGCCTTTGTTGTTCATGCTGGGGGCACCTATCCAACCTCTGCAGATCATCTTGGATCTAAGCACTCAACCTCTGCAAGTCAAGTTGATCTTCACCATCCAACCTCTGTTGATCATGCTGGTGGGATCCTTCCAACCTTTCCAGGTCACGTCGGATCCAGTCACTCATCCTCTGTAGTTCATACTGAAGGCACCTGTTCAACCTCTGCTATTCAAGTTGAACCTCCCCATCCAACCTCTGGAAGTCATGTTGGATCCATCCATCCAGCCTCTGTTGATCATGCTGGTGGGATCCTTCCAACTTTTTCAGGTCATGTCGGATCTAGTCGCTCAGCCTCTGCAGTTCATGCTGAGGGCACCCGTTCAATCTCTTTTGTTCAAGTTGAACCTCCCCATCCAACCTATGCAATCCATGTTGGATCCATACACCCAGCCTTTGTGGTTCATGCTGGGGGCACACACTCAACTGCTGCAAATCATGTTGATCCTAACCACTCAGCCTCTGTTGTTCATGTTGGTGGTGCCCATCCAACCTCTACAAGTCATGTTGGACCCAGTCTCTCAGCCTCTACAAGTCATGCTGGGGGCAGTCTCTCAGCCTCTGTGGTTCATGCTGAAGATAATCCATCAGCCACTGCGAGTCATTTTGACACTATTGAAAAGACTACCTGTTCAAAACACAAGCCCAAGTTTCCTTGTAAGCTTTGTGAGGGAGACCACCTTACTTATAAATTCCCTTCTATCGCGGATGTGCGAAGAGTTTGGTTTCATGGTCATCCCATTTTTGAACATTCTGAAGCTTTTCAACAACCAACCTCTCTTAGTCAGGGGTGACCCAGTCACCCATCCTCTATAGTTCATGCTGGGGGAAAAATGTCAACCTCTGTAGGTCATGTTGAGAGCAAACAGTCAGCCACTGCTAGTCATGTTGACACCATTGAGGAAACTGGTCGTTTGAAGTGCAAACTTAAGTTCCCTTGTAAGCTATGCGAGGGAGATCATCTTACTCACCAGTGCCCTACTATCGCAGAGGTGCGAAGAGTGTGGTCCAAGACTTAGGATTTTCCTTCTCCTGAACAACCTATACTTTCTCAACAACCTACTCAACCTTTGGTTGATCAAGTGGTCGAACTAATCTCAGATTTGGTCAATCCCACTATTCTTTCGCGGAGTGATCCTGATGTGATTGAACCAATGTCATCTTTGGTCAATCCCACTCTCCCTTCAGAGAGTGATTTTCACGAAGTGGTTGAATTGATTTCAGTATCGATGAATCCCACTCTTCCTTTGGAGAGTGAAGTGTCTACTAGTCACATTTTCTTCACTGTCAGTTCAAAACTTACTGAACAAGGGGGCACTGAACTTGCTTCTGATCAAACCCCACCAAGCTCTCAGATTGCTTCCTTTGATTGGGATAGCCTAGTTGAGCCATGCCTTCCTTCTGATGCACCTTTCCAGATAAAGGTCAAAGCTGAACCATATACGATTGCTTGTTGTATTGGTGATGAAGGAGCCTCATTTAGTATTTTGTCTGCTCGTGCTTGGTGAGGCATGGGATCTCCTAGCCTTGTGTCGACTGCTATTTAGTTACTAGCATTTGATAGAAGAACTTGTATAGCCTTGGGAATTCTTTCTCAAACACCTGTTACTTTGGGTGGGAAGACCGTCCTAGTTGACTTCATGGTGATAGAAGACCCCTTGGACTTCAATATGCTCCTTGGATGTGATTATGTCTATGCCATGCAAGTTGTGGTGTCAACATTTTTTCGTGTGATGTACTTTAATCATGGAGAATAAATTGTCACTATCGATCAGTTGGATTTTCTTGATCCGTCTCCTGAACCAACTAGAGACCAGGTCTTTCCTTTATTGATTCCCAGTGTTTCTATAGACACTAACCTGCCACAGGTGAACTATGTGGCCTCTTGTCCTTTGTGTTCAATTTCTACTGAGAAACAAACTCTATTTTCATGCTTACCTTCTCGGGACTTGGTCCCAGTAGTTGAATAGGTGAGTCATCCTATACAGACTGTAGAGCCTTCTCTCCACTGTGTCAATCCATTTGAAAGTTTAGACATGTGTCCTATCTCGGATGATCTCCTTCCTTCGGATGAAGTCTTTCTAGAGTCTTTGATACAGTCTGACCTTCTTTTGGATGTTGGTTCAGTTGTGGCTTGTTGTCGCCTTTCACACACCTGGGTCACATGGCATAAATATTCAAGCCACTTGGTGTGTCCTTGGGGGCAAGTCTCGAGTCAAGGCTGTCACCTTGTTCTTGACTTCTCCATTTAGGCTCAACTCCTAACGAACCCAAGGGGGGTAGACCCTATTAAGTTACTAAGGAAAATTACTTAGTGTTGTGATGCTTAAACCGACTGAGTTATTTAGGAGTTTACAATTTAACTATAGATAATCAAAGATGGCAAGATGTAAAAGATGAACACATGAAAGCACAATGCTGAGACACAATATATATATATATAAAGTAAGAAATTAACCAGTGCCTTAGAATGGAGTCAAAAATAGAATCAATATGCTTTCATGTTCTTGGAGTGAATGTTTTGCGATTGCCTCTTGGTATGTTTTAAGTTAAATTTGAAGTGTGAGTTGATTAAAATTAGGCTAAGGGGGGACTCCATATATACCCGAGAGTACTTGGAGTATGTCCAAAACTAAACCTTCACGGCTACCTACAAGGAATATGTGGGCTGAAATGGAGTCTCTGGGGCTATTTTTCGTAACGCACCCGTTAGTGTGTGACAGAGATCATCGCCCTGAGGTCACTTTTCAAAAGTTCCCGCTTCCTTTGGGTATTTTTCCACCGTAAAGGTTTGATCTAGGTGTTGGATTTTCACCTGATGGTTTGTCAGCTGGGAAGAGTGAGTCCTAATTATACTAGTCACCCAAGTGCTTTTGATACAACTTGACTTATCGGATGAACCACAACCAAGTGCAGAGCATACACACTGGAGTCTTGTCAATTTTAGTAAGTTTTAAACTGGGTGTTCTTGTTTAAAGGAAAAAACTCCAGGAACCTCTTTCGATCCAAGTGGATCTCAATAGGGGAATCGAGGAGGGGTTAATTTTATACTATCTGAAAAACAAATGAATGAAAAGAAACAGATACACAATTCTAGTTTTCTAATTAGTCCTACCACGAATCTCTTTCCCCTTTCGGGTCAATTGGGAAATCGTGGGGTAAGTATTATGATTACTTTGAAAAACAAAAAGTGGAATATGAAATTAATAATAAAATCAAGTATACTACCCTACAAATTAGATCAATGCTATTTTGAAAAGAAATGAGCAGAAAGCGACGAAAAGGACACCGACGCAAATCTCCCCAGGGGGGATGGTGAATGGGCTCGAAAGAGCCTATTCCAAAAATAATTTTATTTATTATTGGTTAAAATATCAGAGAACTAAAATATTAGAAACTTCTTGGTCCTTATATAGGATGAAACCAAGATCTTACAACTTTGCAAAAATTTTAAGATTTTAGTGAAAAGGGAGACCCCTGGGGGGATTTGAACGCTCTTGAGGCCACTTTGGACAGAAGCTTACTTTATTTTCTGTCATACCTGATAAAATACATCCAGAATGTTAGAATAACATATGCCCAAAATCACTTTAAGAGTACCTTTGGATCAGCCTACCTTATCTCAAAAAAAATGAAGTTAAAACTAGCTAAACGGGCGAAAAAAGGAACCAAGGAAAGCAAGCTTTCCTTGGGATATTGGCTTGCTGTTTGTGAAGCCAATGAAATATGCATTGATATTTCAGAACATTAAATTTTATAACAGCTAAAGGAAATCTAATGCATGCGATCTACAAGTTTTCTTTAAATTTTCATGCAAAAAGACGATTTCCCTAAAGCTAGATCTAGAATGCTTATGAAACTTTTTTAAGTGCAAGATCTAGACTATAGGATTTGATAAGATATATCTATGTTGTAATTACTTTTAATATGATAGATCTAAGAAAAATCAAAGCTACGAACAGAGTAACCAGGTAAAAATGTTGTTTTTTCGTAGAAATGAGAAGAAGAGGAGAGAAGGTCGGATCGTTGCTTGAATGGAGCAAGCTGAAAGGAGGCCCTTTTGTGGAGTGTTGAGGGACAGATTATTGAGATTATTGGATAGGAATGGATTCAATCTATATCCACACCTTCATCCAATCAGGAACCTGCAACTAAATAACACAAGCCTGCACACACCTCGTGAGATTTGGATATAGATGCATAAAACAACAAAAATGAAAGATTATGCAGAAATAACCTTATTTAAGCATATACCTGATATTTTTGAGCATACATCATATGGATAAACAAGATCAAGCAATCTATCTTTCCTAGTTTAAACCCTTACTTTATTCAACCGAATCCTTGAAGCCAGGACATAGAAGCAGCACAGAATTTGGCAAGAAATTGCAACTACCACATCAGTAGCATAACACTGAGAATCCACACAATCAAATGCACTACACAATATATCCTCCAAAGCTTCTTTATTCAAAAATGATGATCAAATACAGAGTTACAATGGCAATCCCTTCAGTCCAACTCTAACTAGCTTGGAAGAGGGAGCCTCAAGCAGGATATATACAAAACACAGGCCATCCAGCCCAGGGGGGGCGCAAATCTCAAGGAGATAGACCAAATATGCTGATGGAGAGTCCATCAATGCCTGATCTGTGTCTAACTGAGCTAGATCTGAGTCTCACTGAGTGCAATTGGCAATCAGAGAGCTGATCTGACTGACACCTCAACCTGTTGACTGAATCATCCACCAAAACTCATCCAGATGAGCCAAAACGTGTTGAGGAGAGAGGGAGGGTGAAATTCCCCATAAAGGATGCTGAAGATCAACTCTGGATCTGATTTGATCACCTCCTTCAGTCAAGGATTTTTTAGATCCAGTCAATCTAGTTCAGATCTGACTGATTTCAATCAAATTGGCTGAGAATCCACTGATCTATGATTTTGGATTTGCTCCATTATTAATCAATTTATTAATTAAAATAATCAATAATTGATTTTTGGGGCTTTCTGACCTAAGTGATGGAAAATCACTCAAAACTAGGAAATAGTGGGTCCATGGGTTTACATGGTGCTCTTAGCTTGAAAATGAGCACCTACATGACTGAAACAGATTATTTGGCCCACTTTTATTACAAAATCAATTTTCCCAATTAAACTATTAAAAAATAGCCTAAGTTTTGGAAAAATTTAATTTTAATAAAAAACACTGAAAAAACTAAAAAATTGAAAAATTGAAAAACACCTAGGGGGACTTAGACATGTTCATATGACTCAAAAATGATGTCTAGCATGTTTATACATTGACACATAGACTCTAATATCCTCAATAGGCCTAAATACCAAGCTGACCACCCCAACTTTGGAGGTATGGAGTGAAAAACTCAGAAATTATCAGTCGTTTGTTCAACAACCAATAATAACCAAGGGAAAAAACACCCTGGGCTGATCTGATTGACAAATGAATTCTAAGAGACTGAGTCTTTTATAGACACTATCATGCTAGAACATTTATTACAATTCCCCCATGGGGTATGAACATGTGATATAGTACAACAAACACTTCCCAGAAGTACTTCCAAAGGTCTTTTGCAGTCCGAACAAGTTAACCCTGTCCGGTTCACCAGGATCACTTGATAAAAAAACCACTAAGTACAACTTAGCTGGTAACATGACTAAGTCTAACCTTGATTTGCCTAGTAAGCCTGACCTTTCTTCTTATGTTGGTCTTGTTGAGTCTTTTGGCTCTTTCTTTGAAACAAGTCAGTGATCCTGATGAGTTTGATTTTTCTTATGAATTTTTCAACTCCTGTGATACTGAGTTTGTTCCTGTAGACTCTATCTCCCTTGTTGATTTTTGCTCTCCTTATGAGGTTGATCTTACTGATTATAAACCCTTGAGCCTTGGTTCTATAGAATCTTCTTTAGTTGATTCTTCCTTGACTTTACCTTTTATAGAAGATAGCAAAGTCACATGTGTTTATGCCAAAGTGACCTGCATCAGACCTTTTCTTCTGAATATGATCCTGATGTCGTTGTTTCTTGGAGACAGGATTTGTAGTTGGATTCACAACTGTTTACTGGCCTCACCTTGTTGTTCAAGCGGTAATTGCGCTTGCATGTGCCCTGCCCGCACTTATGAGCTTGATGCCGGCTTCCACGCTTTTAGCTCGTTGTATAAGCCCTCATCTTTGTTCTCATCATCGCTTAGCCTTGTATCATTTTTCCTTTGCAACTTGACATGCTTTACCTTGAGGAGACATTCCCTGAGTGTTCTTATCTTGCTCACTTTCCTTGCATTATGCATAGGTCTATTCCTTGCGCTTGGAACTAGTTTCGCCTGTCTATGACACTCATCTCCTCGCATTTAGAGCATTCTTTTTGCTCTCCTTTGAGCTCGTTAAAAACAGTAAGGAGGCCGCGAGTTGAATTTTTCGGACTCGTTAAAACTTCATGGAAAATATTTTGAGTTTCTTTAGGCCCAAGTCTGACTCCTCAAAATAGACTTGACTACCGAGTAAACTTGTCCATTCAGGCTGGTTAAGAATATGTGAATGGGCATCCACATTGGTGGTAGGTTATCTCTTTCTTGGACCATGTGGAATAATACAAGAAAGGATTCTTCTCTTTTCTATTTGAATTGAGAAGAGTATTCTCAGGCATAGGTTTATCACTTTTCTGGACCTGAGGGACTAAACTTACGGAAAAGGAACCCCCGGTATGAGCTTAGTTTTCTCTTTTTTGTGCTCTGGACCAAAACATGAAAAAGATTTTGAGTGTACTTTATGTCTTTGTCATGCTCATTAAACCCTAAAGAACAAAGCATTGAGTTTATTGTTGTAAGCCCCATTTCTCGTAATCAAATGGATCTTTCCGAGTGATCTTGCCTTCCTTCACACTCATAAAACTCAGGCTATATGCTGCTTTTGAAGGAGCGTTGGGTAGGTGGTAATTTAAACTTTTTCAGACCTTCTTGACTAAGTACGAAAGCGGTGTGCCTTTTCTTCTTAGAAAGTTAAGAGAGTTCTTCTTTGGTATGTTTTATACTTTTTCGGCCTCAAGAGAATAAATTGGATGAAAAAGCACCCCCCTGGAGTCTTCTTTGGAGTTTTCAGACTCTCTAAACTATGAAAACACCGTCGAGCATGTACTAGTTCGGGCTCGTAAAATCCACGAATTAGTGCTTTATCAAGAATTCTTCTCTCTTTTCTTCGATCTTGCCAAAAATGAAGATGGTCCCGAGTTTGCTTTCTTGGACTCGTTAAACCTTTACAAGAAAGAGGGGAAGGGAAGTTCATTGACATGTTTTTTACATCATGGCAGCAAGTCTTGTTTCCTTGAACAAAGCACTAGTTTTGAGTCTATCAAACAGTTGGGTCTTAGTATTTTGATCTTATCCTGATTCAGAGTTTCTTACTCCTCTAGTTGGTCTCTTTTCCAATTATATGGGGAATCTGTCAATGTCTCCTACATTGCAGATTTGTTTTGTTGGTCCTCATTAGAGGAAATTTGCGGTCTAAAATGGGCCTCCTAAGGAAAATAATAAAATAATAGTTAAAATAATAAAATAATAGTTAAAATAATAAAATAATACTTATTAATTTTGGAGGAAGAATGAAAAAAACTACTTTTTGTGTTCGTATTTTCGACATATCTCCCTATGTATTTACTCAAATTCTGAGCGGGAGAGCTCGTTGGATGCAGAATTTAATTTCGCATCCAACAAGTACCCACACTGCATACTTTTGATGGACCCTGCTACCCCAAAAACAAGAAATACCTGAAAAAAATGTGATGATGACATCATCATCACATTTTTTTCAGGTATTTCTTGTTTTTGGGGTAGCGGGGTCTGTC
>LPNX010885453.1:459984-476869 GCA_001517045.1 Pseudotsuga menziesii | reverse complement strand
AAACTACTTTTTATGTTCGTATTTTCGACATATCTCCCTGTTTTTTTACTCAAATTTCGATCGGAAGAGATCGTTGGATGCGGAATTTGATTCCGCATCCAACGAGTACCCACACTGCATACTTTTGATGGAACCCGCTACCTCAAAAACAAGAAATACCTGAAAAAATGTGATGATGACATCATCATCACATTTTTTCAGGTATTTCTTGTTTTTGGGGTAGCGGGGTCCGTCAAAAGTATGCAATGTGGGTACTCGTTGGATGCAGAATCAAATTCCACATCCAACGAGCTCTCCCGATCGAAATTTGAGTAAAAACACAATGAGATATGTCGAAAATACGAACAAAAAAAGTAGTTTTTTTTAATGACAAATATGCCAATTCAACCATTATGGTTGACTTATTTTATTGAAATTCTATTGGTTCTTGAATTCCAACTCACAAAAACTTATTTTGGCACGTTTTCTTATAAGGCCCATTTTAGACCCCAAATTTCCTCTAATAAGTTTAGGATCATTCTTTTACAAAGTGTTTCTAAACAGAAATTCTTTTGGCCGATTCCTGCCTGCTACATGAGTGTATAAAAACAATGGTTATCTTCTGGTGTCTTGCAATGGAGGCCTAAATCAGATGCGAGCAGCGGTATGTGTGCTGCTATACTCAAACGTTGTGTTCCAGACAGGGTTTCTCGTCTGTAAGATATGTCGTCACTTAGAAATTTGCATTAAGTTTAGAGTGTCTATTTTGTATGAATATGGCAATCTTTGTATAGCCTGATTATTATTTCCCTCTGATTAATTACAGATATGCGACATGGTTGCTATCGCAAGGTATCTTAATGTGACATTGGTTGTACCAGAACTGGACAAAGCATCATTCTGGGCAGACCCAAGGTAAGTTAATATGTGATAATCATATAATATACTCAAATGGTTGGTTTTTTCAGTGTTGTTATCCTTTTTCTATGTGAATAGCTTGTGGTGGGGAGATTTTATGCTCTGGAAGTGTTTGTCCATTCTTAATAAAAGTGTGAATTTCTATTTTGGCAGTGAATTCAAAGACATATTTGATGTTGATCACTTTATTACATCTTTGAGAGATGAAGTTCGAATACTCAAAGAACTTCCCCCAAGACTAAAGAATAGAGTACAACAGGGAATGGTACCTTCCATGCCTCCTGTGAGCTGGTCAAACATATCGTACTACCTTCATCAAGTAGAGTAGATGTAGTTTGGCGATTTATAGTCTACGTTTAGCAATCCGTCTTTCGCTAATTTTTAGCAATTTTGTTCCTCCTCTGCAACCTGCTAAAATATATTACTCTTCATCCTACAGATTCTTCCACTGATACAGAAACACAAAGTTCTGCATTTGAACAAGACAGATGCACGGGTAGCTAATAATGGTTTACCATTAGAGATCCAAAAGTTACGCTGTCGTGCAAATTACCATGCTCTTCGGTTTACCGCACAAATTGAAGAGTTAGGCCGAAGGCTCTTAAAAATATTGAGTGAAAATGGGCCATTTTTGGTATTACATCTTCGGTATGGAATGGATATGTTGCCTTTCTCTGGCTGTACTCATGGTTGTACTGATGAAGAGGCTGAAGAACTCACCAGAATGAGGTGAGTTGTTGTTCACAATAATGAAAGTCTTTCTTTTTCCTCATGAAATCATTTCTAATGTTTTTCTAAACAGTAGTTATCTGCAATTCCCTATCAAGTATGCGTATCCATGGTGGAAGGAAAAATTCATCAATTCTGAACTAAAATGACTGGATGGCTTATGTCCATTAACACTAGAAGAGACTGCACTGGTTTTACAGGCACTTCATTTTGATAAAAGTATGCAGATTTATATTGCAGCTGGTGAAATATATGGTGGAGAAAGGAGGATGTCTACCCTATCCGCAGCTTATCCCAAAATGGTATGTTAAGTGATTAAAGGCGTCCTTGTCTTTTAATACTGTTGCAAGGTATTTCTCTTTCATTTTCTAGGCCATCTTTTAATGAGGAAGGTTTAACAGGTTAGAAAAGAAATGCTATTTAATCCTGTGGATTTGAGGCCTTTCCAAAATCGCTCATCCCAAATGGCTGCTCTAGATTACATTGTCTCTCGTGAGAGTAATGTGTTTGTTCCAACATATGATGGAAATATGGCCAGAGTTGTTGAAGGGCACAGAAGGTAGATGTTACAAATCCCTAACCTTTATGTCCCTTATAATTCAATTGCAATTTTACTACGGTTAAAGTCCACAAACCATTTAAGTACTGTTCAAATTTAACTTTGTTAATTTGTAGACAATTGTCTGAAGCATGGCATATTTTTATCCATCATGGATTTAGTTTTTTACTTATTTTATTGTTCATTGTTGCTTATGCTCTGTAGATTCTTAGGATTTCGGAAAACAATCTTGTTGGACCGGAAACATCTGGTTGGACTTTTTGACCAATATCACAATGGGTCCTTAAATTGGGATGAATTTTCCCTCGCTGTTAATGAAGTACATGCAGAGCGGATGGGAGAACCAACAAAAAGAATAGCTATACCTGATAGACCAAAGGAAGAGGACTATTTCTATGCAAATCCAGAGGAATGTTTGCAACAGCCCCATGATCTTAACACAGTTCCTTTTAGATGATCTCCAGAAATCAATCTGCTCAGTTTTATTAATGCTTTGGAGGATTCATGGTTTTTTCATCCCTCAAAGAGCGTTCTTTAGATTATTTTCTGAAAAGTCAGAGCTAAAACATCTCTGAGAATATAAAGATCGGTGCCTTCATGAGCCTTACGCACATATGTCATATGCGCATATGTGTTCCACTGAAAGTAAAGGAGCGTTCTTTTGTTGCAGATTTCACCATAGTTGCGGGTTGGTATAACATCATCTTCCTGAGTAAAACAAACCTGCAATCATAGCTAGGACAATCTATTTTTCCTCTACCAGAGTTTTACTTGATGAGCTGCATCATTGTGTACAGTTCTCAATATGGTGCCAGAGAAGTTATAATCACACAACCAAATGTGTGGATTCTAAAAGACAGCTAGAAACATACGAAATGCAATGTATTGATTGTCGGATCCTCTAAAGGCATTGTCCATTACTGGAGGTAGATGGCATTGTCTTTGGATGAATATAAGAGAAAGGTTCCATCTCTTGATATCTTGTTATTGAACTAGACCTAGTAACTTCCATTGATTGTTACACTATGCAATAAAAATCACCTAAGCAATTTGTTGTTTTTACAGAAACTCCATATTGACACTATTACTTGAGAAATTTGAGATTTCCACTACTACCCATATGTATGTGAGCGGGAAAATTGTCTTTGCTAAAACATTGGTTTTTTAAAGTTACATTAAGCTTTATTACATTCTTCAATTCAAGTTGAAGGCACTAGCATAGATAGTCTCAAGTAATGCATACATATTCTTTGTTGATCAAATACGCGTGTATGGCTAAGCCTCGGTGTTGTTTCCTGATATCTCTTAAGAGGGGTTTATATATAACACCTTATTCCTAACTAGGAATAAAGCCTCGACTTACTGTTTATTTTCAGTCCGCAGCTGAGGTATAATTTTAGGGTATATAATTTCCAAGTTTTGAAGAAAAATGACATGAAAATTAGATAAGTATCTATGGCAGTTTAAGATGTCCGTGATTTGATGCTTAAAAGACATTGGCCTTTTCTGCATCCAGATTTGAAGTAAACCAAAGCATGGTTCGCTTTTGAACCTTTTAGATTTGAGGGTTTATATATACAAATGGTCAGTCAGAGTGCTTTTTGCTATGATTACCCATTTTGAAATCTCATTGGGCTCCCAATGTTACTTTAAGTTTGTGAGTCGTGATAGCTCTGACAAGCAGACAGCAAAAGGGGCAAGTCATGTGTGAATTTTGGCAGTCTAATCTCAACATTTAAGTCAATTGGTCTTTTGTGTTTTGATAGTGTACTATCCAAACTCATATGGTTAGTGTTTCTCTCTTTAAAAAAGAAGAGTGTACTTAATAATATTCTGACTCTAATGCACATAGTATCTGCAATATGCCTGATTGATTATCATATCTCAAGTCAATGTGGCTACTATTTCCCTATTTTCCAAAAAAAAAATGGGTTACTTATAATATGATTGGTGGATTATCATATTCAAAATTAAATAAAACAAATCTTTATATCTTGAAAGGATGGAGAAGGAAATTGAACAGATGGTTGAGAAATCACCCAAGGAGATGAGGTACAGTCAGCATGAACGCCCACTTGTATTGACACAGAGGCATGTATATGTCTGTGATGGATGCAACGAATATGGCACTGCATGCTCCTATTATTGCAAAGATTGTGACTACAATCTTCATGTGACTTGTGCTTTGAAGAATCGACAGGATAAGGGACAGGACAGAGATACTGCATTGGATGAGAACGGCAAGCCTACAGGAGTAATCTGTGATGGAAATGAAAGGTGCTCATTAAACATGATATGCTGAAGGGTCTTCAATTTGGTGATGTAGAATGCCTGGTTATCATTGGATAGACAGTTATGTAACTGAACTTTGTTAAGTGGTGGTTACTTAGTAGTGTCAATAAATAGATTGAGTACTTCATAGTCTATGCTCTGAATCTACTGTGGGAATTCAAGATGACTTTCAGGAATGTATAGTGGTGGAGTTTGCTTCCACCTGTAGATTCTTTTAAATAGTTTGCTTCTGCTAAATTGCCATGTTATTTTGTAATCAGATGTGAATTTTTAAAAGCTACATAGTCATGGAGTTTGCTTTGCATCTGTAGATTTTGTTATTTTTTAATTTGATGTGAATTTTTAAAACCTGCATATGAATGGAGTTTGCTTTACATGTGTAGTTTTTATTAAATAATTTGCTTGTGCACTTTCAAAAAATTGTTTTAAGTGAAAATCAATTTATAATTGGTTTGATGTTATTATTTCAAACAAAGTTTGCTCGATTGTTAACCACAATATTTGTGTCCAATTTAAGTTGTTTTTTTGTGAGGAGAGGCATCCTAAACTCTATCTAACCTAAAGACATATTAATTATGCAACCAAATGGACATACTTATATAGATAATTGGACTACTTATAGGTGATTGATTATCTTCAATAAAAAAACATATTCTAATGGGTTTGACCAATAGGTGATTGATTATCTTCAATAAAAAAACATATTCTAATGGGTTTGACCAATAGGTGATTGATTATCTTCAATAAAAAAACATCTTCTAATGGGTTTATTGATAATGCAAATAAAATTGTTTCATATCGACCTCAATGGTTAGGATATTGTTTATATTAGTTACTCATGTCGAGTTATAAAGTATGCATCAGAATTGTGTAACCAAAAGTTGAGTTTCTCACTATTAATTTTTAAATTGAACTTTGGGATTTTTACTATTTCTTCTTACTAAAAGGAAATATATGGTAATAAATTTTCCTATTGTCAATTAAGAAGTTGATGATACTACTTGATAAGTGAATGTGATGCCAACTTGATAAATAACATTAACACTATAATGATCCCCATACCAAGTGAAAGAAGGTATTGATTGCTTCAAATACATAATTGCACAAATCTAAATATTATCAAAGAGTGTAGATCTACTAGAATATAAAAGGCATAAACCTTTAAAAAAACTAGATTTAAATCCTTGATTTTAAGAAGCTTAAAAATATTAAATCTAACAAGTGGAATAAGCAACAAAGTTACTTAGTACCTGCCTCCTAAGAAGAGATTGAAAACAAATATAATTACAATTTGAAAGAAATTAAAACAAAAATGAATTAAACAATGAATCACACATAGTATAGACATTTAATAAAAGAGGAAAATATTGTAATCATAAACATGGTTTCTTTATGAATTAGAAAAATGTAAGTTTTGTTCGAGTAAGAGGGAGGAACAAGGATCTGATAAATAGAAGAGTGAATGGTATTAGAATTAAAGTCACATAGAGTTTGCAAAGAGAGGTCGTAATCTTAGCACAACCCTTTGCTAAGCTTCTGAGGTCACATAGAATTGAAGTCACGATACCTTAAAAGAAGAGAGAAATTAAGGGCATAAGTCTTGATAGTCTTCTATGCCATTTATGGTCCATTCATAGGGTCTTAATAGTTTATTCTACAAGTTAGGGACACAATTTTTCATAGTTTCTTTTACAATTCATGCTGGACCATATATAGGATCCCAAAACTCCATAATTTTTTTAAATATGTAATATTCGTTTTATAATTAGGATAAGTTTATGTCTTTTAACCATTGGTAGTCTGCACTACACAGTGCACTACTGTGTACTACAGAATCTCCCGCGTACATGTTTTTTAAGCTCAGGGCTACAGAATCTCCCGCGTACATGTTTTTTAAGCTCAAGCAAAAGTCATCGTCAGTCACTGACAGTACTACCATAAAAGCCTCATGAACATTAAAGCTCTGTGTATAGTGTAGTGTGAAAATACAGAGGATCCGGCCTGTGTACTCATCAATCAAATTAGGAGCTTGATATTTTTGTTTCCCTCAGTAAAGGAGCTTGATATAAAGGTGCGAGGTGACTCAACTCTCTGAGAGTTATTTCCTAACATTTCTCCACAACTTTGTTTGAGGAACCAGAGCTCTTCCTGTTCTTCGTCCGTGAAAGATGGACTCCAACACTAACGTTGTTATAGCGAAGATAGAGGAAAATTGGGTTATGCAAATTAAGGAAAGACTGGATGGAATACAAGAAGAAGAAGTGGAGGAGGAGTTGCGTGTGTCTGTGTTTCATGTGCCCAAAGAGTTATTAGCACTGAACCATGAGGCTTACATTCCTCGGTTTGTTTCCATCAGACCCTATCACCATCGGAGAAGTGATCTCCATGATCATATTGAGCACTACAAACTCTCAGCTGCTTGTAGATTTCAGAAAAGAATCTACAGATCCAAGTTTGAGACCGTCGTTGTGGAGGAATTTAAGAAGCATGACAAGCAAATCCGGGGCTGCTATGACGAGTTCATCGAATATAAGGAAGAAACCTTGGCGTGGCTCATCGCTTTGGACGTCGTCTTCCTTCTCGAACGTTTGCAGTTTTATGTCAGAAATGCCGACCAAAGCTTCTGCATGGACTTCAAGCAACTGGGACCGGTTTTAGATCTGTATGGCACCGTCGCTGCCCAAAATGCCATTGTCAGAGATGTGATGATGCTGGAAAATCAACTGCCGCTGTTTCTTTTGCAAAACCTTTTGGAGTTGCAGTTTGAGGGTTCTAAAGCAAACGCTGAGAAGAGGCTCCGCAGGCTGCTAAGACTCGTATGCCAAGAATTATCTCCTTTCACCTTCAAGTTACCTGATGATTCAAAGCTACATATAGACATTAAAAGAGGGCACTTGCTGGAGGTGTTGTACTACTCTATCGTTCCTCTTTCCAACAATCATAACACAGCTAGTCCAATTGAACAAGAAATTAGCCATGCTTCTGATACATCCGGCCTGTCAACCATTATACATGAAAACGATGCGCCTGTTGCATCCCAGATGTCAACCATTTCATGATTTATATGGAACAATTTATCTTTCAAGATTGGCCCCGCCGGTGCGCCGAACATGAGGCTTCTGCAATTTGTGAAGAGGTTGCCCTTATCTGATATTCTTGCTACTCTTGGGAAACTGCCTGGTTTGCGTTCATTTAAGAGTCGCTTGGCTTTTCGTGACAATTCTATTCAAGATGCCATCAAAACTATGGAGGGAGAAGTGGAAGAATCCTCTGCTACGATCATACTACCCAGGCGAGACGAATTAGCTATTCCATCTGTGGCCGATTTATACTTTGCAGGTGTCAGATTCTCAGTTTCCCATGGCAACCTCAGCACAATACGATTTGATAAGGTTCGAATGAAGTGGGATGTCTGCATGTCAAATTTTGGTTCCGGAATAAAGTCAATCTTTGAATTATAAATAACATAATAATAAAATAAATGTTGATGTCATAGTAGCCATGTGTCAAGTGAAAACCAGATACCAAACTCCAAAGCTGACATCATTCCTGATTGGCCAATTAGAAGTTGACAAAATAACAAGGGCAAATATTTTTATTAAAATTTAAAATATTTTTTGGCAAACTCCAAAGCTAAACTTTAGAAAACAGATTTTAAATTTTTGGTCAGCTGCAACTAATAGAAAGTTCAAAAGGCAACCGATTGCTATATACCTGCTGAGGCAGGTATAATAAAGACAAAAAAATAAAAATAAAATAAAAATAATTACATCTAAAAATCATAATCAAATTATGGACAATCTTAAACAAATTTAGAGGACAATAAGATGTCACAACAAGAATTGTAAAAAAAATTATAGAGGAAAAGTTTGCAAAAATATGGCATTCAAACATTCCACAGAAGATCAAATGCTTTATCTGGTTGGCATATAACAAGAAATTGAACACTTGGGAACACTATAACCTTAGAGACCTAAGTCTAAGGTTGGCATATAACAATAAATTGAACACTTGGGAACATTCCATGATCTAAAGAAACCCATATTGGCATAAATATAACCTTAGAGACCTTATCATCTATATTAAATGACTCAGCAAAATATATAAAAAGAAAATTATTACAAGTTCCAAATACCATCCTTAGCTTCAAAAAGGACGGTAAGTCTCAAACTTTTCATCGTAATTCTAAACACAACAATTTAAAATATTCGAATGTATCCTTAAGAAATCTCCCTTCATTCAACTAGTTCCACAAATAAAATAAAACCTTCCATTCCAACCTCGAGAATGCTTGCTTCGAAAGGAAATCCACTTCGTCATTGAATTCACCATACACATGTTGAAATTGCAAGTGTGCAAATGCTAAATGAAGATTTCTCATCTTGATTTTCCATCCATCCAACAAACCCATCTATAACTGATCCTTTTGCATAGACTAGTCAATAACAATTTTAGAGTCCCAACAATTTACAAAAAAAAGATTTACTTACTACAAGCAAAGAACAAAATTGCCCATAGAGCAACCAATTCACCTCAAGTGTTAGTACCCCTTCACAATTCATCTTTAATTTAAACACATGGGTGTCCTTTAGTTTCAACATAAATCCTACTCCACACTTTTTCCCCTCTCTTGAGAGACACCATCAATATAACCAAGAAGAGGCTGCTTATCATTAAAACAAGGCGCATTGGGAATTCTATATTTCTTACATTGTCATTCTTTAAAATTTTCCTTAAAAGCCCCAATGACCTTCAAACCAACCCTCATAGCATCCAATCATTATATTTTCTTCATAACGACAATTTTTCTCTCCCTTCATATATCTTGAAGAATTTTTGACATGAAGTAAAGTTTTTGGCACCAAGATGTTTGAGACAAATGTGAACAAAGTTCTCACTTCAGCTTCATAGGGTGAAAGTGCAAACAAATACGTAGGCAACTAGGTTATCCACTAACTCCTCATCAAACAGGCCTTTTTCAAAACTATCAAATAGTTTCAAAATAGATTGGCGGGTTAACAGGAATTCTTATGTCTTTGCCAATGATGTTCTTTTTCTTATTAATAGGTTATACTAGTTAGGCACTGATAGATACTAGACTACTGTTCTCACTTACCCGCTAACAATTACCTTCACGGCGTATTATTGCACGTTCCTTGGGGCAATTGCTAGTTTTAAATCTAATATGAATATGCCATAAAATAATGAAGTTAAACCTTTTTGTGCACTTCAGAAATAGCATTCAGTCTTATATATTCCTTCCCTGTACGAAATTTATGAATGAAATTGATGGCATATGAATATAAATATCTCATAAAATAATAATTTTAAACCTAATATGAATATGCCATAAAATAATCAAGTTAAACCTTTTTGTGCACTTCAGAAATAGCATTTCAGTCTTACTGCTGCGTTTATTGGGTGTCCTTTCTATATACTATTTCTGAATAAATTGTTACGCTGTATTTTCAAATTTTCTTTTAAAAGTATGTCTGCTTTATCATACTACTTTAATTTAGTAGGCAATTTATTACTGATATTACAAATCTAGTTTCAGTGAGAGATCATCACAAATGCCTTATATAAAATAAAATGGTAAAAATTTAAAACCTGTAATTGAGCTGAAAGAGACTTTCACTTAATAGTCCAGTGATATAATGGAGGTGTGGAATATTGTTCGTACTAACCTGGACTGCAAAAGACTTGAATTTTGAACGACAAATTAGGGTTTCGGTAAATGAAGTCTAATATTTCGGCTGCAAAGTACAAGAAATACAAGCAACATCTATATTCTACAGTGAATCGTATAGGAAGCGTTGAAATTAAAATTTTAATATTTGAGACGAAACAGAGAATAATATTAAAGTTGTTGCATCACAGTGGAGACTTGTGCCGCCGTGATTAATGATACAAGTACTCTATGTTGAATTTGAGGTTCCTCGACGTTATTTGCTGAAGTGCATTTGAGTCATGAGTAGCATTGAAAATGTGAAAGGTGGCTATTGCAACGCAATATAAATAACTATTTGAAACCGACATATGGCGGTAGGGTACTAAGTAGTAACCCATTTTGGTTTGCACCTGCCGGTGCATGTACCACCCTATTTTGAACCTCGAGGTGGGTCCTACATTCCCTTTATGGGTCCTACGTTATACATCATGGTGAAACAGAAAATTGAGAAAGGAACTAGGTGGAGTTTCCGGCATAGTTAAAGATTATTGGAGACTCTAACCTTATTGTTATGCAAGTAAAACACAAATTTTCGTATAAAAAAAAAAAATGAAAGGTTGAAAAGGTATAGGGATGTAGTTCACCTAGCCATGGAAGATTTCATTGCTATATAATATATATTTCAGAGTGGTCCTTAGTATCTTAATATCTTAGAACCGACATGTAAATGCATTAGTAGTTTCTAGTTTCCTCTTCCAACTTGTTTATGCTCGAAGTCCTTGTGAAATAAGGGAAGATGGAAATAGTGTTCAGACCATAAGTGCATGATCATATGGGATATTTTGAGGTGTTTGAAGATCACGAGAATATGCATATGTTTAGTTTGATATAAAAACAAAAGAGTACATGTATTAAAATTGGAGATAGATAATAAGAAATTAAAATATAGTTAGAAATCAACACATTTTCAAAGTTATTAAAAATACATTCTAATATAAATTTGAACAAATATCTTGAAATAATATATATGTTAAATGAAAAAATAGTTATGAAATCACATACAAATGATTTAATGAAAAGTATGAATTCATTGGTGGTATGAGTGAGAAGGTACCTTCTTCACCAAAAGTTATCTAGTCGGGACTTCCCTTGAAATGATTTTGGGAAGATTAAGATAAATGTATGGATGGGAGTCAAAAATACCCGATCGCCCAATCAATGCCTAGTAGTGCTGGATATGGTTTACTATCGCCAATAATTTCTATAACTTCAAAGTCCGCAGAGCTACGAACTCCGTCAATGTCAAACTGGCACCTGCGATAATCGACCCAGGGGTGATACCCACTGTTGATTAGCTAATCTGAGGTGGATATGCGATCTAACTAACTTAGGGCTACCCATTTGTTCCCATGTCTGCTTAGTCAGAACATTTACCTCTGATCCTAGATCTAGGATGACCTCGTCCATTTCAAATTCTCCAACCTGTGCTGTGAGTCGCATCTCTCTTCCTGTTCTTGTATGTCCCATAATACTATGAACAACACGTTGTGCACTGCTCACGAAAGAAGCTGGCTGACACTGATCTATGATGCACTGAAGTTCTCCAATAGCTTGCTCATTTCTCACGAGTTTTAAACAACTGCGCAGGAAGGATTGTACACTTCCTGCTAACTCGTCCTCGTCGCAAGCGCCCGATGTGGTAGCCTGCGATGTCTGTACAGGGCTAACGCCACAAGGTGCTTGCTGCGGTACGCCCCTAGACAGTAGTACCTGCGATCCTGATTGCATAGAGTCATCAAATAAAGTCTTAGCTTCCTGAAATGGCTGTTTGTTCTTCTGTAGGTCAAGTGGTGTTGCTTTGTTAGGAGCTTTACGCACCCACTCCTGACCTGTGGTCTTTTCAGTAACCTGTGATGTCCCATTGGTGGAAGCACCGCTGCGAGTCCCAATGTTGACTCTTAGTTCTGGTTCTTCCTGCTCAGTAGCAATAAACTGGATGTTCTGGTGTACTGTTGGCTTAGGTTCTCTGATCTTAGCTATCAAGGTAGGACAGTCTTCTATAGCGTGATCGTAAGATTTGCAATAGTTACATGTGGTGGTAGGGCTCTGACAGTCCCTAGCATAATGTCCTACAACTCCACAGTTGTAACAAGTGACTGGTCCGCGACCACGACCAAAGCCTTCTCCACGGCCAAAGCCTCTGAATCCTCCTCCACGGCCAACATAAGCCGGATCGTGCTGCGGTCCTGCTGCTGGACCCTGTGTTTCTGATTGGACTCTGTACAGGTCTTGCTTGCTCCCGACCATGAGATCATAGGCTCGGCAATCATGTTCATCATGGCCTACGGACTTGCAGAAGACGTAGTATAAGTTCTTAGGTGTCTGCACGTACTTCTGAAGTAGAGGGCACTGGTGAGGTAGATTTCCTCCTGTTTTGCATATTTCACACCATGGCCCATGGGTCTGTGGTAAGGGGTTAGGAGCCCCAGTTGCTAGATATTCTACAAAGACTAGACAGTTATCTTTAGTATGGCCTTGTGCTTTACACTTTATGCACCATATGTCTTGCGCAACCTCTTTCCCTTTCTTAAGTTCATGCATCTGTATCGTGAGATTAGCCAACTGGTTTTGCAGGTTTGTCATACCTGTGCTAGTTTCAGCTAGAGGTGAAGCCTCTAGTTTCATCGCTATCTCCAACGTGTCGTCCTACGTCTGGAGTTTTTGCTGCATTAATGGTAGTCTGATGTGAGGGAGCAGCGCTGCAATAAACCATTCCTTATGCTGCTCCGATGCAAACTCAAAGCTGACTTGGTCTATAAGGGCTTTAAATTTCTGATCGAAGTCCCACACTGACTCTGTAGGTAACTGTTTGATGTCTTTAAGCTCTGTAATGCACTGTGACTTAGACTTAGGTTTCTTAAAATCTTTAATCATGGTGGTCCTAACCTGGATAAGTGTTATGGGTACCGCTGAGGTATACTTCATATACCATGTTAAGGCTCGTTCTCTCAGTGTGGTGACCAACTGTACAAGTTTACTATTATCATCATTGATTGCTTTAATGGTCCACACGGCTTCGCATAGAAACCAATGCTGCTCTGGGTCCTCTGCCCCTGTACCCTTAAAGATAGGTAGCTTCATGTCATCCCCCATTCTATTTCTACGTGGTGGATTTTCATTTGCTGTGTTACTACCACTCGGCAGTGTAGGTGGAGGTGATGTAGCGGTAGTATGTACTGTCTGCGAGCTACTAGATGGAGTTCCTACGGAATTGTTCTGAGTCCCGATCTGTTTCTGTGGGGTATAAGGGTGGTAAGGGATACCCCCTTCTGTTCTTTCTATGGTACTATGACTCTGTTGTCTAGTATTATCTGAACTGTCTTCAAATATGGGAGAGCTGAAATCTACTTTGTATTTGTTTCCACTACGTGTACGTCCAATGTCATCAAAATCACTTTCAAACTCTTGTGACATTACTATCTTTACTTATTCATCCGAAACTAGATCCATTGTTCCTTTTTCATGTAATAACATCTTAATGGACAAGTTTAAAGATTTTAGGTACTTACCGCGATATCCTTTGAAGAAGTACCGCTCAGCCTCGCTGAAGCTTTTCTCTGGTCAACTGCAAACTCTGTGACGAAGCCTTCTAGCACACTCGCAAGCCAGAAGTCTACTGTCATCGTAATGGGATTATCAAGGTTCTTCACGGTCTGAATCAGCTCCGGTGTCCAGACAATGTTTCTTTTCTTCTTGAATATGTTCTTGTCAGTCAACTTTGATAACCAGTCATAAAGCTCGTTTCCAAAGGTTGCAAAAAATATCGCATGCAGGTCTGTAACGATATGTTTTTGTAACCAGTCCTCTGTACTCAGTCTAGGACTCTTGTTCTCTTGTTCAGTAAACTCTTTCTCGTTAGACACAACCCACTCATTGAGTTCGTCTCTAGTAGGATGCCAACAGAACATTTGTGCTCAGTTTGTTCAAAACCGACAACGAAACCATTTGTTGGTCATGTGGGCAGACCCGGGTTTACTATAATGAACCAACAACACCCCTAGCTCACTGGCCCTTTCGGTGACAGACCGCGGAGCGGCCTGAAGTCTCACCCGAAGTGATCCTAATGGGTTGGCCAAGGACTCAAGTGTCTTGACCAGGTTCTGTATGGCGTCCTTTATGCGTCTCGCAGCTCTTCTTAGCTCGCGAGACCGCTCTTTCCTCTCTGTGACGCGATGCGCAGTTTCCTCTTGCTCGCAATGACTCCAACCTTTATCGCATCGCCGCATCCTGGGCAACACCTAACTCTCTCCTACACTCAATCCTCAACCCGCGGTATCGCACACCGCAGCTCCTCTGCTGGTGCGATATCGCCCCTTTGCGATATCCTACCACTGCAACTCAGCGTACTTACCTTAATGGAGTTTAACTTACAGGACACAATACGCAAAGCTGTTTTATACTGTGACTCTTAACTGTCTTGAGGGAAACTTATACAAACTCTTACACAGAATACTTAAAGACTTCAACTTGCATTTATCCTTGTCATATGCTATGAACTGAATAACATACACATACATTTACTATAAGCAAAGTTCATGTAATGAATGACAGATATAACAAGTAAATACAATCACATGAATCAAACACATAACGCTCGGATTTTACGTGGTTCACTTCCAGGGTGAAAGTTACATCCACAGAACTGTGTTTCTATATTATAACTTGAGAGAGGTACACAGTTCTGCTGCACTGCATATGGAGCTAGAGATCTTCTGGGTAACTCCGCACTCAACCTGGAGCCCTTCTCTCCTAGATCTCTTCTCTATATCTATATTTCCTTCTTACAATATACTCTCACTCTCTCTCTGTCTATCAATCCTTGCGGATTGTTACAATACAAAATAACAGTAAGCTAACAGACTACTGATAATCTGACTAGCTGGATGGCCTAAAATTCCCAAAATTCCAACCTTTTACAATACAAAATACATCCCTTTATAGGCGGCCCAAAGGTCTCGCCATTACAACACTGTGGGCCTGTCCCAATAGTAACCCAAACCCTAACTAGTGACAGCCGGCATATCTGTACTTGGGGTAGCTGCTTTCCATCACACCACTGCTCTCTACAGTATTCCATGCTTCCCGGCGCTGACCATGGGTACTATGCACCGCTTCCCTTCTTCTATCCTTCGTCTTCAATACCTCAGCCTCGTTGCTCCTTTTCCTTTATGAGGGTAATTGATCCCTCCTGTCTTCGCCGCTGCCTTCAATGCAGTGGTTGAGCTCTCTCTTCTCGGCTGCTCAGGTACTGTCGTCTTCCTTGACTTCTCTGTTCCAACAGTCACGGTTTCCAGCTCTGCTCTGCAGCTAGAAACATGCTACGGCGTCGTAGCTTCACCTTATCTCTTCATATTCGCCAAAATGTCTATCCGCCAAAATGGCAGCTTTTCCTGTAGCTGTGGGACTCTGCTCCAACAATATATATATATTCACTTTATTAATTGCAAAGCATCATAAGTACAAGTTTCCATATCAAGCACAAGTCATCAATGAATGAAGAAGAAACATTACTTCCAAGGGTGAATGTAACTCTCTCAAGCAACCTAGGGTTTCACACACAATGAACTCAACTAGGTTAAGTCTCTATCACAAGTGAACTCCCATTGAAATACTAACTCATTCTTATTCATGAGTGGTCTCAACCAAAACAAGCTTTAATACCATGTTGAAATTTTGTGAGGTATGACAACTAATGAAAAACTAAAATTTCACCTTCTTCCTATAATTTTTAGGAGATCTTATCCCTATAATTTTGAACATTAGGGGTTTTGTAAATTAAATTATAAAACAACAATGGAAATACCATAATAATTTACTTGAAATTACAACCCCACACTTCAAAATGATTCAAGGATAAAAGACACCAAACAATGATATAATTTTCAACTTCTAGAATAACTTATTAATAAGCACATATGAAAATGTACTTTTACAACAAAAATTACAACAATTTAATAGTAAAATTAGCCCTTTATGTTCTTCATTAGATGTTAATACACTTAACAAATTGTCATTTTATGTATGTCAAATCAACAATATGTAAATGTCTATGAATAGGAAGGCATAAAGAATATATAATGCTGAATTCTAGATATAGAAACTATAAAATATATGGAGATGTAAAAACTTCATTAATATGTTGAAGATGAAGTACAAATACATAACATAGCCTTCTCTCAAGGCTACTATAATAAATCCAATTATCCAAAAATTCCTAGCTACAATAAATCAACAACCATAGCTTGGTCAAGATGATCCAAGCCCAGGAATATTTCCAAAACTAACCTGTGAGGAAATAATTCTTCCTCCTCTCTTCTTCTTAACCTATTGACCTTAGGTTTTTATAAAAAAACCACAATCTTAAATCTCTAATGGTAAAGCCCTAACCCTAGAACTCCTACATAATCTAAGAAAGTCGAAGAAGACCAAAAAATGTCCCTAGCACACACACACACACTTGAAATATTGTATATTTTATTGTATTTTATTATTGTAATTTATTCGAAGATGTTTATTCCTCTGTTGGGATGTTTTTATTATATTTGGTCATCATAGATTCATGAGGTAAAGCCTTCGTTGTAAGTCAAGTCGATAGAACCCTCCAGAAAGTAATATTATATTGTTTTTAGTCTTCCTAGGTAAGTCAGCCCAGTTAAGTTTGTTGGGGCTAACCTAGT
>LPNX010885453.1:448512-459385 GCA_001517045.1 Pseudotsuga menziesii | reverse complement strand
ATATATATATATATGCAAGGAGAAGGAGTCGTTGTTTGGGGTTTTGTCTTTGTGCTTTTGATCATCTATATTGAGGAAGTTTTTGCCAGGTTTTCTTCTCCTAGAGGGTTTCCCAGGATAAATCGGTGTCTATCTTGTGATTGTGTTAATTCTTTCAGTGATCATGTATATAGTCTTGTTGTGAAATTGAATTGAACACTGATGTTATATATCTTAGCATATTGAATATTAACATGGTATCAGAGCTAGCCTAAATAGGACAACTTTAACAAGGTGAAACTCTCTCTCTCTCTCTTCTCCCTCCGATAAGAAATAAGGGTTTCTGTCAAAGTTGGAATTTTGGAAATCTTATTACATAGAAACTTGCGCCTCCCTAGGGAACATCTATTGATCCCAAAATCAAAAAAATTTAGTGGGTAGATCTCTGGTAAATTCAAACTGTAGTTTGACTTTTGACCAGAATACTGCAGAAACTACATATCATAATTTCGCAAGTCAATTTTGAAAGGTGAAAATTTGGAATCTCCATAAACCAAGTGTACCAGTCAATTAGCCTCAGTCAAGCACATCTCCTTGTAAGGTCAGTTTTGTATTTTGAGAAATTTTATTTTTTGGTGACCTCCTAGATATGATGGCCCCAACCACTAAGCTTGAGGATAAGCTAGAAAGCATAGATAATTTTTTAGTATGGAAATATAGGATTGGCCTCATTCTTAGATATAATAATATTTCCAAATAAATCAAGGAAGAAGTTGGACCCTTTTAGAAAGAAGGGAATATTTGTTGGATACTGTGAAGTCTCCAAACCCTTCAAAATATAAATTCCATGATTCTATCACATGGAGATTATTAGAGATGTAATATTTGACAAAGTAGCAGCTCTCAAGAGATCCAAAAAGTGCCAGCATGAAGAAGTATATGAAGAAGATGTACCTCCCAAAAATATAGAAGTTGCACCCTCCCCTAAAGATGAAACATCAGAAGACCATGATATGCGAGAACCTCAAGAACCTCCTACTATGAATATGTCACGAAAGCGAAATCTTGCTTGGGAAAGAGAAATTTTACAAGAAGCAGAGAAGTATGGAGCTCCATAAGGCTCCACAAGAGTAAGCAAGAATCCAAAGCCATTTTCCGGTTATGTGGCTTTGATGTGTGATCTTGTAGATAAAGAACCTACCAGTTATGAAGAAGCTATACAAAAGAAAGAATGGGTAGAAGAAATGATGGAAGAATACCAATCAATAATGAAGAATGATGTTTGAGATATAGTTCCAAAACTAGAAGGAAAAAGTGTGGTATCTTATAAGTGGACCTACAAAATAAAGCATGCAATTGATGGAAGTATTGAGAAATACAAGGCAAGGTTTGTAGCTAGACGATTCTCTTAGAAAGGGGGAATTTATTATGAAGCGACATTTGTGCCAATATCAAGGTACACTTCCATTAGAACCATAATGGAATTTTCATCCATGATGAAGTGGATTTTACACCAAATGGATGTGAAGACAAATTCGATGAATGGTGTAATTGAGGAAGAAGTGTACATAGAACAACCACATGGATTTGAAGTTGAAGACAAATAGACTCATGTATCTAAGTTCAAGAAGGCTCTGTATGGATTGAAGCAAGATCCTAGAGCTTGGTATGGAAGGATAGATAAATTTTTGATGATATTGGGATTTACCAAAAGTAAAGATGACCCTAACCTTTACTTTAAGGTTATGGATGAATGTGTCATATTATTGTTATATGTGGATGATTTATTTCTAACAGGAAATGTGAAACAGATTATAGAGTGCAAGAAGAAGATCGCTGAAGAATTTGAGATGAAAGACCTTGGGCTGATGCACTATTTTATAGGTTTGGAAGTATGGGAGAACCCAGAAGGAATATTTATTAACCAAGGAAAGTATGTTGTGGAAATCCTAAAAAATTGATATGTTGGAATGTAAATCCATGGCCACGCCTATGGATACCAACCTAGAGTTGCTAGCTAATGAATTGTCATAGTTAGTGGGTGTGACTTAGTACATACATATTACTGGGTCATTGATGTATCTGACTAATACCAGGCCAGATATATGCTTTGGTGTGAACACCCTAAGTCATTATCTCTTAAATCCTAGACGTATTCACCAGGTAGCTGCAAAGTATGTGATGAGGTACCTGAAAGGTACGATAGACTTTGGTATATACTATGTTGGAGATACTGAATACATAGTGTATGGTTATATAGATGTATATTGGGCTGAAAGTGTCACAGGAAGGAAGAGCACCTTAGGTGGATGTTATTGTCTGGGATCCACCATGATCTCATGGTTTAGCAAGAAGTAGTCCAGTGTTACTCTTAGCATAGTTGAAGTAGAGTATATAGCAGCTTGTTCTGCTAGTTGTGAATCCATATGGCTTCAAAAATTGATGTCAGGTATATTGGTCCTGGAGTTGGATACCACAGTGACTCTATGTGAAAACCAGAGTTGTATAAATATGACGGAGAACCCAGTGTTCCATGACAAGTCAAAGCACATAGAAATCCGATACTTTTACATATGGGATATGGTACATAATGGAGCTATAAAGATCCAGTATGTGAGCACTGATGAGCAAGTTACTGATGTGTTGACTAAGCCTCTACCTTGAGTAAAGTTTGAATAATTTGGTGACAATCTTGGTGTTGTTCGAAAGGAGATTCCTTGAAAGGGGGAGCAGTGATGATGATGTTGCAATGGGATTGTATCATCCCTGGATATTAGTCCTAAAGTGATTCGCAGACCTTTGTCTCCATGATGATGTTGCATTGGGATTATATCATCCTTGGACATTAGTCCTAAAGTGATCCATAGAATTTTGTCTCCTTGATGATGATGTTGCAGTGGGATTGTATCATCCCAGTACATTAGTCCTAAAGTGATCCGCAGACTTTTGTCTCCATGATGATGATGTTGTAGTGGGATTGTATCATCACTTGACATTAGTCCTAAAGTGATCTGCAGAACTTTGTCTCCGTGATGTGTTTGGGATTGTTTCATCCCTAGACATTAGTCCTAAAGTGGTCCTCATAATTTTGTATTAGTGATGTGGTTAAGATTGCATCGTCCTTAGAGTTATGTCCTAAAGTGAGAGGGATTGATAATCCCATAATTGAATCATGTGTGTTGCAGGTTATGTTGTCGCATATCATGTTGTTAATGATTGAAAGATCAGTGTTGTTGTAGATGATTTTATTGTTGATCAAAAGATCAAGTGTTGCCATAGATAATGTTGTTGCTAATCAAAAGATCAAGTGTTGATGTAGATGATGTTGTTGCTAATCAAGTGATTAAGTGTTGCAGAAGATTAAGATCAACGATGACGACTCATTTCTATAGAATATGATGCTCCAGTACTAAAGATATTGAATATGTTCCAGTAATTGTTCCAGTTGCTGATGTTGTTGCAAAATTCCAAATATTTTTAAATGTATCACCTTGATTTTATTAATGATTCTCTCTCTCCTTGCTCCTATTATTGATGATGCTCTCCCTCCTTGCTCCTATTTTTTATATGCTCTCTCTTCTTTCTCCTACAGTTGATGGTGTTGTTGTTAGTAGAATTCCCTTCTCGTTAAGGGGGAGTGTTGAAATATTGTAAATTCAAAGAATATTCTATTGTATTTTATTATTCTAATTTATTAAGAGATGTTTTATTCCTTCATCCGTATGTTGTTATTGTATTTGTTCATAATAGATTCATGAGGTAAAACCTTTGTTGTGAGTCGGGTCGATAGAACCCTCCAGAAAGTAATATTATATTGTTTTGAGTCTTCCTAGGTAAGTCAGACCAGTTAAGTTTGTTGGGGCCGACCTAGTTAGGGAAAAAGTCAAGTGGAAGATAAAGTATAAATATGAGTGATGTCCTCCTCATTTGGACACACACTCACTTGTGTAATTCACACAGGAGAGAGAGAGAGAGAGATAGAGATATGCAAGGAGAACAAGCACTTCTTTGTGGTTTTGTCTTTGTATTTTTGATCATCTATATTGAGGAAGTTTTTGCTGGGTTTGCTTCCCCTAGAGGGTTTACTAGGATAAATTGGTGTCTCTCTTATGATTGTGTTTCTTTCAGTGATATTGTATATGCTATTGTTGTGAAATTGAATTGAATACAAATGTTATCTATATTAGCATATTAAATATTAAAATGCACACACACACACACACAAGTACATGTGAATATCCAATAGGAGAAAATAAGAGCGATCATCCCAACATCTCCTCCATAATAGAAAACCCTAGTCATAGGAGAAAACTCCAATTGACTACATCGCCTCTAGAATTTATAACTCCACTTATCATTCACGAGGAATGTTGGACCTAGATAAATTTAAACAAGTTTTTGGTCTAAGATGGAATACCTAGTCGTAGTGTGAACGGGGTTGAGATGGAGCATGTGTTGAAACAGTTAGCTTCGATAATTTTGGCAGTTTTTTTGGGGAAAAGTAATTGTGTTGATAAAGTTTGATGGAAAAGTCGATGAGTTAATTAGAAGGGTTATGCACTTTCAAGTTTTGGGCATGGGATGTAAATGCATCCAATAGATCCTGTAAAAATGTAAAGGGTTGGGATTTTTGGGTTTCAGTTTTATTAAGTTCACTTTAGTTTGGTGATTGTATTTTTGTGTTGCTCTAATCAATTAAGTTTTGTATGGAGAAAAATAGATGTCGATGTGAAGAAGAGTATGAAATGTCAGCATATTCTGTGCATTATATGAAAGAGATGAACAAGATTAGAGGAAGTATTGTTGATATGCAATTTATGTGCATATACTGAATTTAATGGAGATTGTGGAGATATGTATGTAGGTAGTGTGCGTAGACCAAAGCGTTCGAGATACAACTCTTTTTAATTAAGAAATGCTTTTGTGGTTTTTCCTGTATGCGTTAAACTTTATGTATCGAATGGTGCATGATAATTATGTGAATGTTTTATTGTGTATTGCTGCGACTTATGATAACATGCTAGCTTTTGATTACGCAATTTAATCAGCAAGGTTTAATGGATCTTATGAATATATTTTGAGTCTATGAATGGGTTGTAACACTATGTTGATAGTTAGGTGTGATGACCTGTCTGTCGATGCTTAGCACAAGAAAGTCCCCCTTTCCACTACAAAATATTGATTCATGTATCTCCTATAGGTATCTTGGGTGAGACTTCACTTGCGTCGTAGGTGTTTCTGATAGAGTTAAACCCTGTCGGGCTGGTACCTTTGGGTTTTGTTGCTTAGATCAGATGTTGAACCTGGGACAGTTGAAAATAATCCAATGAATGATTTCACTGTCGAGACTAGGATCGGTGTGAAGGGGACATGTTTTGGAACCCAACGAAGCCATAGATTAGGGATTGGATAAAATAAAAGGCTCAGGAATTTGTGCAAGAAGAAAATAAATGGTCATGACTAACTACAAGGGAATGGTTACAAAGGTATGTTTACTCATATATCCATGAGATTTTATTTAGTTAATTCTTGGTTATATTGTATGAATGGTTGGCAAGATTAGCACTCCATAAGATAAATTTCCTAGGATGTGAACCTAGGGGTTGGATGCCTTAATTGATATGTCGACTCGATCACGTTAATAATACTATGTATATGGATGTTGACTTCTGGATCGAAAGCATTCTATAAGGGTATATTACTGAGATCATTGTGGATACTATTAAGTTGTATAGTGAGATTGAGAGAGAATTTTTCTAAGGTCTCATAAGCAGATACTTGAAGTACTTAAAACTGTGGATTAAAATGTTGGTATCTGAAAAAGGGATTTTATGGATGGAGTCTGATGAGTAAATCATTATGCATGGAGAACATGGGTAGTGTCGAGAAGAAGGTTTGGAGGAGATGTGAAGAGTGAGTTGAAAGGTTCTAAGCTGATAGTGAGATTCATGAAGAGGGTGATTTCCTAAGGAGTTGGAGAATATTATGAACCAATAAGAGGAGAAGGAATGCAACAAGGAGAAAGAAATGTAGTGCGACTGGAAGAGGGGACTATGAATTGGATCCATAGCTCGACGAGGAGACTTGCGATGAGTACAAGGAGTAACAACTTATTTCTAAAGACGAGGAAGATGTGCCAGATCGATACCAGACCCAAGAATACATCATACCTATGAGTCCACGTACATATATGGTATCAGAGGTAAGACCTAACAGTGCATTAAAGTGTTTCTTGTCGAATCAAAGTAAAAGAAATAGTCAAGATAGTGGTAAAAAATTTCCTACTAATGGTCCATCTAATTCAAGTTCATCAATACCTGAAAGGCATAAAATGGATAGGGACAACATGAAGTTTCCTATATTTAATGGAAATGGGTTGGAAGACCCTGAACAACACGGGTTTTTATGTGAAGCCATTTGGAATATGCGATAGGTGCAGGATGAGGTGGTAAAAATGGATCAGATGATCACAACCTTTAGGGGTTGTGCTCTATATTTCTATATGGAATTGTATGTCATTACTATAGGAACCCCTTAGAAGTCTTTACATCATTTTTGAACTGGGTTAATAGGAGAATTCAAAATTCCTAAATATGATTCACCATGTGTTACAGTGTTGAAGGAGATTAAGCATTCACCGAGTAAATATGTTTGGGATTTTGACCAGAGATTCAAAACCATGATGGATAAGGTAAGTTTTCAAATGTCTAATGTTCAACATAAAGATTGGTTTATTCCTATGCTAATACCCCATATCTGTGTTCCCTTGATGTAGCAGAATATAGTGTCACAGATAGAAGATTTAGAAATTGCAATGAAATTAGAAGCATCACTAGTCTGAGAAACGGGTATGGGAATGTCACAAATTCAGTCACAATAAGATAATATTTCACTGCACATTCAAGATATCAAGAAGGGGAAGGATAATCATGAATATTTCTGGTGCATGAGGTGTAAAATGGGAGGCCATCATAAGGATTCATTCCCATCCTTTATGGACTACCTTGCTGTGGATGCTCAAAATCCATTAAGTTTCCAAAGGATGCCATGGTGTAGGGTCTGTCAAAAAAGGGGAGACTATTCAGAAGAATTTTTGTATTTAAAAAATATAGTAAGTACACCCTCCATTCTTTATTATAAGTTTTTTCAATCTGTGGGCCATGATGAAAAGGAATACAAGGCATACTAGTTTTTGCAGGAAAAGATAGTGGATACCTAATTGATGAAGAATGATGAGAAAATGCAAACTAAGAGATCACATGCACACTTCCATCAACCCAGTGGGGTGGTAATTTCATAGGTCGAGGAAGAGGAGGAGGATTTGGTTGAGGAAGAGGTTAGGTAATCTACTATAATTTTGGACAATCAGGACAATATGCCAGATATTGTATGTGTTGGTTGTGGAGCCTGATCTTCCAAATTCAGAGATGTTATTCAGTCATGTTTGTACCCCAGGTTTACTGTACACTCGTTCCCCAACTTTTAAATGGGGGTTCGGGGGCGAAGCCCTAGAGAAATTTCTTGGGATGTTTGTTGGATAACAGTTTTGCAGACCCATGGTATTTCCCCTATAAAATAAAAGCATCATAATACAGTTGTGGATGGTATGGTATGGTATGGTATGGTATTGTATTCTATTGTATTCTAAACAATCTATATGATTGTGTGAGAGAGACTGTGAGACAATGAAGAGGAAGTGCAACAGAGTTGTTGCAGGTTGTATCCCTTCATATTTCTGGACGCTAATAAAAGGACTCGCAATTTCTATGTTGACGCATCCCATCTCTTGGGTGAACCACGTTATATTTGTGTCTCTCTGTAATGTGTTAAATGTGTCTTTTCATCTTGTTTAATTATTTAACTGTATATCTGTTATTTCTCTATGGTCATGTTTCTAACAATTGGTATCAGAGCCAAAAGGTCTATTTGGCTGATAAACTCACATGAAAGAAGGGTTCCTGATTCGAGTGAGAGTAATGGAAGAAGAGGGAAATTTTAGGCTAGAGAAATTTAACAGCCAAAACTATCAGTTATAGAAGATGCAAATGCAAGAATTTTTGTACTAGAAGGATCCGTACCTGTCATTGGGAGGAAAAGAAAAAAAAATGGTGGCTATGAAGGATGAAAAATGGGAGGTTCTTGATAGAAAGGAACTGGGAACAATACGGCTGTGCCTGGCTTCGTCGGTGGCTTTCAATATTTTGAAAGAAAAAACAATAAAGGGTGTGATGAGTGCATTGTGAAAACTCTACGAAAAACCCTCGGCTTCCAACAAGCTATTTTTAATGAAGCGTTTATTTAACATGAAGACATCAGAAAGTGGTTTTGTTGCTCACCATTTAAATGAGTTTAATACACTTACGAGTCAGTTAAGTTCTGTAAACGTGAACTTTGATGATGAGGTTAGGGTTCTTCTAATCTTGTGCTCATCGCTAGAAAGATGGAATATCTTGGTCACGGTTGTAAGTAACTCTATCCCTAGTTCAAACACTCTTAATTTTAATGATGTTGTTGGTGTTATTCTTAACGAGGAAATGTGAAGAAAAAGCACAGGTGAGACATCAGGTAATGTGTTGACCATGAAGAGAAGAGGGAGACAAAAGGAGAGAGGAAGGAGCCCAGGAAATCGTAGCAAGTCTCAAAAGGGCATATCAGAGTCCATATCAAGAAAAATAGATTGTTGGAACTGTGGTAAGAAAGGACATTTGAAAAAAGACTGTAGAGAACCAAAGAAGAAAGATGAGAGGCAACAAGAGACTACTCAGGAAGTGAATGTAGCAGGTGATGTGTTATAAGAAGCTTTGATTCTTGTGTTAGATAATACTAGAAATTACTAGGTAGTAGATTCAAGTGCTTCATGTAATGCTACACCCCATAGGAGATTCTTTCATGATTATATTCAAGGTGATTTTGGACATGTTTTATTGGGGGATGATGAACCATGTAAAATTATTGGAAAGGGTAAGGTACGGATTAAGTTAAATAATGGAATTCAATGGATGCTAAAAAATATAAGGCACATTCCTTCTATGAAAATAAATATGATCTCAACATGGCAGTTGAGAGATAGCGGTTGTTTGTCTACGTTTGGAGAAACGTGGTGGAAGATCACTAAAGGATCACTGGTAATCGAAAAAGGAGATAGGATAGGTACGTTATATTTATTTCCTCATACTTATTATTATGTCTCTGTAGCTTCCACGGAAACAGGTGTGGCATTGTGGCATCATAGGCTTGGCCACACGAGTGAGAAGGGGATGCAAATTCTCCACTCAAGGAAATTGATTCCATATCTGAAGAAGGTAAGTTTGGAATTATGTGAGAACCATGTTTATGGAAAATAGAAGATAGATAAATTTCTCAAGGTTGGGAAACAAAAGAAGAGTGAAAAGTTAGAGATTTTCCATACAAATGTATGGGGACCGGCTCAGGTACAATCTCTTGGTGGCTCTCATTATTATGTTACTTTCATTGATGATACAACTAGAAAAACTTGGGTTTATTGCATTAGAAATAAATCTGATGTGTTTGATACTTTTAATAAGTGGAAATATTTCGCTAAGAATGAGACAGGAAAAAGGTTGAAATGTCTCATATCTGATAATGGAGGTGAATACTGCAGCAAGGAGTTTGACAGTTACTGTTCATATAATGGGATTCGTAGAGAGAAGATAGTCCTTGGAACACCACAAGAAAATGGTGTGTCAAAAATGATGAACAAAATGATCATGGAGCGTGCAAGGCGTATGAGATTGCATGCAGGGTTTCCCTTATAGTTTTGGGCTGATGCTGTAAACGTTGTTGTTTATTTAATAAACATAGGGCCTTCAAGCACTTTGGATGGTGGGATTCCAGAGGAGGCATGGACAGGTAAAGAGGTAAGATACTCATTTCTGAGAACTTTTGTTTGTGAATAATTTGTCCATATTGATAAAGATTATAGAACAAATCTTGAAGCTAAATCCAAGAAATGTACCTTTATTGGATACGGGGTTGATGATTTGCTTATTGCTTATGGGATTTTGAAAAAAGCAAAATCATTAGGAGTAGAGATGTAGTATTCAATGAACAAGTTATGTACAAATATCAATTGCAGGGAAATAAAGTGGAAAAGGAAAACATAGAGTACAGAGTGCTTGATGAAATCAAAGAAAATGAAGTTCCAAAGGCACCAGAAAATCAAGAACAACATTAGGTACCTGAAACTCCTGCAACTGTAAGAAAATATACCATGTTAAGTAGACCCCCTCAACGATTCTCTCCTTCACTGTATTATTTATTGATGACTGATTCTTGTGAACCAGAATGTTATGAAGAGGCAATGCAGGTAGAAACTAGAAATAAATGGGAGCAATGCATGAATGAGGAGATGGACTCATTGGTAAGAAACCAGACTTGGGATTTGGTTCAGTTTCCTACAGAAAAAAGGGCATTGCAAAATAAATGGGTTTAGATGTTGAAGGAAGAATATGGAGGTGTTGGAGCAGGGTCCCGTAGCTACAGAAGAAGCTGCTAGTTTTGGCGGAAAGATATAAGTTTTGGCGGAAAGAGGACAAGGCAGAGCTACGACGCCGTAGCACGTTTCCAGCTGGAGAGCAAAGCTGGAAATCATGACTTTTTGGGATAGAAGAGTCAAGAAGGCAACGGTACCCGAGCGGTCGAGAGAAGAAAGCTCAACCACTGCATTGAAGGCAGCGGCGGAAGACAGGAGGGCTCAGCGACCCTCATAAAGAAGAAGGAGCAACGAGGCTCAAGCATTGAAGGCGAAGGACAGGAAGAGAAGCGGTGCATAGTACCCATGGTCAGTTCCGGGAAGCATGGAAGACTACAGAGAGCTGTGGTGTGACGGGAAGCGGCTACCTCAAGGACAGAGAGGACCGACTGTCACTAATCT
>LPNX010885453.1:433639-448285 GCA_001517045.1 Pseudotsuga menziesii | reverse complement strand
AAAGTAGAGTTTCGCACACCGGCACAGTCAACGCTAAGAGCGCAAAGTCGTAGTGGTAGGATATCGCAGAGAGGCGATATCGCACCGGCAGAGGAGCTGCGGCGCGCGATACTACGAGCTGAGGGCTTATCGTTGAGGAGAGGGTTGGTGTTCCGCGGTGCGCAGAGGTGCGATAGGGTTGGAGGTATTGTGAGAAAGTGGAAGTTGTGCGATGAGGGAAGAGATTGTGCGACTTGCGCGTGGATAAGAATCGCACGGCTAAAAGTGCTGCGAGTAGAAGGGGACGTGCGATGCGCAGAAATAGCTGACCTTGGGGTTCACAGGAGTAAGAAAAGGGACGTAGGATGCGCAGAACCTGGTCCAAGACACTTGAGTCTTGGCCAACCCATTAGATTCACTTCGGGTGAGACTTCAGATCACTTCGCGGTCTGTTGCCGAAAGGGCCAGTGAGTTTGGGGTGTTGTTGATTAATTATAGTAAACCCGGGTCTACCCATGCAATCAACAGGAGGAAAGAAGCGGTACAACGCTAGACTTGTTGTAAAGGCATTTGCACAAAAGAAAGGTATAGACTTTGATGAAATATTTTCTCATGTTGTTAAAATGACTTCAATTAGAACTATGTTAAGTCTGGTGGAGGTATAATATTTGCATATTGAACAATTAGATGTAAAAACAACCTTTCTCTATGGGTATTTGGAGGAAGAGATTTATATCCAGTAGCCACAGGGGTATGAGGTCAAAGGGAAGGAGAATTTGGTTTGCAGGTTGAAGAAGAGCTTGTATCGCCTGAAGCAAGCTCCAAGGAAATGGTATTTAAAATTTGATAAGATTATGACAGAACAAGGTTATGATAGATGTCATTCTGACCATTGTATTTATTCAAGAGGATAGATAACGGAAGATATATTATATTTTTATTATATGTGGATTGTTATAGCTGATTTTACCACATATGGTTGATCACACATTTATGGCCTTCGCTATCCCTCTGCAGACTCTTTGGACCCCATGGACCAATATTGTACCTTTGATGTTTCCAAGATTATCCCTAAAAACACCTATTATTTGTTGTATGTGACTTTTAATCCCTTTATCGCGTATATAGGCGAATATTGACCTTAAACCCGTGTACATAGGGATGTGTGCATAAATCCAAATATTTTTGGAGTTTTCCTTGATGTGGATCCGAATCACTTGTCTCTTGGCCTTCCATATGCCTCGATATCGCTTGGATTTGACCCTCCATTGCCCCATTGGAGTACTATATAAGGAACCCCTTGGATACATTGAAGAGGAGGAATTGAAGAGCAAGAGAACCATAGTCCATTTTTGTCGTAGCTTGCTTGTACTCGAGTCTACATTCCTTTATCACTTGGAGCACTTTGTGTTATTCCCAATACTTCCTTTGCTTGTGAAATTTCTATCAAGAGATGGAGGATTGAGGTGGTGGAGGCCCAGGTGGAGGACTCGGGTTCTCCGGTTCGCAAACATGCCGATAGAGGTTGTCACTTATGTAATCTCTGATTTTATTAATAGAAATATCTTTTCCTATCCAATGATGTGTATTTAAATGAATATTGAATCCATGGATGTGTTTAGTTTCTTATACATTATTGATTATATATGCTAGAGTATGCCTAACACTATATTATATAGCATGCTTGCCTTTTTTACTGTTGTTGAGAGTGAATTGCTAAAGCAAGCGGGATCGAAAAAATCTCAATGGGGATCTACTTCAATAGTCCAGAATAAGGTATGATTCAAGATCCTTTAGTGTTAGATGTTTTATTTCTCTTGCATATTGGGAAGGGATTGATTTATGCAGTTTCTTTGTCTGTTGTGGTACACCCTAAGCCATAGGAATTTTCTCTCCATAACAGAATTGGCGACCATACCGAGGATGTCCCTTGTTTTCTTTGGGGTATAGGGGCACAATGTGCTTGATCTTATTGACTTGCTCTCTGTTTCTCCCCATTTATGTGTTGCATTTTATAGTATGTTCATCCATTGACACTCCCATTGGTTTGACCCTTGTCCTTCTTTTTCCCACTGTATTCTCTGTATATGCATGTTTTTGGCTAAAATTCATGTACATGCGTGTATCTTTGGCCAAACGTCACATATACATACGGTTTTTTGGCCAAAATACGCGTATACATGCAGATTTTTTCCCAAAAGTCACATACATACGCAGCCATTATTTAAACAGTCATGTACATCCTCCCTTTTGGTTGATTTTGATGTTGTGGGAAGTTGTTGGGTGGGTTGTGAGTGTGGTTGGGTCTTCCTGGGTTCTGATGTTTTCTGTTGGATGCTTCTTTTGTGACCAGAGACCACTTTTTCATTTATTTTTATTTGAAGGTATTCTTAGTCATTTATCATTTTTGTTTTTCCATTAGTGCATTACTCTTTTTGTCTTGGTGTCTTGTTGGGCTTGTGTTTTATACTTGCTGCAGAGACTGAGAGTTTTTAAATGACTTTTATTGCATTTTTCATTCTTTTATATTGAAAAATACAAAATAGTTGCACTCTTAGTTGCATCTTAGATATGGATTTGAGGAGGTACTTGCATTGGATTGCTTGGATGAGAGTTGTGTTTAGGCTTTCATATAGGAAGGATTGCATTGGCATTAAAAAAGGAAAAATATTGCACTTCATGTAGTAGCATACCATGTTTTTCATTCTACACTTGGCATTTGCATTGCTTGTTAGGTGTGAATTTTACTTCTTGTTGTGTCATAACTTCATTAGTTTCACATCCATTTCCCTTTGATTATACAACCAATTAAAATCAACGCTTAATAAAATGTATTGCACTCTTTTATTTTATAGGGTGCATCAACAAGATTAGGTTTTAGGGTCTTGGAATAGTTCATTGTAAGTTAATTCTCCAAGAACACTAAACAAAACAATTAGGTGTCTATCTAGGTGAGAGAGAGAAACCCTTGGTATAATTAGTGTTTCTCAAGACGCTCCTCTTACACAGGATTTAAGCACGAGGCAGTGTGAGCGATTGTGATTGGGATGACCCCTGATTACTTTATGTGAGCACCAGAGATATTTCCAGGATTTTATTCATATCTGGGGACTCTTTCAAGAGTTTCAAGATTTTCTACCTTTCCCATACGATCGATCTCACCTGCGACTATCCACCTGAACATTGGTTATATTGAGGTGACCTTAGATTCCTTACCTAGGTATCACAGTGGGTACTTGCAAAGGTTATTTTGTAGATGTACTGGCCAAGTAGGGGTCAGACAACATAGTTGCTTTATATGTTGAAGCTGAGGGTCACTATAATTGGTCACATAGCTCCTCTTATAGTGTATGGGAGTTTCGTGCCTCTCGTAGGAGAGACATACCTGCTGCATTCGGGAGCTCACATATCCTCCCCTTGGTTTGTTTGTATTTTGGTTGTATATTTTCTTAGGAGTGTGCTCTTTGTGCACTAGTTGGCCTTTGGGATCACGATTACTTGAGTATATTTATGCTCTCTTGAGTTCGGGTCCTTTTATCTTCGGCATGCTTGGTATCCTATCACCCATCCTTGGTCCTAGTATGGACCTTGGTGTCGAACTTGGGGGCATCATAGCCCCTTACCATGCTCATAGATTTGGGAGTGGTCACATTCTGCCCTCTACTCCATTTGTGGAGGATGTTGACTCCCTTATCTCGGTATTTACACTGGTTCACCCTCACAGGGGTGGTAGTGGATGCATAAATGTTAGGTCTACACCTTACTTTCCTTTTTATGTCCCATCATTTACCGCATTGTTTCCTTTGGGTGTAGTTGTCATGATCATTCCTCCCTATATCTTATAGTTTGGATTCTTTATTCACTATTTTGGGTTGTTTTGGACTAATATTGTTGTCATGTAAGGTCCATGTTTTGCACACTCTCTCCAAGGTCTTTGACCTGTTCGTTCCTGTTACAAGTATCATGTCTAAACTGGCATATAGGTTAGGATTTCACATCCACCTCCATTTTTCATGAACTTATGACCGTTTCATATTAACCTTAGGTACGAACGCATTCCATGGTATCATGGAACCTTCATGCTGTTGTTAGAAGTGGTACTATGTGAATGGTAGAGCTTTCCTATACATGGGTTTCCTAGTTAGCTCCCTTTTGCATTTGGTACCCATGCTGTGAGTCCTCACTTAGGTCCAAGGGTCCCTTTTAGTCCCTCCATGTCCTTGAGAAAGAGCTTCATACTCCTATTGAACTTTATACTAGCCATTTCCCCAGGACTCCCTTGTATATGTCAAGTTGTAATTGCATTATCATAAGTTTTGCTTTCCTTATTGAGCCTTACACCAGCATCCCTGACTTTGATTATCATCCATATATCCCGAGGTTGTCTCATGTCTAGCCAAGCAGAGCCTTTTTATATACCTTTTGCAGCTTGATTCCCTAATTTTTTTATTGGGAGGAGACTTTCCCCCGAGTGTCGTTATCCTGCACATGTTTCCTTACATTGAGCATAGGTATGTTTCGCTGCTTGGAACTAGTGTGTTTGTCCCTTGACACTCGTCTCCTCCTAGATTTGTAACTATAAAGCACTTTTATTCTTTTTTCAATCTTTTCAAAATATATGAAAAAGTCTAAAAAATAATAAAAAACCAAAAATCCAAACAAGAAACGATGTTATCCTTGGCAGCAGTCGAGTCATTTCGCCTTTCAACAAAGCACTGTATATCACATCTGTTGGTTGGGTTAATATTTTGACTTTAGGAGCTATACTCATTTCTCTGAGTTTGTCTCCACTGATTGGTTAAGCTTCCAGTCCCTACGAAGCCTCTGTTGATGCCTCCTGTGTCGCGGATATGTCCCAGTTTTGTATATTTATTCTATGCTACCTGCATTCAGTCACCATTTTCCTTTATGCTCTTGTTCGAAGGAAGTTGAAGTCTGAGTCGGCCATTCCTCAGTTGTCTTGACTTTGCATGTCGGCCATTCCCGGTACTATTACTGGTTCGTGCACATCTTGTTCGATTCCTTCCACATTATACAACATTGTTGAGTACCTCGTGTTGGTTGATGGGGGATGCCTTAATGCCCTCCTTCTAGCAGATTCCATCCCATCGACTTCAGATCATTTATTCTGGGGTAGGAGTCTAGAGTCATTTGAGTGCCTTGAGACTTACAGTCATCAAAGGTAGGTTCTCTCACCATTAACAGTTTTGGGAATACATCAGTGTCCCCTAATCGATGGATTATTTCAAGTGTTCAACCTCAAAACATTTATTCACACTTGTTAGATTGCACTCTAGTACCTTGATTCCCATTTTCATTATCAGTGGGTGATATCGTGTCTATTAAGAGTATACATCAATGACCGGTAATCAGACAATGTACTACTATGTTCGACCTCGACACCTCTATTCACATGTACTCATAGCGGTGTGTGTAGAAGACTTTCCAAATTGGTGGCATTCCACATATGCTACCTCCTTGATCGTGCCAGTGTTCATGATATTTCAGCTCTCATGACTTGATTCCAATGTATGTCAGATATCTTCAGCTATTATGGAGATCGTGATCCATTGTATATCTTCATCTTTCATGGAGATATTGATCCTTTGTATATCTTCATCATGGAGATTCTGATCTATTATATATTGTTCGTGGCAATGACCACACATGTCATATTTTGTATCATGCCTATTCATGGCCATTGTACTCTTATGTATCCAAGATTGCTATATGTATTTGCAGTCATATGCATAGATTGATTATTGTACTATACCAATGGATGGATGGTTATTCCACCTTGTTCTTCATCACTCCACTTCTGGGATGGATTTATAATGCATTTCATCCATAATGTTACCCCTCTGACCTCACACATTAGGGGGCATTTGTTACAGCTGATTTTACCACACATGGTTGATCACACATTTATGGCATTCCCTGTCCCTATGCAAACTCTTTGGACCCCATGGGCCAATATTGTACCTTTGATGTTTCGAATATTATCCGTAAAAACACCTATTATTTGTTGTACGCGAATTTTAATCCCTTTCTCGCGTATATACACGGATATTGACCTTAAACTCGCATACATCGAGATGTGTGCATAAATCCAAATATTTTTGGAGTTTTCCTTGATGTGGATCCAAATCACTTGTCTCTTGGCCTTCCATATGCCTCGATATCGCTCGGATTTGACCCTCCATTGCCCCATTGGAGTACTATATAAGGAACCCCTTGGACACATTGAAGAGGAGATATTGAAGAGCAAGAGAACTATATTCCATTGTTGTCGTAGCTTGCTTGTACTTGAGTCAGCATTCCTTTGTCCCTTGGAGAACTTTGTGTTCTTCCCAATCTTTCCTTTGATTGTGAGATTGTTGTCCATAGATGGATGATTGAGGTGGTGGAGGACTCGGTTTCTCTGGTTCGCAGACGTGCCGACATAGGTTGTCACTTATGTAATCTATGATTTTATCAATAGAAATATCTTTTCATGTCCAATGATGTGTAGTTAAATGAATATTGAATCCATGGATGTGTCTAATTGTTTATACATTATTGATTATATCTACTAGAGTAGGCCTAACACTATATTATATAGCATGCTTACCTTGTTTACTATTGTTGAGAGTGAATTGCTAAAACAAGCAGGATTGGAAAAAGCTCAACGGGGATCTACTTCAACCGTTCGGAATAAGGTATGTTGAGAGTGAATTTCTAAAGCAAGCAGGATTGGAAAAAGTTCAACGGGGATCTACTTCAACCGTTCAGAATAAGGTATGATTCAAGATCCTTTAGTGTTAGATGTTTTAATTCTCTTGCATATTGGGAAGGGATTGATTTATGCGGTTTCTTTGTCTGTTGTGGTACACCCCAATCCATAGGAAGTTTCTCTCCATAATAGAATTCTTCAACCATCTAGAATAAGGTATTATTCGAGATCATTTAGTGTTAGATGTTTTATTTCTCTTACATAATGGGAAGGGATTGATTTTTGTGGTTTCTCTATCTGTTGTGGTACACCCCAAGCCATAGGAATTTTCTCTCTGTAATATGGATGACATGCTTGTTGCAGGGTCTAACATGCAGGATATAAATGCTCTCAAAAGAAAACTAGCTAAATCATTTGTGATGAAGGATTTGGGTGCTGCAAAGCAAATCCTTGGTATGAGAATAACAAGATACAGGAAAAATCACAAATTGACATTAATCACCACCAAACTGTCATTATCCCATCCAATCCCTAGTAGTGTCAAATATGAGATTCCACCATCAATAATCTCAATAACGTCGAAGTATCCATAAGTCTTCATTCCCTCAACTACTATTGCTAGATGCAATACTCACCCAATCAGTGTCACTCTGGCCTAGTTAGCCAATCGCAGCTGCACAAGGGACCAAACTAGTTGTGGGCTCCCCATTTTTTTCCATTCCTTCTTTGTTAGAATGTTGAAATCCAAGCCTAGATCCAGAATGACTGAATCTATCTCCTAATCCCCAATTTGAATATGCATTCTCATTTATTTCCTAGTTTTCTTCTTGTGCAGGTAGTTCACAGCAAATTCCCTTCACCCATTATCTAGTTGATGCAACAGACTCACAATATCGTCGAGCGCATCAGGATATTTTGCTAGCGGCAGACAACATTCAAGGAAGTTATGCAAGGTACCATGTTGTCGCGATGGTCATACTACCAAGGTTGAGTAAAAAACAGGTGGCATTTCATAAATATGAAACTTACCTGGATCTCTCCTTATCACATCAAGTGCTTCAAAGAATGTGCGTCTCTCAATTTCAACATTGAATTGTACCTTCTTCTTTTTGGCCAATTGGACTTGTGGAATCAAGCCATCATCTCCTATTGTCGCACCTACACAAGTAATGACAACAACATCAGCATACTAAACTTTGGGTTCTACTGAGGTCTTTGCAACTGTTGGCCCTTGGTTCTGGTTTGGTGGTGGATTCCCTAGCTGGTTTGCATTCTAATTCACATTTTGATTTTGATTTGGGTTTTGTAGCTGTGGAGCATTTCGTTCTTGCCACTTCACGATCAATTGAGGACAGTATTCAACTATGTGATCCACAACCATACAATAATTACATTGTGCTTGTAGGTTTTAGAAATCTCTCTGATAATGTCCCAGTACTCTGCAATTATAGCATTGCACAAGTTTGTGACCTCGTCCTCCTCCTCGACCAAAACCTCCACCTCGTCCTCGTCAGAATCCTCTGTGAAATCATCCTTGTTGTTGGTACTGTGGTTGATTGAACTGTTGTTGCGGCGGGGGATTCAGCTGTGGTTGCGCATACTATGGTTGACTATATGGTGTCCAAGTATAATGCGGCTGATGCGTAGCATACGGCATCTGATTGTACTACAGCGGCAGTGGAGAAAAATGTGGTTGTGGTACAAACTGCGGTTGCAGTTGTGGTTGTACCACCTATGGTGGTTGCTGCAGTGGCGATATTTCTGTTGGTCGATGGTCTTCTCCCTTTACGTAATATGCATCCATCGTCCTCTCCTGGAGAAAATCATATGCTCAACGGTCCTTATCTTCTTTCCCAACAGATCGACAAAACATACAATAAAAATTTGTCGACTTCGATACCATCTTCTACATAAACACACAATCTTCATGTCGACGTCCATGAACATGAAATACGTGGCACCATGGCATGCCACCATGACTCAAAGGATTTGGAGCTCCCGACAGTAGATAATTTATGAAATATTGGCACTGATCCTTATGATGTCCATCCACGTGACATCGAGTACACCATATCTCTTTGTGATGCTCTCTTGTTTTCTTGATATCCTACAATTGAATTATCAGGTTCCCAAGTTCTGATTGAATCTGATTCATGCCAACTCCAGTCTAGCCAATGGGTGAAGCCTCTAACTTCATCACGATTTCTAGAGCCTCGATCTATGTCACAATCTTTTGCTACATCAAGGGCATCCTGATATGCTGTACTAATGCCATGATGAACCATCCATATGTTGTACATCACTCATTCCAAATCTTATTCTCACCATCATTGCCTTGAATCGTTGATCAAAGTCCCAAACAAATTCATCAAGATATTACTTGATCTCCTTTAACTCTATGATATATTGCACCTCAAACTTGGGCTTTCTAAAATCCTCGATTAATCATTTTCTAATTTCTGAGTCTTCACCGGAGTCCCTATAGGAACTTGTACAAACTTCATGTACCAATCCATTGCACGACCTAGAAAGGTTGTCTCCAACTGACCCTTCTTAACATCATCATCTTGAGCTTGCTTTATAGTCCAAACTGCTTCGCATAGAGACCGGTATTGTTTGGGATCCTCGGTCCCATTCCCATGAAACAAAGGCAACTTTACATCATCGCCCACCATCCAGGGCCTTCTTCCTACATTTCTTGATCCACTTCTATTAGAGTGTTGATGACGCGCCGGACAACTTGGTGTTGAGCTAGTATTTATTCCTGAGTGTGACGCAGTGCACAGATGTGTGGGTATGTTGTTGCTTGAGGTTGGTCTTTCCTCGGGCTAGGGCGTATCTTGTTCGTCTCCTTTGTCATTATAGGTTCGCTTCATCCCTTGTTATATTCTCTCGTAGCCTCGTGTTACGGTCGCAACATGAATCTCCTCAGTCCTTTACCTCTTCTCTTGTCGAAACCTTACTCCACTTTGTAGAATACCACTTCCTTCCTCTACTTCCCTCATATTCTTGTCATCAATCCCATCCATCTACCCCATATTATTCCATCCAACCCTCATCTCTGTGGTACTTGCATCCTTTGCACACCATATCTCTGCTCATTGGAGTTCATATTCACTATTCCTTTTTCATAGATGAGCATCTTAATCGACAATTACAATGATAACAGAAACCTACCTCTCGGTCCTTTGAAGAACTCCCTTTCTGCGTCGTTGTAATATTTAACTATGTCAACTGTGAACTTAGTGATGTAGCCTTCCAATATGATGTCAAGCCACACTTCAACATCCCTTGATGCTCTATTATCTACCTCCTGCAACTACTGAATCAGCTCAGGGGTCCAGCAAGTCGGTTCTCCTCTTTTAAAATTTGTCTTTTGGTAGGTCAACTGCACCAACCACTCATACAAGATGATCGAAAACTCAGAGAAAAAGTATTTGTGGAGATTAAAATACAGGGACCTTCCAAGCCACTCTTCTATCGTTAATCCAGGGTTTTGATTTGCTTTTGCTGCAAATTCTCAAGCCTTTTGATTGAACCAATCTTGAATTTATGTTCTTGTCAGATGCCACAACATGTCCTCCTTCTCTGTGCACTACGGTCCTGGAAACGAAACCATTTGTTGACATAGATCCTTCAATAGGGGTTCACTCTCTGTCGACACCCTTAACTCAGCGATCTCCTTAAGCATCGACCCATACAGGTTTTACCCTCTCAAATAACACATGCAGAGAAGATGAGGTCTCACCCGATATGTTCAAGGGAGAACTATTGGAACCACGTTTTCATAGTAAGAAGGAGGGTTTGTGCATCTATTGTTCACTACCACAGCATTAATTCACAAATTAAAGCATTGGTTCATTTATTATAAATTCATATCATCACTCATCAAATTGCATCAACATATTCATATCGCAGCAGGGGAATTAATGCATAAATAGATCAACCAGCAAAACATGATTTAAAACATAAAAGCATCACATCATTTAGAAAGAAGCATCATACTGCAGCATTAATCCTTCCACATCACATCGCAGGAAGAGAGGAAAACATAAAGATACAAAATACATGGTGTTTCCATCAAGTCTTCATCATGTCATATTACTTCACATAAAAATAGAGAACAGTCTTTCTGCAAAGTATCCAACATAATATCACAAGGTTTCTTCCATTACACAAGGATCCAAGAGCAAAGATCAAAGGTAGATTCAACATTTACAATCCTTGATCTATTTATAGGATTGCGCCTTTTACAAAATTTTCCACTTAGATCAACTTCCTAACTACTTGGACCAAAAACTACAAAATAATGACCAATATTTACAAAATATACAAAACATGGCCAAAATATACAAAATATGACCAATCTTCCTTGTGCACCAACTTTGACCTTGTGCATCATCCTCGGTGCTGTGCAACTAATTATCCTCAAAACTTCCTTCCAACAAAAGGGATGGAGATATATAGGGAGAGAGAGAGAGGAACATACTAAGATATATGGAGAGAGAGAGAGAGCCAGGTAGTGATGAATAGGGAAGAAGGGATCAAGATATAGAGTTAGTGAGGGATAGAGAGAGGGAAGAAAGGAGAGAATTTGAGAGGGTGGGGAAAGAGTGAGGGAGAGAGAGAGGAAGATGGATATGTATGGAGAGAGAGAGAGAGAGAGAGAGAGAGAGAGAGGTGGAGAGGGAGGTTTTTTTGTTATATAACATGATCTGCAAATCATGTTCATGATTTGTAATTTTGAATTGCACACGGATTTTGTAACTACAAATCATGCACAAGTTTTGTATCTACAAATCATATGCATGTTTCTTTCTCCCCATACTGCTTTTTAACTAACCCATCATGCTTGGGCCCCTCCAAACCTATTGCTGAGGAACACACATGCATTTTTTTTCAAATCATTTGTAGATTTGAAAAACTAGAATTGGATCTAAAAATTCCCTCAACTTTGTGCGAGCGCCCATTTGTAAGGGGGCAAAATTTCTTAGTTATCTCTCCAACAGTTATCCTCCTCAGAATTTTCTTCCAAGAAAAGGGAGGGGAGCATATGCCATAAAAGATTCAGTATAGGATACCAACGCTACAGGTTTCTAGACATTGCCCATGGGCGCAGAGTCCCAAACTTTCAACCTAATTTGTTTGATTTTTAAATTGTCTATATATATTTTTATACCTATTGAAGGAAGTATATTGTAATCACTTCTATTTCAAACTTGTTTTTTGAATTTTAAAACATCACAAAAATAAAATGATATATTAAAGTTTAACTATAGAATTGAAATTTTTAAAATTTATAATTATAAAGAAAATATATTTTACTATCATATAATTGGTTATACATGTGAAATAACAACAAAAGACTGTTTATAAGTTGTTTCTCAAAATTATAAGTCGTAAATATATGGTGAAAAGTTCGTAAATGGTATTTCGATAAAATGGTTCCATCAACATTAATTTAGAAGTGTTAAAAGCCACTTTAATATGCAGTTGCAGGATGTTCTCCACTCCACTTTTTTGGCTCACCGATCGAAGCACCTATCAATCGATACCATTTTAATCATCGATGTTTTACATGACTCACTAAATGAATTAAATCGACATGTTAAAATATATGGTTGTTTTCTTCACCACTTGTCCCATGGTACAAACTCCATCGATGGTCACATTGTTCAAGACCTTGGACATTGAATTATAGTCATAACACTTCTATTTGCAATAATCATTGAGGTTCTATGTCTCTAGGTTTTTTCCTTTTCTAGAATGGTATAGTTGGGGACCGAGGTTTATTCCACTTATTTTGTCTTGGCTCACTAATTTTCTCCTGTAAAATTTATTATTCTCAAGCTTATAGTGTTTTAGTAATGTAACCTTAGCATTCCCACTGGAATTCAACCTTCTATGCTTTGTAAGGAGACGATTCATATTTCGTGTAAACTCTTGTAAGATGGGGAGCACATAGAAAATAACTATATTTTATCATGCTAATAAATTGCAAGTTCGACGGTTTAACCATTAATCAGATTTACAACTATGGTGCTTATTCTTCTTCAAGTGTCTAGCATGGACATTGTCATCTTTTGATCATTGAACCAAACCCTAATTTAGTAAGTTTATGATGTTTCCTTACATGGTCTCTTACTATCCATAGTAATTTTGTGGTGTTGGTTTGTTTATCCACATATATGGATAACTATTTCATTTGCAACAATAATATCTTGACTCCCTTGGATGTTTTACAAAGGTATGCCTCAATGAAAATCCTTAATTAGTATACTATATACTTTCAGACTCGGGTAGAAACCTTAAAACTAATAATCTCTCTGACTATTACCATTTTGTCGGGATTAATCCTCGTTTGAACTAGATTACTTTATTTTAAGGTCTTACTAAATTTATAAAATTGGTCCTACTACACATTTGTAGACAATCCTCCGTTGTTAAGCATATCATTATTAGGAAGGATACTTAATTATACAAGGGTTTTTCTTTATACTTCTCAACCTTGATATGTGGTTACTTCTACAATCCATATATTGTGCACCACGAATTGTTTGTGAATTTCATGTATGAAATATCCTTTATGGAAATTGCTATGTATCCATGAAAACATATATGTATAGTTCATGATTACTAGTTTTGTACTTGAATAATTAATAATGTGACTGCTAGTTATGTGTATGATATCCTGTCATGTTCATGGTTTTTTTTTCCTACTTATTCACTCAGTATTTCATTGCACTTCATGTCAATTCATTTTTTCATGTGTAATCCTCTACACAATTGAAATTTTAAAAAATAACGCCTCTTAAAAATGGTTTGTTTTTCCTTTCTATGGCCAAGAAAAACATTTTCCCAATTTATTGTTTACCAAAAAATTTCTCCCCGCAATCAACTAAGATATGAAACTCTCATAGAAAAGTTTCTTCAATACAAATTACATGGATTTTTGAAAGCAGAAGCTAAGACTCACGCTAATAATACTGCTTTTATATTTTCGAAATGGAAGTGCACATGGAATGCAATGGATGCTAATGAAAAACACACAAGGCTTTGTGCAAGCTCCAAGGTAAATAGATCATGTTAACTGTATGGAAAATCTAGTTAGGTAGAATAAATTGACATTGGTGTATTTGAATGGAGAGTACTACTATTTTTCCCTAGTTTTCTATTCTTACATTTTTACCAGTCACTATGTACTTGTTTCTTCGATTTTAAGTAATATACTACAAGTTGCTAAGATCTAAACTATATTTAATTAAAACAAACAACTAATTTTTTTAACAATTTATCTTTTTTAACAAGTTGCTAAGAACATAGTTGTATTTTAACAAAACAAAGAACTTAAAAATTCAATATATATATTATTTTTCTAAAATTAAAAACAAAACATAAAAAATTATATATTATTTTCATTTTTCAAATGGAAACAAAGTTTAAAAAATTATATACTATTTTTATTTTTCAATAGAGAAGAAAATTTTAAAAATTTTATACTATTTTTCATTTGGAAAAAAGTTTACTATTTTTTCATGAGAACAAGTTCCCTATTCTCCCTATTAATTTTAACAATTTAACTTTAAAAAAATTAATTATTATTTTTTATCAATGTATATTTTATTTTATGAAACAATTTTTTTTATCTATATATATATATATATATATATATAATATTTTCTATTTATTGTTTTATTGTTATTTTATTTTAGTTTTAAATAATTTTTCAATAATGAAAAAGGTTCATTATTCATAAAATATACTTATTAATTTTAACATTTCAATTAAAAAACTAATTGTTATTTATTTTAATAATTTAACTAAAAAACAATGATTATTATTAATAATTAAAAATTAATTATTATTAATAATTAATGATTACTATTTTTATCTAATTTTAACAATTTAACTTAAAAAATTAATTATTATTTATTTTAACAATTCAACTAAAAACT
>LPNX010885453.1:408901-431680 GCA_001517045.1 Pseudotsuga menziesii | reverse complement strand
ATTATAGTTTTTATTACGTTTTTCCATTAGATCTTTATTTATTAATTTTCATATTTCAAATTTTTTTATTAAACTTGTTTTGATGGTAGATATTAAGCAACATTGATGCTAATTTACTTCTTTATTTTAGTTATGTATGATAGATTTGTTGTCTTTAATAATATAAAATAAATTATAATAAAGAAAATGTATATATATTCAATTTTATTTTAAATATAACATAGTTATAAATTTTTATATTTTGATCATATTTTTGTAATATTTGAAAAAAAAATCATAACTTATTTTATAGAGTGATCGGAAGAACCTTAGGTGTCTTCTTTTTATTTAGGAAATTAACATAATTCATAAAAGGGGCATCTATAAGAGGGCACTAAGTTTCTACTTTTCACCCATGTAATGAACATAGCGACAACTCCAAATCCTATACACATCCTCATCCTCAATGTTAGGGTGCATCCATGGAGGTGGGTTGCAATTTTTGGCAAGGCAATTTTGGCAAAAACAAAAAAACGTACCTCGGTCGAGGGTTTATAAAACGCTTGATCGAGCATTTGATAAACCCTCAGTCAAAGGTTCAAGAACGTGATCGAGGGTTAAAAAAAAGATCGATCGAGCATTTCTAATCATTATAACTATAAATAGGCAACAAGCCCATGATTTAATCCACTGCGTTTGTTGGATGGAAAAGGGTCATTTATATTCATTTGTAGATGGGTCGCTGAGTAATTGGAGTTATAGATATGATTGATCACATCTATAACTCCAATTACTCCACGACTAATATCTACACATAAAATCTAGAGGAAGTGGCAGCAATAATGCTTTTACTTGTTTCTTCTTCAAGGTATGTATTGTTACCCACAAGTAGCATTCTTCTAGTCGAAATTATGTTTTATTAAACTTTATTATCATGTAATTCTATGTTTTATTTTAATTGAATTCGAAGACCTTGTTCCATGAACAATACGAGATTTTAAAATATTTGATTAAATAATTTTTTAGGTGTCCATATTGGTGTGCACACACGAATATGGGCACTCGAATATTTTTTTAGTTAAAATTTTAAAAAGCTCGATTAAGTTGCTAGCTCGATCGAGCTTTTCTCTAACCACACATAAACATTCAATAGAGGTATTTAAAAGCACGTGTAAAAGCTCGATCAATGCTTTTAGAGACCTTGATCGAACTCATAGCTTGATCTTGACATTGTATTTCCATATGCATCATGTAAAGTTTCATTTAATGAAGTATTCCAAAAGATGCTTGGACACCTTGTATTTTGAATCCCCATTTGAATTCATGTCATTGAACATTTTCAATTCTTGTTGAAATGAGAATTAGTATCATATTGCATTTCCATACTTTTTTTTTCCAGATCTCACGGCCGTCATAACACCTTTTCTTTTATTTATTTTCCACTACTCTTAGCATTATGAAACACCAAAACAATTAGTCACGTGTTATTGATGTAAATTCTAATGTCATTCAATAATTTACTAACAAGATTAACTGCAAATGTGTGGCACAATAACAATTTTGAAGAGTAAAAAATGGACATTGATATGACCAAAGGAAATGAGGTCATGTTTTTTTTTTGTGCTCACACTTTCATCTCTCTAAAGGTATTAAAAATACTTTGCTCCTTTGTATATCATTTTAAATTTTAAAAAACTATAATTATGTGATATGACTTTGAAAACACTAATTTTTATCTTAATCATCATGTTCTATTCTGCCCTGGGCTCTAGGATTTAAATATATGACCCATGGATCTATATCATAGGTAGATTGTAGTCCTAAGAATCCAGGTCGAGTGGACACAACTCGCCTAAGTTCAACTCATCAACTGAATTGCATGCATCATTGCTCTCCTTGGTTCAATGCAAAAAGAGTACTATGGAAATTATGCATGCAATTCAATTGATGAGCTGAACTTAGGCGAGTTGTGTCCACTCGACCTCGATTCTCAGGACCATGATCTGTGTATGATATAGATCCTCATGCGAGATATTTAAATACCAGAGCCCAGGGCAGAATAGAACAAGACGATTAAGATAAAAATTAGTGTTTTCAAAGTCATATCATATAATTATAGTTTTTTCAAATTAAAAATGATATACGAAGGAGCAAAGTATTTTTAGTATTTAAAACCTTTCACTACATTTTTGTAACTCTAATTCTGATCCTCAATTCCCAACCCCCCCACTGCTGGTCCATTCCATCCCTATTTTGTGTTATGAAGAAGTAGTTTAATGAACATTAAAAATATTTTAACAATCCATTTCTCAAACCCTTGGCCCCATGGCAGTTTGTACTAGGTACTTTTGGTTTCCAAGTAAAATGCCAAAAGGCTTATTGGTAGAATAAGTTGGCACTGTCATGACTGTTTTTTATTTTTATTTTTAAGAGATTTATTATTTGCAGAGTTGGTCAAGGAAAAGTTGTAGGAAAATTGTCACTGGACATAGTTGTATCTATGGAATGGGTAGAATTGGAAAGAAAACATGTAAGTATCTCTGCTGCCAATCTCTGCATTTTTCCTCTACATATTTAGTTGGAAGTCAATGAATGGCTATCATAGTTTTAAATTTGTAGCATTTGATACTTATGAAATTGTATTTCCAACAAGAAAATAGTTTCCCTTCTAATGCTATGCCAACCCCTTAGTTAAAGAAACATCATCTTAAGAAATGTATGCAAAGCTAGGAATTAATTCTACAAATTTGTTATGCTCATATATGAATCAAAAACTCTTAATCTCTGGCTCTACATGCAAATTTAAGCATCATCATCATCATTTTTGTTCTTATGAAAATGCATAGTAGATGTCCTTTCAAACGAGAATATGCATCTTATAAAAACTGCAGGATATTTTTGAGTTCAAAGAGATGCATCTCTTGTTATCTAATAACTACACTAGAGATTCTCTTTTCAATTGTGTTAATGGAAACCAAGACGTGTTTCCTTGAACCTATTGAGTGAAACTAGGATAACCTCCATCACCTCATCGAGTTGATTCTCTATGCCCAAACTTTCCATTAGTAGCTCGAAAGCAGTGTTTAGAAGAGGTCTTCCTTGATAAATAAAAGAATTTGTCTAAATTTGTATTTAGGTGCAGGAAAACATTAGGTTCAATCAATTGTATACACATTGGATATATTGTTGATAGGAATCAAATGATGTTGAAATTCCTTACCAACCATTGATGACATAAACAAGCTAGATGTTGACTTCTAATGAAAACACACCATGATACTACTTGAATATATGCATACAAAATTAAATGCATGTAGTTCACGGACTCTAAAATTATTGTTAAAGCCCCAAAATGAATCCTTGGCTTCATCGTCAAGGTTTCACAACTATTGGTTAAAGTTTTGAGTTATCATGCTAGGATGCATTGAAGGGTTTATTGTATCTACGTCATGGCCATTTTTCTACAAGCAATTGTTTGTCCACTTGGTCATTGCACACAATATTCATAATCAATGTCATCTATAGTGTTGTTTAAAGCCATCTCTTTTCAACATAGAGTTCAATGTTTTTGTTAATATCTCTGGTCCAGAAAAAATTTAAACTTCATTAAATTTAGTTGTAAGGAGGGTTGCAAGGTTGCACAAATGGGGTGAACATATTATTATCACTATGAAAAAACCTTTTTTTATGAGTGGAATGAGTTGGCATGTCATGTTTCTTTCATGAGTCTTATCAATTTGATACATTCTTAATGTACTCGTGTCTAGATGAAACAGATTGCTAATAGGTTATAATTGTCAATTATGTTTATGTACACATTTATCTATATAATGAGAGAGTTCTAATTATATGTTAGGTGAACTATGTAAAGAGTTTTCTTGTTCCCTAAACATTGATGCCTCTTTAATAGTTTAAAAAAACTCAATCTAAAAATTAAAGGACACCTTCCCTTGTTACTAGTATATTTCACTATGGTTATGAGTATTATATTATTGCTCCTTCAATTCTTCTTCTTATGCATTTATATTCTTATCATTTATTCGGATATGAAAAATAAAATAAAAAAATTAAATTCTTTATATTTATTACAATGTTGAGAATAAGTATCCTTCTTCTTATTCTTTTTTATTTTATATTTCATTGCTTTTTATTCTTTTACTTATGTTTTTTAATTTTTACATTTACTATCTTGAAAAAATTATAGTTTCTCATCTCCCCTTTATTCTTGTGTAATTTTTCTTTTTACTTTTTATTCAAAATGTGTGAAAAAATTACTTAATGAACACTTATGCTTATTACTATTTTTTTTTCCTAATGAGGTAGATGCCTTTATTCCTGTCTAATTTTTCTTTTAAATTCTCTTAGTTGGGTCCTTGAAGCCCATTTCTAAAATGTCCTACATGGGCATAATCTTCTAGATAAGATGTTGAGAACCAGGGGGCTAGGATTTACCTCCTCAATTTTTTGTACTAAATATAAACGTGGTGAGCATGCATATAAAACCTTGGTAGTCATGTGCAAAGATTTTTTTCTTCGAGTGTTTAACAGTAGCTTGATCGAGGGCTTATTAGACCCTTGATCGAGGGTTTAATAAACCCTCAATCGAGCTTCTGTTAAAACCTCGATTGAGCTTCATACCTCGATCAAGGGCCTGCAAAATCAATGTTTCTTTGTGTATTCTAGGGGTGTAAACCTTGCCATTCATGGCACATAACTGAGTGGAGTTCATACTAATAGATTCATCATTGAATCCTCTATCCATTGAGGTATCATACATGTGTTTTGGCATTCATATGGTCTTTTTTTAATTAGTTCTAAAACTTACACTTAGAAAACCTGACAACAACTTCAAAGTAGCTCAAAGAAAAATCCGCAGCGTAAAAAATACACATCCAAATATTTCTTTAAAATGCACAGCCCACACATCGACGCGTCCTCTTCAAAAGGGTATCTTTGGTTTTTCAATTTTTGAAAACAACGAAAAAAAGTTGGGATGGACACACATGTGTATAAAATGATGCTGAAATCGGATGTGGTCACTTTCGAAAAATATTAAATAATTGTATATTGTGAAATAAATTAACAAAAAAATATACAGACGATGATGCATTTTGTATAGATCATGCTCATATATATATATATATATATATATATATATATATATATAGATAGATAGATAGATAGATAGATAGATAGATAGATAGATAGATAGATAGATAGATAGATAGATAGATATATTAAATTATTAAGGTAAGATTGAATTATTGGGGTGGGACACGAGCCACTTATTAAATTATTCAGAATTATATGGTCACACGGTTCATTAAATGCGAAATTTCACACATTAAATGACATCGAAATATTTTTTTTTAAATATCATTGGGAATCCAACATAATATTCTATAATTTGTTTTTTTACTACAAGTCGAAATTTACATGGCATATATGCATTTCGAGAGCTTCTATCTAGCACATGAGTAAAAAATCAGGTTTTCATCGCCAAATTTGGCCAAAAAGTGTTACCTGCCTTCATCGAATCACCCGTTATCAAGAACCTATTTTCGTTCAAATGCCTCAACCATCATTCTTTAATCAATTTCTCTTACTATAGTCATATTTCACTAGGCTTCACTTTTGATGCTTGAATGGTTGAAAATGGTACTCACATAAGCACTTATTCCTCTAAAATGAAGCTTCGTTGAATTTGTTAAACTACTTTCCTATTGGGATTGCCCCTAAAGGATTGTTAGATGAAATGTTTAGAAACTTCAACAAAATCAGTAAGAGAGTTTTAAGAAATATATCCACTCAAATTACTATCCAACTTTCTCTGAAAATGAGCAACTTTCCTTTGGCTTTGTAGAAGAAGATAAAGCAGACATCTTCTGCTAGTGTCAAAGAAAATGTATGGAGGCATAGTCTACATAATAAGACTCTTTTTAAGACTCGTCTATTGTTTCAACTATGATGTTTTTTGTTTTTTGTTGCCTCAATGAAAAAGAAGAAATACACAAATAGATCTACCACTATGTATTGTTCGAATATATGTTTCTTGCATATATTACATTGCCTCCTTCATAGTTTAGAGATTTTGTCATTGCTTTTTCCATAGCATACTTTTGTATATCTAATGATATTTACAAAGAAAAGACAAATTTTCCTTTGTATCAATGGTCTTGTCTAATGCATATATGGTCTTCCTTTCTTATACACTATTTAGTAATAGCCTTGTTATGTAGTCAACATTGTTTTTTTTTTAATGTGAATAGTGAATCCAAGTATGACAAAGATACATCTTCATTAACATGTTAATCCTTCCTTAATGGTCTTGTCTAATGCATATATGCATATATGGTCTTCCTTTCTTATACACTATTTAGTAATAGCCTTGCTATGTAGTCAACATCGTTTATTTTTTTAATGTGAATAGTGAATCCAAGTATGACAAAGATACATCTTCATTAACATGTTAATCCTTCATTAATAGTTGTGGTGATTGTTAGGGCCCTTCCACTGTTGGTTCCTTTTAAATCATGGCATAATTAACACATATCTCATCACAACAGTTCATTGCCCAGAGAGGCGCTCTATAGCCCAGTATGAGGGAGATCTTGTAAAGTTTGTCGATATTATGTCGGCCAAAAATAATATTACCTCAGAGAGATGTTGTAACAGTATTACTAACAAAATAATAAAAAATAAAATTTTTAAATATCCACCAAAATAAATGTCTCCCACAAAAACAACCTAATATAGGGGAGATGTTGTAATGTTCCTACCTAACAAAACAATAAAAAATAAAAAATTTAATTATCCGCCAAAAAAACTCGTCAAAAAACAACACAATATGGGGGAGATGTTGTAATGTTCGTGCCTAACAAAATAATAAAAGATAAAAAATTGAATTATTCGCAAAAAAAATGTTGGCCTTGCACATAAACCATGTGCAAGGCCTCCTAAACAACTCGTGGTTTTATTGTACATGGTTTAAGAGGGCCTTGCAAATGGTTTTAAGACCATGTGCAATGCCTCTTAGACAACCCACGGTTTTATGTACATGGTTTAGGAGGGCCTTGAAAATGGTTTTAAGACCATGTGCAAGGCCTCCTAAACAACCCATGGTTTTAGGAGGGCCTTGCACATGCTTTTCAAACCATGTATGGAGGAGATGTTGTAATGTTCGCTACTAACAAAATAAAAAATATTATATGTCGACCATAAATAATATTAAATATTAATAATAAAATATTATATGTCTACTTTAAAGAAAAAAGATGTGTCTTTTGGTTTGAATCAAATCAATGGCTATATATAGGACACACCAAAGCTCATTGAGTGCAATGCTTAAAAAGAGGTTTACACCTCAAGATATTTGATTCTTTTCAGCTCTTGATAAAGCCTAAAATTTGGATCTATACTAATCTATTAACATTAAATACAATATTTTTTGTTTTAATTTTATTGATGTATGAAAAATATATTTCTTTACTCTTAAAACATGTTGATTTGATTGATATAGTTTGTTTTAATATAGACATCTTTTTAAACCATATATATAAGCAACACTTATGTCGAGAGAATGCGAAAAACATTTAAATCAAGGCAATCACCTCATTCTGCATATGAAATTATGTCGAGATAGAGAGACAACATCATGTGAATCGAGGCACTCACCTCACAATGCATAGGAATCTAAGGAGACACCTCAGTGTCACATTGCCACATCAATAGTCCAATGACCTACCATAGGGCACTATGTCAACAAGCCACACGTCGCTTTCCACTTGAACACTAGAAAACACCTCTCAACATCATCATTATTATTATTTTCTTAACAAATTTTATATAATTATTTTAATTTCAATCATTTTCTTTTAATTAAAAGAGTAAATTTAGGTCAATAATTAATTTATTATTCAGGTGAAAAATACTTTTACGCTCAATTATGTGCAACTTATATTTGTTCATAAATCTTATATCTGTGATTTTTATCATTATGTAAGGGTACAAACAGCTGTTCTAAACTTCCATATGGGTCCCACACAGCTGTTCTAAACTCCCATATACAGTGAAACAATTACATTTTGGAATATGTAGGCGATAAGTTCGCTTCTAAACTGCCCTATGGAATCAAAAATTTATTATCACGTAGTAGTTTAAACACGCGATGATTCAGCTACTCTTGATAGATTCTTTTCAACATGATTTTGATTTTGATATTGATAGAATTTAATAAAAAATTTGTTGGAATTCTTCACATTCTAAGAACCAGAGTGTTTGAATTGCTCACACATTTAGACTTTATAACATATGAACACAAAAACCCCTCAAATGTGACTAATCAGGAATTAAACATTTGGCATGTTGCCTTCTCCCCGTGTAGTTCACGGAGAATGTGGGCTTCACGTGCATGGACGGTGAATCTGCTCCTCTGCTCCTCTGCACATTCTGAAATGATGAGGCAAGGAACTGCACACACGGTAGTTAAGTACATTACGGTAGTTCCAGAATAGACAGTCTCATTTTTAGTGACTGTTCGTCGGTGTCACGTTTCGTGATTGGATTTGGGTTTTGCTGGTGAGTAGCTGTCAAATTTGAAGGGTGGTTTGAATTTCAGTTGGCAACAACTATTCTATTATTCTATTGTATTTGTATTTTTCTTTCTTCGAGTTGGAGCACATTTCATTGTATAAAAACACTATGTAGACTATGCAATAACCATATTGAGGCATCTACATGGTCTTATGTATAATGCAAGATGTTGATATAGTATTTACAAAAAAGCTAAAATCATGAAAGACTTATTTATTGTTAATTATCTATAAAAGAAAGTTATTAAGCAAAACGAAGTAAAAATAAACCTAAAACCAAAAAATACATATAAAACTAACCAAAAACTTAATTTAAACCAGAGAGAGGGAAATCATCCAAGCTCATAGATGTAAGAATGATTGGGCATTAGACAACTAGGAAAAAATAATTCACAGCTCATAAAACATTAAAAACAATCCTACATACCAAGCAAGTTAGCAGCGTTAGCATCATCGGGGTCTGGGCATCAAATTTTGTTGTTCAACACTTGTGGCGACATCATACAGGTATGGGATGGAGTGGAAATGGAATCGAGACTAAGTCAATTGGAGCCTTGCAACTCACTGCATGTCTGAATCTCAAGAATTTGCCTTTTAAATTGAACCAGAACACCAAATAAATTTTGTTAATGGATGTGTTATAACTAAATCTTGTTCTTAGTTTATCTGTTCTTTTTGTCCTAATTTTCAACCGTTGGTTTAAAATGATTTTATTTTTTATGTTGATTTTAAGAATTTTTGACAATCAACAATTTTGGTTGGATTTAATGCTTTTAATGGTTGAATCATTTCATTATTTTAGTTTTAAGGTTTGTCTTTTGGGCTTATTAGTTAATATATACATCTTTAAGCTTTCAAAAACTTATAATAAAAGTTTATTCCGAGTTTTGATTTATAATCTAACTCTCATTTTTTAGTCTTTTGTCAAATATTTTCATGAGGAGATTCCTGTAACAACTCTATTTTTCCTGCTTTTGTCATTGTCATTGGGAGAAAATTACGAGGAGATGGAAATGAATTCAGGAAAACAAAAAGAGGTTTTTTTCCCACAACAGAAGCATTCACAAAAACCTATCTCAGTTTTGCAACATCTGTTATCGTTTGAGAGATTCAAATTCATCTTTGTGGCCTATTTTCAGGGTTTGAATTATTTAATAATTTCATGTTTTAGTCACAAATTTGCAGAACATATTTTGATCAATTGAAGAGGAATTTGAAAAACCAAGAGACGTTTTTGTTCATAACATACTCATTTTAAAAAACCTCTGTCAGTTTTTGCACAGGTGTTCCGGATAGAGAGATATGAAGGCGTCTTTGAGGCCCAAATTTTTAGAAATTCGACAAATTTCTCCAAATCCGATTTGTTATTTTTGTGTTAATTGTCTTTAAAGATTTTGAGTTATCATGTAACTAATTGATGTAACTGTTTCAAATTTCGACCTAGAAGGTAGTTATGGAACTACTTTACTTTTGTAATGATAAAAAAAAGACAAACATACAGTTTTGGGGGGTGATTTTTCACTCAAGGAGAGGCTTTTGGAGCTTTGATTTTTCAAGCTAGCACTTATAACTCTTATGTAAGTGGATTCCTGTTATTGATTATATATAAACTAATAAGCCCTTTTACCTGTCATGCTTTTTCATTTCTGATCTGTTTGATTGCTCAGTCTACAATTTCATTTCTTGTTTAAAGGTTTATTCATGTAAATGCTTGTAGCCTATGGGTGGAATTAGTATTTTATGTGTAATGTTTATGGCTTATTGGGATGTGTTTGATCCCTAGTTTATCCAACTTGCATGATTCAGTTCTGTATTAGATTGTGGATGTTTATTTCCTCCTTGCTGATGAAGTTTTTAAAACCAAAATCCTAAAACCTATTTTATTTAATTTTACTTTTGAGATTGTGTTGGCTTGTTCTTCTAGTAGTCTAAGAACAATTTATGACACTGACATCTTTGACACCATTGCCGAGGACGAAGCTAAAGTATATCTTCCTGGGATATCATTATTCATCTGATTTTGAGAGGTGAACAAAGTCAGAAAATCTTTTAGACTACAAGCTTTCACTGGCGACTCCACGATTAAAGATTTCACTGCAAGGAGAATTTTGTTGACAAAAAAATGAAGAAGCCAAATGGAAAGACTGGGTATCAGCTTCTTACTTTCCTCCATGAGGTTTTGTTCTTATTCATCAGTTCTTTCCTATCTTTCCCATTGCATGTCAAAAAAATTATTTTGTGTTTTGTCTATTCCGATGATCATAAACCTTCAAGTACATATCCCTCTTTGGAAGAAGAAAATCTGCATTCTTCTTGTTTTATTAATATTGATCATATTCCTTCATTTGAAATACATGTTCAACTTGATATACATATACCCATATCTCTTGAAGCTGATTATTCTGGTCATCTTGTAGAGAATAAAGTTGATCTATTACCTTCTACCATCACTGCTAAAACTTGCGAACAACTTGTTGAACCTCATTTTCAACTCACAGATTTTCAGTGTAGACTCAGACAGAAGATGTTTAGACCTCTTATGCTACCATCTCTGTTACATCCTTACCCTTCCTAGTTTGTTGAATATCTTCCTCATTTTACTAGAAAAGACCATATTACAGCAGAGAAGCATTTAGAATATTTTCATAATTTCATTGATAATTTTGAAATCATGCATGAGGATGTTGTCATGAGGTTATTTTCGAAATCCTTTGCTGGAGATGTTGGGTTTTGGTTCTGAAATTTAAAAGCTGATTCAATTGGATCGTGGGAAGAGTTACATGATGTCTTTTTGAAGTATTGGGGTAAAAATAAATCTTATGATCAATTTCTTTCCGAATTTTATAGTTTGAAAAGGAAAAATGATGAGACAATTACTAAATTTAATTGGAGGTTACAAATTTTTTATATCAGTATGCCTACGGAGATCAAACCTTCGGAAAAAAATTGCTATGGTATATTATGGTATGGCTCAACATTCAAATCTTGTCTTTTTCCTGTTAGAAAGGAAATCATCATCTTTAAGACAATTGTTTGAGGATGCAAAAGGAGTGGAGGAGAACATCCGAGCTTGCAAAATGCTTCGAGATCAGGCTCATGTTGAAGATACACAAACTTATGAATAAGAAGAAGAACATAGGTATCATTTAGATTTAAGACAGTTTTCTTCATCATTTTCAGATTTTCATATGAACAAGGATATAAATGATGCTTGTGTTGATTCTTCATATCAGTTTGCTGACTTTTTCGATGATAATATACTTTCAATGGATTATAGTATAAAATTCTTAGTTCTTGCTATAAGATTATCATGTTAAGAAGAAAAAGTTGTTGCTCTTCAACCTCTTATTATTGATATAAGAAATAAGTTGTCATTCTTGACTTATGGTCACTTTCAGAATTTTAAGTTTGTTCAAGTTTTGATCAAGGGTTTTATTTAAAAGTTGAGAAGCAGTTTGAAAAGCCCTTGGTTTCCATTCTTGATCCAAAGTTTAAAAATAACAGCAATGGAGAGGAAGAGAATGCTTCACTTTATGATGAATATAATGAAGACATTGAAGTTTTAAATCAGAAATTTCATGATCATGTGGCTTCTTGGATGGAGTTGTATTTTTCAAAGGTTTCTAATGCTCCATATTTTGGCATACTTCCTATTTTTAGTCATAAGTATCAGCTACCTACAGACTCTTTATTGCATTTATCACATCTTTTGTGAGCTTTCTCAAACAGTAGCATGCATGAAATTATGATTCTCAGTCAAATGGTTTATTGGCTGCACTGAAAGTATGATTACACTTGATTGGGTTGTTTCATTCGATTAGAAGTAAGAGTAAATAACAGAATAAGCTCGTTATACGAGCATGTAGATTCTTTTCAGTATGCTGGTTTGTAGCAGTATTTTTTCATTTCAGCGGTATGTGTTTAGAGTTTGACAAAGTTGCAGAGATTTGGTAAATGACTCCATCACCCAATGAATAAGACACAAGGTCTATAGGTTCTTGAAGCCTCACAAGGAGGACTTCATCCCGTAGCAAGATCCAGATGCTATAACTAGATCTTATTCTTAGTTTATCTGTTCTTTTTGTCCTAATTTTCAACCATTGGTTTAAAATGATTTTATATTTTATGTTGATTTTAAGCTTTTGACAATCAACAATTTTTGTTGGATTTAATGCTTCTAATGGTTGAATCATTTCATTAGTTTAATTTTAAGGTTTGTCTTTTGGGCTTATTAGTTAATATGTACATCTTTAAGCTTTCAAAAACTTATAACAAAAGTTTATTCCAAGTTTTGATTTATAATCTAACTCTCATTTTTGGGTCCTTTGTCAAATATTTTCATGAAGAGATTCCTGTTCCAGCTCTGTTTTTTCTGTTTTTGTCATTGTCATTGGGAGCAAATTACGAGGAGATGGAAATGAATTTAGGAAAACCAAAAGAGATTTTTGTCCACAACAAACTCATTCACAAAAAATCTCTCAGTTTTGCAACATCTGTTATCATTTGAGCAATTCGAATTCATCTTTGTGGCCTATTTTCAAGGTTTGAATTATTTAATAATTTCATGTTTTAGTCACAAATTTGCAGAACATATTTCGATCAATTGAAGAGAAATTTTGAAAAACCAAGAGAGGTTTTTGTTCATAACATACTCATTTAAAAAACATCTCTCAGTGTTTGCACAGGTGTTCTGGATCGAGAGATATGAAGGTGTATTTGAGACCCAAATTTTCAGAAATTAGTCAAATTTCCCCAAATCCGATTTGTTATTTTTGGGTTAATTATCTTTAAATATTTCAAGTTATCATGTAACTAATTGATGTAACTGTTTCAAATTTCAACCTAGAAAGTAGTTATGGAACTACTTTACTTTTGTAATGATAAAAGGAAGACAAACATACAGTTTTGGGGGGAGATTTTTCACTCAAGGAGAGGCTTTTGGAGCTTTGATTCTCATGCTAGCACTTATAACTCTTATGTAAGTGAATGACTGTTATTGATTATATATAAATTGATAAGCCATTTTACCTATCATGCTTTTTCATTTCTGGTCTGTTTGATTACTCAGTCTACCATTTCATTTCTTGTTTAAAGGTTTATTCCTGTAAATGCTTGTAGCCTATGGGTGGAATTATTATTTCATGTGTAATGTTTATGGATTATTGGGATGTGTTTAATCCCCAGTTTATCCAACTTGCATGATTCAGTTCTATATTAGCTTGTGGAAGTTTATGTCCTCCTTGCTGATGAAGTTTTTAAAACCAAAACCCTTAAACCTATTTTATTTAATTTTAATTTTGAGATTGTGTTGGCTTGTTCTTCTAATAGTCTAAGAACAATTTCTAGCACTAACATCTTTGGCGCCGTTGCCGGGGACGAAGCTGAAGTATATCTTCCCTGGGATATCATTATTCATCTGATTTTGAGAGGTGAACAAAGTCAGAAAATCTTTTAGACTACAAGTTTTCACCGGTGACTCCACAATTAAAGATTCCACCGCAAAGAGAATTTTGTTGACAGAAAAATGAAGAAGCCAAATGGAAAGACTAGGTATCAGCTTGTTACTTTCCTCCATGAGTTTTTTTTTTTATTAATCAGTTCTTTCCTATCTTTCCCATTGCATATCAAAAGAATTATTTTTTGTTTTGTCTATTCTAATGATCATAAACCTTCAAGTACATATCCCTCTTTGGAAGAAGAAAATATGCATTTTTTTTGTTTTATTGATATTGATCATATTCCTTCATTTGAAATATATGTTCAACATGATATACATATACTCATATCTCTTGAAGTTGATTATTTTGGTCATCTTGTAGAGAATAAAGTTGATCTATTACCTTCTACCATCACTGCTGAAACTTGCGAACAACTTGTTGAACCTCATTTTCAACTCACAGATTTTCAGTCTAGACTCAGACATAAGATGTTTAGACCTCTTAGGCTGCCATCTCTCTGACATCCTTATCCTTCCTACTTTGTTGAATATCTTCCCCATTTTACTAGAAAAGACCATATTACAGCAGAGAAGCATTTAGAATCTTTTCATAATTTCATTGATAATTTTGAAACCATGCATGAGGATGTTGTCATGAGGTTATTTTCAAAATCCTTTGCTGGAGATGTTGGGTTTTGGTTCCGAAATTTAAAATCTGATTCAATTGGATCATGGGAAGAGTTACATGATGTCCTTTTGAAGTATTGGGGTAAGAATAAATCTTATGATCAATTTCTTTCCGAATTTCATAGTTTGAAAAGGGAAAATGATGAGCCAATTACTAAATTTAATTGGAGGTTTCAAAGTTTTTATATCAGTATGCCTACGGAGATCAGACCTTCAAAAAAACTTGCTATGGTATATTATGCTATGGCTCAACATTCAAATCTTGTCTTTTTCTTGTTAGAAAGGAAATCATCATCTTTAAGACAATTGTTTGAGGATGCAAAAGGAGTGGAGGAGAACATCCGAACTTGCAAAATGCTTTGAGATCAGGCTCATGCTGAAGATACACAAGCTTATGAACAAGAAGAAGAACGTAGATATCATTCAGATTTAAGACAGTTTTCTTCATCATTTTCAGATTTTCATATGAACAAGGATATAAATGATGCTTGTGTTGATTCTTCATATCAGTTTGTTGAATTTTTCGATGATAATATACTTTCAGTGGATTATAGTAGAAATTTCTTAGTTCCTACTATGAGATTATCATGTTATGAAGAAGAAGTTGTTGCTCTTCAAACTCTAACTATTGATATAAGAAATAAGTTGTCATTCTTGACTTATGGTCACTTTCAGAATTTTATTTGTTCAAGTTTTGATCAAGGGTTTTATTTAAAGGTCGAGAAGCAGTTTGAAAAGCACTTGGTTTCCATTCTTGATCCAAATTTTAAAAAGAACAGCAATGGAGAGGAAGAGAATGCTTCACTTTATGATGAATATAATGAAGACATTGAAGTTTTAAATCGGAAATTTCATGATCCTGAGGATTCTTAGATGGAGTTGTATTTTTTAAAGGTTTCTAATGCTCCATATTTTGGCATACTTCCTATTTCCAGTCATAAGTATCAGCTACCTACAGACTCTTTATTTCATTTATCACATTTTTTGTGGGTTTTCTCAAACATTAGCATGCATGAAATTATGATTCTCAGTCAAATGGTTTCTTGGCTGCACTAGAAGTATGATTACACTTGATTGGGTTGTTTCCTTCGATTAGAAGTATGAGTAAATAGTAAAATAAGCTCATTATACAAGCGTGTAGATTCTTTTCAGTATGCTGGTTTGTAGCAGTATTTTTTCATTTCAGCAGTATGTGTTCAGAGTTTGACAAAGTTGCAGAGATTTGTAAATGACTCCATCACCCAATGAATAAGGCACAAGGTCTATAGGTTCTTGAAGCCTCACAAGGAGGACTTCATCTCGAAACAAGAGCCAGATGTTATAACTAGATCTTATTATTAGTTTATCTGTTCTTTTTGTCCTAATTTTCAACCGTTGGTTTAAAATGATTTTATATTTTATGTTGATTTTAAGAATTTTTGACAATCAACAATTTTGGTTGGATTTAATGCTTTTAATGGTTGAATCATTTTATTATTTTAGTTTTAAGGTTTGTCTTTTGGGCTTATTAGTTAATATGTACATCTTTAAGATTTCAAAAACTTATAATAAAATTTTATTCCAAGTTTTGATTTATAATCTAACTCTCATTTTTTAGTCCTTTGTCAAATATTTTTATGAGGAGATTCCTGTAGCAGCTCTGTTTTTCCTCTTTTTGTCATTTTCATTGGGAGAATATTACGAGGATATGGAAATGAATTCAGGAAAACCAAAAGAGGTTTTTGGCCACAACAGACTCATTCACAAAAACCTCTCCTAGGTTTTCAACATCTGTTATCGTTTGAGAAATTCGAATTCATCTTTGTGGCCTATTTTCAGGGTTTGAATTATTTAATAATTTTTTGTTTTAGTCACAAATCTGGAGAACATATTCTGATCAATTGAAGAGGAATTTTGAAAAAAAAAGAGAGTTTTTTGTTCATAACATACTGGTTTAAAAAAACCTCTCTCAGGTTTTGCACAGGTGTTCTGGATCGAGAGATATGAAGGCGTATTTAAGACCCAAATTTTCATAAATTCGTCAAATTTACCCAAATCTGATTTGTTATTTTTGGGTTATATGTCTTTAAAGATTTTGAGTTTTCATGTAACTAATTGATGTAACTATTTCAAATTTCGAACTAGAAGGTAGTTATGAAACTACTTTACTTTTGTAATGATAAAAGGAAGACAAACATACAGTTTTGGGGGGAGATTTTTCACTCAAGGGGAGGCTTTTGGAGCTTTGATTTCTCAAGCTAGCACTTACAACTCTTATGTAAGTGGATGACTGTTATTGATTATATATAAACTGATAAGCCCTTTTACCTGTCATGCTTTTTCATTTCTGATCTGTTTGATTGCTCAGTCTACAATTTCATTTCTTGTTTAAAGGTTTATTAATGTAAATGCTTGTAGCTTGTGGGTGGAATTAGTATTTCATGTGTAATGTTTATGGATTATTGGGATGTGTCTGATCCCCAGTTTATCTAACTTGCATGATTCAGTTCTGTATTAGCTTGTGCATGTTTATTTCCTCCTTGCTGATGAAGTTTTTAAAACCAAAACCCTAAAACCTATTTTATTTAATTTTACTTTTGAGATTGTGTTGGCTTGTTCTTCTAGTAGTCTAAGAACAATTTCTGGCACTAACAGGATGGATTTGAGAAAGTTCTAGGTATGAGTAATTAAGAGCTTGAGGCTCTAAAATTTGTTTCCTTTTGTACCAATCCAGGATTTGGTGAATCAATAGTGATGAGTAGGAAATTTAAGTGACTTAATGAAAGCAATTAATGTATCTACCTCTATGTCGATGCCACTTTCAATGCTTATGCATACCACTACCCTCCTTACGGTATTACTAAAAGGAGTGATAATGAAGAAGAAGATGTAAAATTGTGGACTTCACCTTTAAAGAATGCCTCACAATCGCATTGGTAAGGACTGATAAGAAGATCATAACAATCCAACATGTCAAATCTATTGAATTTTCATATGCTTAGCGAAGACATCATTATTTCATTTCATTTTCATAACAAAAGCATATAAACAGGATCACTGAAAGATAGACAAGCACAACCATACAAAAGGAACGCAAAGATTTATCCTGGGAAATCCCTAAAGGGAAAAACCCAGCAAAAGCTTCCTCAATATAAATGCCCCAAAAGATAAAAGATAAAACCAACAAGGAGATCAAAGCTTGATCCTCCTCCTTCTCCAGCTACTTCTCTTTTCTCCACTAATGCGCTACACAAGTGAGAGTGTATGCTCCAAATGAGGAGCGCTACACCTCTATTTATATTCATCCGTTCACTTTAATTAACTCATCCGACATGTAGGCTCGAGTTACACATGTAGGATCAAGTAACCACAGTGGGGTGCTAATGACCCACCTTTACAATTAGAGGGGACTACCTCATAACTCTTATTAGTTCTTCTGATTAGAAGCATCGGGGTACAGAGTAATACAAGTGGTTCTCCCGGTAGGACCATTCGGGACCACAAAAAAATACATATAGAATATTCTTTGAAGTTACAATATTTCAACACTCCCCCTTAACGAGAAGGGTATTCTACAACAATATCAACAACAACAATAATAGGAGAGAGAGAGAACATCATCAACATCATTAGGGTAACACATCTATAAATCATTGGAAGCTTTTCAACATCATGTAGTCTTCATCTTCAATCTGCAGTCTTCAGTAACATCAACACTTTGACCGCTTCGATCAGCAACATCTTTGACGTTTTCAATCAGCAACATCTTTGACCTTTTGATCAGCAGCAACATCTTTAGCACTTTGACCTTTCGATCAGCAACATCATCTTCAGCACTTCAATATTTCGATCAGCTACATCATCATCATACTCTGATCTTTCGAACAACAACATCATCATCATCATACTCTGATATTTTAATCAATACGTCATCATCATCAACAACAACCTGCAATCCACAACACGAAGACAAAAGTCTTTGTTGTACAGGATTAAACACCTAATAACCATAGGTCTGGGGTTACCAACTTACTCAATCAACTTACATACAATTGACTCTAGAGTACAATAAAGGAAATAGGAGGATAAGAAAGACTTACTCAATTAACGAAGGTCTATCCTTGCTAGTCCTCTTCCGTTCTACTTCACCTCCAAAGTCTTCAAGGTTGCTCCTCTTTCACCTGTCAAGAAACAATCTTCCAAATACAAGATGATTCATATATATATAAGCAGGTTAGATAAATCACATATAAGATGCATAAACATAAATATTTATCAAACCAAGATACATGAAACACATATGGAAGAAGGATTCTCTTTATTATCAATAATGAAGAAGTTCAGATTACAAGCCAACTCCTAAGACAAGGACTCCTATGCAACCAAAGGATTCTGAGTTCCACTGCTCCAAAATTACTTCTGTATAAACTCCACCAGCATAACTTTGCTCTCCAAGTGTAGGTAACCAACACCCTCCCCAAGGCCTGTATTTATATGGAGGAAATAAGGCGGTTTCAAAGGTTGAGGAGGTTGAGATAGTTAAGATAATTAAGATAACAATGCTTAACTAATCTCAGATCAGTGCGCGTTTTTATGTTTAACTGTTCAGAGACATATTCGCGGGTGTGTAGAAGAACAACCCGTGAATGATTCGCGACTTGCTACAAGGGCAACCCGCGAATACATCCATTCGCGACTTGCTATAAGGGACACTCGCGAATGACTCACGAGTTGCATAAAAGGAGAGTCGCGAATACAAGTCAACATAGTAAAATGGCAAAGTAATCAACTGGATGGAGGAAGTATGTATTATGCCATAAGCCAATCTATAGTGTTTTGGGCAAACCTCTATCCATAAATGTCCTTTTGTGTGCCAACATGAGGGATGTCGGCACTCGGACGGAGAGGTGCCATTCAGGTGTATAACAGTCTTCAGATCACTTTTGGACCTAAGTCCAAGGATGATACAATCCTACCACATTCTCGACAACCGAAGTCATCGGATTGATTACGGGATAATTAGTCCCTATCACTTTAGGACTAGGTCCAAGGATGATGCAATCCTACCGCATTCTCGACAACCGAAGTCACCGGATTGATTACGAGATAATCATTCCTTATCACTTTAGGACTAGGTCCAAGGATGATGCAATCCTATGCATTCTCAACAACCGAAGTCACCGAATTGATTACGGGATAATCATTCCCTATCACTTTAAGACTAGGTCCAAGGATGATGCAATCCTACCACATTCTCGAAGACCGAAGCCTCTAGATACCTTTCTGAACCGAAGTTCAAGGATGATGCAATCCTGCCACATTCTCACGGACTGAAGCCTCCAGATACCTTTCTGAACTGAATTTCAAGGATGGTGCAATCCTGCCACATTCTCGGGGACCGAAGCCTCCGAATACCTTTCTGAACCGAAGTTCAAGGATGATGCAATCCTGCTACATTCTCGAACATCGAGGTCACCAGATCACTTTAGGGAAAGTGCCCAGAGATGATACAATCCCACTACATTCTCGAGGACTGAAGTCACTGGATCTATTCTGGACAGATGTCCCAGAATGATACAATCCCTCTTCATTCTTGAGGACCGAGGTCTCCGGATCACTTTAGGGAAAGTTTCCAGGGATGATACAATCCCACTGCAACATCACTACTCCCCCTTTTGAGGAAGGTCTTTCTGAACAACACCAAGCTTGTCTCGAAAGTGTTTGAACTTTACTCGAGATAGAGGCTTTGTCAGCACATCATCATCTAAACCATCATCATCTACATATTCAGTATGTGAATACTGAACTATCACCATCTGTATCTCCAGTATGTGAATACCGAAGGCATCATCATCTATATCTTTAGTATAGAAATACTGAAAGCATCATCATCTCTATATATTCAATATAGAAATACGGAATCACCATCATATGCATCTATAGTATGTAAATACTAAAACATCATCTATATCTTCAGTATGGGAATACTAAAACATCATCATCTGCATCTTATCTCATATGTAGAAATACCAGATTTCTATGTGTTACGACGGAACACAGGGTTCTCTGTCATCACAACTCTGGTTATCACATAGAATCATTGTAGTATCCATCTTCAAGTCAAAGAGACCTGATATCAACTTCCAAATCCATATGACTTCACAACTCAGCAAAGTAATCTGCTATGTATTCTGCTTCAGCCATGCTAAAAGAAACATTGGACTGTTTCCTGCTAAACCATGAACTCATAGCAGACCCCAAACAAAAGCATCTACCTGATGTGCTTTTTCTGTCTGAGATACTTCCAGCCCAATCTGCATCTGTGTATCCATACAATCTATACTCATGGCTACCATCATAGTATAAACCAAAGTCTATAGTCCCTTTTAGATATCTCATCACATGTTTTGTAGCTACTAGGTGAAGCCGTCTTGGTTGAACAAGATATTGACTTAAGGTGTTCACAGCAAAACAAATGTCTGGTCTAGTATTTGTTAAGTACATCAATGACCCAATGATCTGTCTATAATGAGTCACATCCACTAACTCTGATGAGTCATCAGCTAACAGCTTCAGGTTGGAGTCCATGGGTGTGGCCATGACTTTGCATTCCAACATATTGAATGTCTTCAATATCTCTACCGCATACTTTCCCTGGTTGATAAAGATTCCTTATAAACTTTGCCATACTTCCAGATTGAGGAAATAATGCATTAACCCAAGGTCTTTCATCTCAAATTCTTCTATTAATTTCTTCTTGCTTTCCATAATCCATTTCTCATTCCCTGTCAAGAATAAGTCATCCACATATAATAACAAGATGACAGGTTCATATTCTACAACCTTGAGGTAAAGGTTAGGATCATCTTTTACTCTTGGTAAATCCCATGTTCGACAGGAAACTATCTATTCTTCCATACCAAGCTCTGGGAGCTTGCTTCAGGCCATAGAGGGCCTTCTTCATCTTGCATATGCGAGTCCATCTGTCTTCAACTTCAAATCCTTGTGACTATTCGATGAAAAAAAATTTCTCGATCATACCATTAAGGAATACTTGTCTTTACTTCATCATGTACCTTGCTTCTTGGAGTAAGTGTCTCTTCAGAATTAATTCCCTCTTTCTTATAGAAACCTCTAGGCACAAGTATTTCCTTACTTCTATCAACAACATATTTTATCTTGCAAATCCATTTGTAAGATACCACATTCTTGCTTTCTAGTTTGAGTACTATATCCTAAACATCATTCTAGTATTCTTTCATCATAACATCTTCCATGAGTTTGTCTTGTCAAATCATCAACATATCCTAGTATTCTGCATTCAACCTTGAAGGTTGGAACCCACTTTACTCTTGGTAAAGTCTCGATCCATCAGGAAGATGTCCATCATGTCATATCATGTCAAACTTAGATATCTTCTGTAGTCACTCCCCCTGAAGTGGAGTGTCATCTTCCTTCTTCATTTTGTACATGTGGTTCTATGCTTGATATATACTTCTAGTAGGTCTGGTCAATAAAGTATGTTATGTCATAGTCTATTCTTTCAGAGGCAAATCACGAACCTTGCTTTGTACACTTGTTCTTGTAGATCCATATATACTACGTACTTCCCTTTATGTCTCGAAATCATATCATATACATCATTCCCCATGATCAACTGTTATTCTTTGATCATAGCTTCTTTCATAGCATTCTTTTCTTCATCTTGAGTTATCTCTCATACCCATGGTGGTCTTCATCCTTCGAGGTGGATCTACTGCTCTCTGAAGCTCTTTATTTCATCATGGTGTCTCTGAACTTGGGAGCTTCATATTCATGTTTATTGGAGTGAATCTTGAATTGTCATCACTTGTTCTTCGGAACAAGTCTCATCCTTATTTTCTTATAGGCGGTTGTACAGCACCTTTCCTACAATTCATATGCACCAATTGCATGGTTAGAACTATTTCATAAAATATATGCATAACGACAAATTATTATGCATCATGCAACTATTTAGCCAACACAAGATTCATCCATATCTCACGGAAACTTTTCTAGATGCCTTCCATCTCTACCAAGACAACATTGATATTGTGCACTAATCCAATATGTCAGCAAAGGGGT